>CM055122.1:342578266-343056831 GCA_029206835.1 Rana muscosa
TCCTTGGTGGCAACAAGTACCTATCTGGGTTACTTAAATCACTAAACAGTGTTCAGATAACAATTGAGTTTAATGTCGGGAGCCATTAACTGAAGGAGGGGAGAGTGTGAGGGACTGGGGTTTATATGGTCACAAAACAGACACCCCAAAGCAAAGTACATATTCATTTTTTTTATTTTATTTCTAGCAAAGAAATACCTTCCTGCTATTCTATCAAGAACCAGTAGATGGCAGAGAAGGTACACAAACAGAGTTTATATAAGGCCACCCACCATGTGACTGGAGTCAAACGATTTCCAGCCATAAAACCCAGTGGTCCTGTCTTATGCTGTTGTGTGATTCTTTGCAGGTATGTACTCTAAATCGTTCCTAATCTGCATTATACTATAATAGAAAGATTCTTAGACATCTGTAGCAGATGCAGGGAAAGTTACAGCAGACTGTATGTTATAGTTTTACTGCTATTAGAAGTTAGAACAGCATGTGTGAGAAACAAGTGAAAAGGGCATAAAAACATGAAAATACTGCATTAGTCAGAATAAATGTCTATTAGAAGCACTAAACCGTTCTAAATAAGTATATTGAAACTTGGTTTATACAAGTTCCATAAAGTTAGAAGAGCACATGTTGAAAACTGATATTCTTAAGAAAAACCTATATGTAAAGCTATGCATTGCCTCATGTGCACCATCTAGTGGTTAAAAAAGAGAACTACCGAAATAATGTTTGTATTAAAGCATGGCATTGGCAATATGATTATTGCACAGTTAAAGTATACCATAAAGATCATTATCTATAACACGGAATAACAGGAATATATATGTTATTAAAATATAACAATGTGTTTTGTGTAACTACGGTTTAAAATACTTCAGTTAAAATCTGTATTATATATTGTTAATAGTTATAAACATGTGATTATAAAAATGTAAAAGATGTATTGTTATGTAAGAGTCAAATGATTTCCAGCCATAAAACCCAGTGGTCCTGTCTTATGCTGTTGTGTGATTCTTTGCAGTCCGCGCCAAGCTGATCACCTTATCTCATCACGTCTACAATTATCGGCTCTCTTAATTCACATTTTGAGACCGGTAACATTCACTTTCCTGGGGCTCCGGTGTGTCGGACTGGTGGCAGGCTACGGGTGAAAAGTGGCACACTGCATCTGGTGGCAGGCTACGGGTGAAAAGTGGCACACTGCATCTGGTGGCAGGCTACGGGTGGAAAGTGGCACACTGCATCTGGTGGCAGGCTACGGGTGGAAATTGGCACACTGCATCTGGTGGCAGGCTACGGGTAGAAATTGGCACACTGCATCTGGTGGCAGGCTACGGGTAGAAATTGGCACACTGCATCTGGTGGCAGGCTACGGGTGGACCAATGTCTGTATCATGTCTGCAGTCTCTGATCATCTCCTATATCATGTCTGCAGTCTGACCATTTTCTGAATCATGTCTGCAGTCTCTGACAATCTCTTGTATCATGTCTGTAGTCTCTGACAGTCTCTTGGAGCATGTCTCCTGTATTAGGTCTCTTGTATCATGTCCGCAGTCTCTGACCATCTCTTGTTTGATATCTGCAGTCTCTGACCATCTCTTGTATCATGTCTGCAGTCTCTGACCATCTTCTGTATTATGTCCATACCTCTGCTATGCAGTCTCTGACTATTTTAATGATATTCTTTGAGTTAGGCTCAGACAAAGCAATCAAAGCATATTTTATAGGTACAAGAAAGCATGGTCTTTACTGAGGGGGTATATACTTAGTGGAGCGGGGGTCTGTACTGAGGGAGGGGTTCTATGCTTAGTGTGGAGGGGATCCGTACTGAGGGACGGGGTCTATAGTTAGTGGAGGGGATCTATAGTTAGTGGAGGGGGTCCGTATTGAGGGAGGGGGCCTATACTTAGTGGAGAGGGGGGTCCGTACTGAGAGAGGGGGGTCTATACTTAGTGGAGAGGGGGGTCCGTACTGAGTGAGGGGGTCTATAGTTAGTGGAGGGGTCTGTACTGAGGGAGGGGGCCTATAGTTAGTGGAGGGGGTCCGTACTGAGGGAGGGGGCCTATACTTAGTGGAAAGGGGGTCTATACTGAGGGAAGGGGGTCTATTATTATTATGTAATAATAGAAGTGCTATAACCAGCCATTCACCCGACAAATCACTCGCCGCCGAAATACCGTCAACCCCGAAACTACATTTAACACAACCAAGCCCCCCCCCCCCGGTCCTTGGCAAAATTGTCCCTGAATGGCAGTTTGGAAATGTGGTCACCCTAGTGGCAGGTGATGTGGCAAGTGACAATCCACAAGATGTGGCAGGTGACGTGGCAAGTGACAATCCGCAACGTGTGGCAAGTGACACGCTCAGGGCTCCCACTAATTGCAGGCGACGGTGGCAAGTGACACACTCGGGGCTCCCACTGATTCTGCATTGAACTATTTAATTTTATATTACAATGTAATAATAGAAATAATGTGCTTCAATCATCCTGACACCATAACAACCATGGTGCCGGGATGATTGAAGCGCTGACACCAGCCATTTCCCCGATAAATTTCCCACAAAAAAAAACATATTTTTTGGCAGTGCCCCTCCCGAGAAAAGACTCTGGATCCGCCCCTGCTACAGCAGGGGAAAAAATTCCTTCCTGATCCCCCGAGAGGCAATCGGATATTCCCCAGATCAACTTTACCTATAAATGTCAGTACCCAGTTATATTCTGTACATTTAGGAAAGTATCCAGACCTTTCTTATAGCAATCTACTGATCTGGCCAGAACCACCTCTGCAGGGAGTCTGTTCCACATTTTCACACCTCTTACTGTGAAGAAACCTTTCCGTATTTGGAGGTGAAATCTCTTTTCCTCTAGATGTAAAGAGCGCCCCCTTGTCCTCTGTGTTGACCGTAAAGTGAATAACTCAACACCAAGTTCACTATATGGACCCCTTATATATTTGTACATGGAGATCATATCCCCCCTTATTCTCCTCTTCTCAAGAGAGAATAAATTCAGTTCCTCTAATCTTTCCTCATAGCTGAGCTCCTCCATGCCTCTTATCAGTTTGGTTGCCCTTCTCTGCACTTTCTCCAGTTCCCCAATATCCTTTTTTGGTTACTGGGCTGCTTTCAAACGAATCCGCAGGTGCAGAGCAGCGCACTTGCGGGTTACCTGCACTGAGCCATAAGGCCCCTTTCACACGGTCAGTCCGACCCAATTGGACCCTCCATTTACCTCTAAGGAGTAGCAGATGTAAATGGACTTGTGTCCGTTTACAAACGCCTACCTCCAATCCGATCCACCAAAAAAAAAAAAAAGAAAGTAGAGTGAGCTCTATAGAGTAGAGTGGGCTGCCATCCACCCGCTCGGCTCATTGTGGCCCATGACCGGGTTACCAAGTCGCTTAACCACTTATGCGCTATAAACAAATATAGAGCGACAATTTTGAAAAAAATTCAATATTTTTTACTTTTTGCTATAATAAATATCCCCCAAAAAATATATAAAAAAACTTTTTTTTTTCCTCAGTTTAGGCCGATACGTATTCTTCTACATATTTTTGGTAAAAAAAATCGCAATAAGCGTTTATTGATTGGTTTGCGCATAAGTTATAGCGTCTACAAAATTAGGGGACTGTTTTATGACATTTTTATTAATATTTTTTTTTTTACTAGTAATGGCGGCGATCAGTGATTTTTTTCTATGACTGCGACATTATGGCGGACACATCGGACACTTTTGACACATTTTTGGGACCATTGTCATTTTTACAGCGATCAGTGCTATAAAATGCACTGATTACTGTGAAAATGACACTGGCAGTGAAGGGGTTAACCACTAGGTGGCGCTGTAGGGGTTAAGCGTGACCTGATGAGTGTTTCTAACTGAGGGGGGTTAGGCTCTGTGTCACATGACACCGATCTCCACTCCGAGTACATGGAGCCGGGATCCGTGTCATTGTCACTAGGCAGAGCAGGGAGATGCTTGTTTACACAAGCATCTCCCCGCTCTATACCTCCATAAGACGATCGCGGGAATCCCTGCGGCGATCGAGTCCACGGGACCCGCAGTCAGACTCACGGGGAAGATAGTGGGGTCGCGAGCGCGCCGCCGGCGGTGCGCACGACCCCCACGTCGGGCAGTTAAAGGGGACGTACAGGTACTTTAATGTGCCTGAACGTGCCATTCTGCCGACGTATATCTACTGGAGGCGGTCCTTAAGTGGTTAAAGCGGTTGTATACCTAAATCTGTGACTTTCAATGTAATAATGTATCGTAATCTCCCCAATCCATTGCCAGTTTTTGTTTTTATCCTACCTGCTTCCTTTTTGTGATATTGCTGTATTGCCGAGTGATGACGTCGATACGCACATGCGCCTTATCATTGCTAATTCCGGCAAGCCGAGACCCCGCCGGAAAAAATCTTTGTGTATGTCGGGGCTGTGTCATTTGCTGCTGTTGACGTCAGCCCCCGACATCCCGCGATGTTTAGGCTGATATTTCCTCCCCAAGAGGATCATGGTTACCTTGTGACTCCTAAGTCACAAGGGGTCAAGGAGACAGACAGCGCTAATTTCAAAGAAGAAGAACTACAGTACAGAGCGGAGCGAATTTCAGTCCACGCATCCGCATCATGCTCCGGAAGGTATGATAATAGCTTCCTGGTGTAAGCTCTGAAGAGCTTTTCTTTGTTTCCATAGTAACCGGAAACGAAAAAGAGGCTTGAATATTTTGACCGCAGTGCGCACGCGCGGGATTTCTGCAACGGAAAGGAACTGTGGGCGGAAATTATTATCACTGCATAGGACGCGGAAGACCATATCAGAAATGGCGCGGGCTTACTACAACAATGAGACTGCACAAAAATCAATGATTAAAACGGTAAGACTAGTAATGTAATTTATTACATAGCGATCAATCGATGTAGATATTGTGAAGGAATGTAATGAGCATAATAATAAATTAAAAAATGTCTATTCTCTATGCATCTTTACTATACTATAAAGTCTATATTGCTTTTTCATGTACACCACTGCTGTAATCCTTCCTTACTCAAATCAGCCTCTAATAACACCCCCTCCCACCGAAAAAACTGGAGAAGACAGAAAATGGCGGATACCCCCTTCTCCCACACATCCTTAGGAATGCGGAACTGAAGACAGATCAAAAGGAACAACCAAGCTTGACCATCACATTTTTGTACTCTTCTTGTATTTCAGCCAATCAGATGTGCTTTCCAGTTTTACATTAACATAATAGTGACGTATCATGCTGTGTGTAAAAAGTTTAGTACTGCCTGTAATAAAGCATTAGATAAGGAAGTAACGGATCTGCACGGACGTGTTGGAGTCTTACTTTCAGCGTGCACGCAATGTAATCTAAACTTTACAATTCAGAACAGTAGTAGAATCCATATTAACCCTTTTGTGGTTAACCGACCATCACAATATAAAATCTCTTTCAGAATATGTAAATAGTTAGGATAGGACCGGAGGGTTTACTACCACTTTAAGTGGCCCCCGCTCTTCAAAAGGTTGGGTACCCCTGATATAGAGTATATGTGTGTATGTATACCGCTCAGACACAGGGGATTCATACTACTGTAGCACATCATCAGGTGTTGCAAATGCACAATCTTTGCACTTTGTTGTGCTTTTTGCACAGGGCAGCCCATTCTTTTCAGTACTCTGCACACCACAAATGTGGCTCCTTTTTGATCTTCGAGCTTTGCACATTTTTTTTTAAATCACTGTGATGATTTGGGGGTACCCACTGCTTGCTAAAAGCCAATCAGGAGTGCGAGTTCCCAGGGAGCCAAGGCTCTCATAGACATCACTGGATTGAGAGGGGGCTCGGGTAAGTATTTGGGGGGGGGGCTGCTGCTGCATACAGCATTTACAACCACTTTAACCACTTCCCTGCTGGCCTATTGGGGAATGACAAGGTGGCTCAGTTATCCTGACTGGGCGTCATATGATATCCAGCAGCATGAGCCACTCGTGTGCGCCCCCGTGGTGCAGGGTGTCGCTCCGACACGTCGCATCTCCGATCATGCTATAGAACCTATGATGTAGGCTCCTAAAGGGCCTGTCCTATGCATTAAAGTGGAGTTCCACCCAAAAATGGAACTTCCGCTTTTCAGGACCCTCTCCCCTCCGGTGTCACATTTGGCACCTTTCAGGGGGGAGGGGGTGCAGATACCTGTATAATACAGGCATTTGCACCCACTTCCAGGGAGAGACTCCCATGGGAGTCACTCCACTTCCCGTCACCCCCCCCCGCTGTATTCTGGGAAACACACTGATCCCAGGAGACAGCAGGGACCACTGGGAATTCACTGCGCTACTCACGCATGCACAGTGGGGAACCGGGCAGTGAAGCCGCAATGCTTTGCTTCCTGATTCCCTCACTGAGGATGGCGACGGGGGCAGCCGAGAGACAAGCGATTCGGCTTCGGCTGCCGACATCGCGGGCACCATGGACAGATAAGTGTCCATTTAAAAAAAGTCAGCAGCTGCAGTATTTGTAGCTGTTAGCTTTTAATATATTTTTTTCGCGGGACATCCGCTTTAAGGTTCAAAAATACCTGGCAGTGTCCAGCCCCCCCCCTCCCGTTTTACTTACCTGAGCCCTGGAATTTCCTACGCCCGAGACGCGCTCTTCCTCTGCCGGGGGTTCTCGACTCTTGATTGGATAGATTGATAGCAGCGCAGCCATTGGCTCCCGCTGCTGTCAATTAAATCAAATGACGTGAGCGCCGGAGGGTCGGGCCGAGTCCTGCATTCAGAGCCTATGGACGCAAATGCTGGACTCAGGTGCGTGCACGCAAGGTAACCCCCTCGGGAAAGAGCTTCTCCTAGGGGGTTATCTGATGCGGGGAGGAGCCGTGAGAGCCGCCGAGGGACCCCACAAGTCGAGGATCGGGGCCACTCTGTGCAAAACGAGCTGCACAGTGGAGGTAAGTATGACATGTTTGTTATTTTAAAAAAATAAAAAATCAAAGCTTTACAATCACTTTAACCATGTGATCAGCTGTGACCAATTACAGCTGTAACAAGGAAGTGCCAGCTTTCCTTGGTTCGTGTTGACAGGTAGAGCCGATCGGCGGCTCTCCTGACAGAGGCGGGGTCTGTGCTGATGATCAGCACATTGATTATTAGCGCAGCCCCCATCAAAGGTGCCCACCATAGATGCTAATCATGCCCATCAGATGCCAATGAGTGCCCTTCAAAATGCCAATTAGTGCCCATCAGTAATGACCGTCAGTGCCTCCTCATCAGTGCAGCCTACTAGTGCCCATCAGTGCCCATCATTGCCGCCTATTAGTGCCCATCAGTGCCGCCTATCAGTGCTGCATATCAGTGCCGCCTATCAGTGCCCATCAGTGAAGGAGAAAACAAAATTTTATAACAGAAAAGTCTTTTTTTTGTTTTTTTTTTTGTTTAGCAAATAAAAAACCGAGTTGCGATCAAATACCACCAAAAGAACGTTCTATTTGTTGGAAGAAAATTATAAAAATTAAGTTTGGGTACAGCGTTGCATGACCGTGCAATTGTCATTCAAAGTGTGACAGCGCTGAAAAATGAAAATTGGCCTGGGCAGGAAAGGGGGTGAAAGTGCCCAGTATTGAAGTGGTTAAGTGTTGAGAGAGAGAGAGAGCCTTCTTACCCAAGATGCCCCACACTGGCAGGACAAGGTTGGCATTTCCTCACTATCTAAGGTAACACCCCAATCACTACACACGGGACCTATGTGACCCTATCCTATTTATTTCCGAGGTCACCATAAACTCTAATGCCTCGTACACACGGTCAGATTTTCCGTCGGAATAAACTCTGACAGATTTTTCAGACGGAATTCCTTTTAAGCTGTCTTGCATACACACTGTCACACCAAATTTCGACCGTCAAGAACGCGGTGACGTACAACACTACGACGAGCCGAGAAAAATTAAGTTCAATGCTTCCGAGCATGCGTCGACTTGCTTTTGAGCATGCGTCTTTTTTTCTCCGTTGGAGTTCCACACAGACAAACAGAATTTCCGATATAATTTTTTTCCGGCGGAAAAAACAGAGAACATGTTCTCTTTCTAACTCTGTCGGAATTTCCGACGGAAAAAGTCCGATGGGGCACACACACGGTCGGAATATCCGATGAAAAAATTCTGTCTGACTTTTTCCATCGGAAAGGCCAACCTAGGAAACCTGTAGTGGCAGAAAGCACATGGAGACATTAAATGGCTGCCTAAAGTAGACCTAACAAAAATTTGTAGTTCCAAAATATACCTGTAGCAACCTCACCCCTTCTCATTCACAGCTTGTCTGTCTTGTCTAGGGGGGTTAGTACTGGGGGGAGGGATGAGATACATGTCCATGTCCTCCAATGTGTAGAGGTGAAGACCAGAACTATCGGGTTTTGTGTGTGTGTCCCAGAGTCAAATCCTTCCCTGGATGACCCCCCTTTGCTTCCAGTAACTGAAGTTCCACACACTGAAACGGTCCAACTCGTATTTATTCTTCTCGATAAATAGTCATAGAGCACAGACAGGTTGAGAGACCCATGTAACACTTCAGTATTTGTGGGGAGTAGGTCGAGGCACAATCCTTTTAGATAGAGCTAACCACTGTGGTGTCATCAATGGCGCATAGTCATTGCCACTGACTATATAGAACAGAACATGGATTACCTTCGCTAACGCAGCCCCTATCAGGGGAAGGACATCCGTCCAAGACAGTTACCGGAGGCCTCTCCATCACCAGCAATGCTGCGCTGGACTCTCCGGAAAAGTTCCGCTCACCAGCCTCCTCGTCTCAGACACGGGCACCCAAGGAGTTAGGGCCCCTCGGATTCTGAGCTCCAGGCTTCCGCCATAGTACCTCACCCCAGGCTAAAGGTGCCTGAGATGGACTCCGTCTCCCGCTACGGCCAGGTCGAGCGCACCTGGGCCCGGAACTCCGGAACGCCAGCACCCAGTCTGAGGGTGCCTGGGTGCGGCCGCGTCCTCTGACTCCGAACTCTGAACCCGGTGGTCAGGGCGTCCGTTCCTTTTATCTCCTCTCCCTTTTGCGTCACAGCGGGTTCCCCGCCCCGCTGTACAAGCGCTGTGAACCCTACTGCGCATGCGCGAGGCCCCGCTCCTCTCTCCTATTGGCCCGGCGGCCGGGTGAGGAGGAGGGAGCCCCCGCGCTGATTTCAGGGGCCGCGGTCCGGACTCCCGGAAGTGGGAAAGGGTACCTGTCAAGAATCCGATGAGCGGAAGTTCTACTTTTGGGTGGAACTCCGCTTTAAAGTGGAATTTCCCCTTCTGGGTGGAGTTTCGATTTAAGCCAGCCCTACATAAATCAAAATTCATCCAGCTCAGCAGGGATCTAGAGATCGACTTCTGTACTGTACAACCATCCTGTTGGGTTTACCCCGCTCCATCAGCGCCGTTGGCTATAGCTGGCAGTGTTGATCGGTGTATTTTGATGGTGGGGAAATCTCCTCGGTGTCAGAATACAAAGGCTCAGCCATCCACATTGAGTTTACGGATGGAGGAATTAAGGATTTTTTTTTCGTTCAACTCGATGGTTGAATGAAACAAAATGACAAATTTATGGGCTGCTTTACCTTTACCCTTCTTTTCTGCCCACAGTGCCTAGGTGAGGATAATGTCACACTCTTTCTAGCTATCTAATGCCTCGTACACACGATCGGATTTTCCGTCTGGATAAACTCCGACGGGTTTTTCCGACGGAAGTCCGTTCAAGCTTGTCTTGCATACACACTGTCACACCAAATTCCAACCGTCAAGAACGCGGTGACGTACAACACTACGACAAGCCGTGAAAAATTAAGTTCAATGCTTCCGAGCATGCGTCGACTTGATTCTGAGCATGCGTGTTTTTTTTTCTCCGTTGGAGTTCCATACAGACGAACAGAATTTCCGATAGAAAATTTTTTCTATCGTAGAAAAAGAGAACATGTTTTCTTTCTAACTCAGACGGAATTTCCGATGGAAAAAGTCCGATGGGGCACACACACGGTCGGAACATCCGATGAAAAAATTCCGTCAGACTTTTTTCATCGGAAATTCCAAACGTGTGTACAAGGCATTGAGCCACATTTTTTATTTTTATTTTTTACACTTGTGTCTTATTTGGGAGATTTCTCTTCACTTCTTCGTCTATGGACCCAATAGAAAATAAGAGGAAATCCCTTTGAATCCCTTCTTAAAGGGGTTGTAATGGTTCATGTTTTTTCACCTTAATGCATCCTATGCATTAAGGTGAAAAAACATTTGACAATACCGCCCCCCCCCCCGAGCCCCCGTTTTACTTACCTGGCCCCTCGAAAGTCCCGCGCTCGCTCCCGTCATCCTCCGAGTTCCTGAGCCTGGCCGTTGATTGGCTACTGTGGATGGATTGAAAGCAGCGCAGCCATTGGCTGGCGCTGCTGTCAATCACATCCAATGACGCGGCGCGTCGGGGCGGGGCCGAGTGATACAGTCGGCAGCTATGGTCGCCGCTGTATCACGGGAGCGCGCCCGCAGTAACTCCACACCATGCGAGCGCATTATGGTGGGGAGTCCTTGCGGGGAGGAGCCGAGACAGCCGCCGAGGGACCCCAGAAGACCAGGATCGGGGCCACTGTGTGCAAAACGAGCTGCACAGTGGAGGTAAGTGTAACATGTTTGTTATTTAAAAAAAAAAAAAAAAACGGGAACCTTTAGTGTTCCTTTAAGCCTCGTACACACGGTCGGACTTTAAACAAAGTTTTCCATGGATTTTTGTCCGAGGGGAGTTGGCTGGGAACACCCATAGCATACACACGGCAGGACTTTTCTGCAAACTTTCCCAACATCACGTGGTTTTTCTGCTTTTTACCGCCACCCTTTGGTCAACTTCTGCTATTGTTGGTTGATTTTAACATTGGTTCTGGGCATGCGTATTTGTACTTCGGACAAAAGTCCGATGGATTTCTGTACACACGTTAGGACTTTGCACCATCGGACTTTTGTTTGCCGAAAAGTTTGTCCGTTTGCAGAGCGAACTTTTTGTCCGATGAAAACCGAAAAAGTTTGTCTGATGGAGCGTACACACGGTAGGATTTTTTGGAAAACTTGCTCATTTTGAAGTTTGTTGGCAAAAAGTCAGACCGTGTGTACGGGGCTTTAGACAGTTACCTCTGCAAGAAGTTCCCCAATGATAGATTTCCAATCTGTTCAATTCTGGTGACAACTTCAAATTGGGGATTTTCTCTCACTTTGGGTCTCGGTGAAAGAGGTTATCAGTATAAATAATAAGAGTGACTCTCTCTCTCTAGGAGTGAGTCAGACAAGAATAGAAGTCTGGAAGGGAATCCCTTCCATACCATGTCCAACATTGGGTAACAATACTAAAGGTGTGGGATTAGCGTGATGCCGAGCGCTGAGCTAGAATTTTAGGAAATGTTGCCACTGGCAGCCCTATCAACGTGTGTTTACTCTAAAGCCACTCATGGGTGGATCGAAAATTCAAGCGGGGAGAAAGTTCTATCCATCTATGGCCATTCCTCCTTGACAAATGTCGATCCAACTATTGACCTCTGTCGAATGGGACAGTTGGATAACCGTTGTCGATCAGCTGGCTGCAGCTGCTGTATTCTGACAGCAGGATTCTTCAGGATACAATGGTACAGCGGGAAGGCTTCCTCCATCCACCATGTGCAGATGGGGGAATTCATTTATTTAAATTTTTCGTCACTAGAATCTTCAGGGTCCCAGTGCAAGAAACCACGAAGGGCCCCCCCCCCGCTGGGGCCCTTTCCTTCAGTCTCCAGGCCCCTCCCTCTGGGCCTGGGGTCCTTTCCACTGATCCCTGGGCTCATTACTCCTGTGGGGCCATTCCTCACAAAGGTTTTAAGCAAGTCGCAAGGAAATAGCAAGCAAGTTACAGAACCTTGCGGTTGCAGCAGTGTAAACTGGCATGTTCTGTAGCAGGACCCCTTTCTGCCATACTGGGCCGCCCCCCCTCCCCCCCATGGTGGTGGAACTCACCGCTCCTAATGCACTTCTGCCCATTGAAAGCGGCGCATTGCAGGCGGTTTTAACCCTTTCTCGGCCGCTAGCGGGGGTTAAAAGCACCCCGCTAGCGGCCGAAATGCGCCGCAAATGTGACGGTTAAAATAGCGGCGTTTTACCGCTATGGACACAGTGTGAAAGGGGTCTAAAGCTTAATTCCATTTTTTTTTTTTTACTTTAGTTTAACATTTGTTATGTTTATTAAGATCAGAGCTTTTTTTCTCAGAGAATAGGTGCAGGAACTCCCCCCTTCTGAGTTGCCCTTCGTTTCCGCTCCTTACCCACCTCTGAGTATTGTCCCTTCCTTCCACCTCCTAGTACCAACCCTTTTAGAGAATACAGAACCAAGTATAATCTTGTGCTACTAAGTGATTTGCACTGAATTTATTAATGATAACAAGAAAGACAGTAAAATAGAGTGCAGTAAGCAACAATAGACCCCACCCCAGCAACAGTAGACCCTCACAAACTATAGACCTCATTCCAGCAACAATAGATCACCCACACAACAATAGACTTCCCCCCAGCAACAATGGACCCCCTGCAACAAAATACCACCCCAGCAACAATAGACCCCCAGCAGCCAGAATCAATAGACCCTCCAGGCAGGGCCGCCATCAGGGGGGTACAGGAAGTACACCTGTAAGGGGCCCGGATGGCCCCCTCTTTTTTTTTGTAAGGGGCCCAAAGGTCCCCAGGGGCCAGGAGTTCCCCAGGGCCCCGAATGTCAACCCCCCTTTTTTAATTTTTTTGTTATAATTTTTTTTTTTTATTATTTTTATTTTATTTATTTATGTTATTTATTTATTTATTTATTTATTTTTTGTAAGGGGCCCAGAGGTCCCCAGGGCCCCGGATGGCCCCCCTTTTTTATTTGCAAGGGGCCCAAAGGTCCCCAGGGGCCCGGGGTTCCCCAGGGCCCCGAATGTCAACCCCCCTTTTTTTTTCTTTTTATAATTTATTTATTTTTCTTTTTTTTTTTATTTATTTATTTTTATTTTATTTATGTATTTATTTTTTTGTAAGGGGCCCAGAGGTCCCCAGGGCCCCGGATGGCAACCTCCATTTTTTTTTTTTTATAAAAATTATTATAATTTTTTTATTTAAATTTTTTATAATTTAAATTTTTTTATTTTTTCGTAAGGGGCCCAGAGGTCCCCAGAGGCCCCCCAGAGGTCCCCTGGGCCCCGGATGGCAACCCCCCTTTCTTTTGTGTTCGTCAGTCAGCACCCAAAGCACCCAACCTCAACAATTTGCGGTGGCTGCACCCCCCGCTTCTCAATTCGTGGCACCCCCCCGCCTCTCAATTTGCGGTGGCAGCACACCCCCCCCCCCCCGTTCTCCTCTGCTCCAGGGGGCCCATGCCTGAAGCTGTGTAAGGGGCCTCAAAATTCAAAATTCCTGATGGCGGCCCTGCCTTCAGGAGCCAGCAACAATAGACATCTCCCTCAACAGTAGTTCCCTCCCAGCAACAATTGACTCCCCAGCAACATAACACCCCCCCATCACCAACAATAAAGCTACCCAGCAACAATAGACCTCCATACAAAAATAGATTCCCCAGCAGCCAGCATCAATAGACCCTCCAGCACACCCCAGCACTCCTTGCTATTACATACATTCATTGCTAGAGGTGCCGGAACTGCGTCCCCCCCGCGTCCCCCCTGAATAAAAGCCCTGATTAGAATCATGTATGCTGTGATGAAAAAATGAGTAAGAAATGTACAGAACGATTTGGGCCTTTTTGATGGATTTGCTAATCGGGAAAATTTCACCAAAACTTGGCAAATTTTGTCAGAAATGATCAACTAAGCAAAAATTGGCCAGCGTCACCTAGTTCTACCTTTTACCCTTCATGAGGTTTTTATCACTGTTTGTGTCTTCCTGTCCCGGTGACAACAGCGCCCCTCATTTCTGTTCACAGGCCGTCACATGATCAGGAAGTCAGGGAGATCAATAAAAACGTAACAAAATGTATTTCTTTTTTTCCAGTCTATTAGTTCAGTCTTAAAGAATTCCAGGTATTCTGGATATTTGGTGCAGCTTGGACCAATGTAACTACAGTACCTCACAAAAGTAAGTACACCCCTCACATTTTTGTAAATATTTTCTTCTATCTTTTCATGTGACAACACTGAAGAAATGACACTTTGCTACAATGTAAAGTAGTGAGTGTACACAGGGGGAGGAGTGTACACAGGGGGGAGGAGTGTACACAGGGGGGAGGAGTGTACAGCTTGTATAACAGTGTCAATTTGCTGTCCCCTCAAAATAACTCAACACACTGCCGGCAACAAAAGTGAGTACACCCTGTGACAGGGGTCCCTTTGGGCATAGGGTGACTGAGGAAATATATCTTGGACTACCTAAAATGGGATAGTAATATTAATCCACAATATTTACTGTTTGTTGATCCTGAACTCAACAGGTTAATTGAAAGGGCTGATGTGTTCAACTTCAATCACCTGTCTGCCTGTGCAATGTTAATGAATCCCAACTATTCTAAAGATCTTTTCATTGTGGGGTGTGATAATTAACTCTGAAATTGTGTGTATTGTAAATCAGCAGACAGACAGTCTGGGGAACATAAAGGTCATGCATAGTCATTTAAGCTGAAAAGGGATTAGCTAATGAACTCACCTGTTGTCTGCTAAGAGATGTCAGAATGTGTATTGGGGGCTCATTATGTGACCATTGTGTGATGTTGTGGGTGGAGTTGTCCATTTGGACTACAGTATTCGTTTAGTGTATATAAAAGCCTGTTCTTTTCTCAATAAAGTGTCAGACCAGTTGGAAACCTCATACAGAGCGTTTGTCTCGTATCTGGGGGAGAATTATTCCTATGGGTCTCGGTCGCCTGACTGTGGAGTGTCGGTAGCTGATGTGTGTTCGGAGAGGGAATATCCTAAACGGCGTTAACCCCTTTCATACTTGGGGTGCCGTTACACACCCCTTAAGTGAAAATGTCCAAATTGGGCCCAATTAGCCATTTTCCCTCCCCAGTGTCATGTGACTCGTTAGTGTTACAAGGTCTCAGGTGTGAATGGGGAGCAGGTGTGGTAAATTTGGTGTTATCGCTCTCACTCTCTCATACTGGTCACTGGAAGTACAACATGGCACCTCATGGCAAAGAACTCTCTGAGGATCTGAAGAAAAGAATTGTTGCTCTACATAAAGATGGGCGAGGCTATAAGAAGATTACCAAGACCCTGAAACTGAGCTGCAGCACGGTGGCCAAGACCATCCAGCGGTATAACAGGACAGGTTCCCCTCAGAACAGGCCTCGCCATGGTCCACCAAAGAAGTTGGGGTCACGTGCTCAGCGTCATATCCAGAGGTTGTCTTTGGGAAATAGACGTATGAGTGCTGCCAGCATTGCTGCAGAGGTTGAAGGGGTGGGGGAGGGGTCAGCCTGTCAGTGCTCAGACCATACGCCGCACACTGCATCAAATGTCGTCATGGAGGAGGG
This sequence comes from Rana muscosa, assembly GCA_029206835.1. Taxonomy (NCBI): domain Eukaryota; kingdom Metazoa; phylum Chordata; class Amphibia; order Anura; family Ranidae; genus Rana; species Rana muscosa. The sequence goes on from CM055122.1 coordinate 342,593,771, forward strand.
GAAGAGGACTCCAGTGGCAACCTGTGAAGCTCTGGTGATCTCCATGCCCAAGAGGGTTAAGGCAGTGCTGGAAAATAATGGTGAAAAGGAAAAGAGGAGGGCGCACCGACCATGTGCATTACCATAGGTAAATTTTATTACAAACTTAAAAGCAATAGATATACTCACAAACGAGCAAGAAACAAAGGCTTGTCAAATGATCGGACTGCGTCCCTTGGCACATGCAGACCGGACCTGATGTAGAGGACCGCATAAGCTCTGAGCAAGAGGGTACGCCTTGGAAACGCGTCAGATGTTTGGGGTACCAACAGATCCTCTCCATATCAGGTCCGGCTGTAAGACTACAGGCTTTGCCTAAATCCAAAAACTGGACTACACCACCCGTGTATAGCCGAAACACCCAAGTGCAGGAGATTGGTATTGTTTTAGAAAATAATGGTGGCCACAGAAAATACTCCAGTGATCTCCATCCGCTTCCGAGTCCTGTGCTAAGAGGCTGCCCTGCTGCATTGTGAGTATAGAAGGTCGTCCACTTGGCATTTAGAGATCACTTTGCATCTTCTGAAAGAATGTAAACCTTCTCTGATTGGACGAGGTGGACAGGTGGGATGGTGACATCACCCTTTCCACCTTGGCTACTCAGAGAATGCTTTGCATTCATTGAGAAAATGCTTGGCACAGAACTCAGAAGCTAGTGGAGATCACTGTAGTAGCGGTATAAAAGGGAACACTATTCCTCCCACTGACACCAATAATGGGGCACTATTCCTCTCACTGACACCAATGATGGGACACTATTCCCCCCACTGACACCAATGATGGGACACTATTCCTCCCACTGACACCAATGATGGGACACTATTCCCCCCACTGATACCAATGATGGGACACTATTCCTCCCACTGACACCAATGATGGGACACTATTCCTCCCACTGACACCAATGATGGGGCACTATTCCTCCCACTGATACCAATGATGGGACACTATTCCTCCCACTGACACCAATGATGGAACACTATTCCTCCCACTGACACCAATGATGGGGACTCTATTCCTCCCACTGACACCAATGATGGGACACTATTCCTCTCACTGATACCAATGATGGGACACTATTCCTCTCACTGATACCAATGATGGGACACTATTCCTCTAACTGACACCAATGATGGGGCACTATTCCTCCCACTGACACCAATGATGGGGACACTATTCCTCTCACTGACACCAATGATGGGGCACTATTCCTCCCACTGACACCAATGATGGGGACTCTATTCCTCCCACTGACACCAATGATAGGACACTATTGATCTTTTATTGAAAAGAATCAAGCAACCAATTTTTATACAAAAGTAAAAAACAAAACCATGGTACAAAACTTCAACAGAAAACAAAGGAATACACATCCATGTTCAGAATATATACAATATATACATAATCCACTACCAAAACATTAGAAAACTATTTACATAAAGCAGCAGAGAGGGCCTAAGAGGCACAACCCATCACCTATGTACGCAGCCATTTATCAAAAATTCATCAAAAATACTGATAATCTAGGGTGATAAGAGACAGACAGCCACACCCGGGAAAGAGACTCCTGGCAGTCAGGGAGGCCTGAAACCCCTCCACGCCTTCAACCAAGCCCCCTGCCCCCGCTTGTCTCTCTCAAGCTCCCGAATCTTCCCCACCTCATGCAAAATGTCACACACCACCACCTCAACAGGAAGGAGTTTTTGCCGAATGCTGACCTGACACCGTGCGTTCCAGGTGAAATAACGGACTACTAGGCTAACTAAAAAAAGTGTATCCAAACAAAAAACTCCACCGGTATTGAATGCTCCGTACACCCACTCAGCATAACCCAGCCTGGAGAGGAAAGGGACACCGAGGGCCCGCCCCACCTGTTTGTACACCTCTATGTTAAAAGGGCAATGAAGCAGAAAATGATCCATAGTCTCCTCCTCATCTGCACACTCCTCCCGAGGACAGCTACGATCCATCCCACTGCGGAATTTCAAATTGCCCCGAACATAGAGCTTCCCATGGAAGCACAACCAGGCCAGATCCCTAAATTTAGGGGGTACTCTATCCAAATTAATCAGTCTTAACCCCGCCCTCAAAACTGGGCCCGGGCAATCCCTTAAGGCCAGTGGGTCATGAAAGACTTCGCTCAAGACTCGACTCATAAGGACTTTCCTTGGAACCGATCTGAGATCTTCAGCCGACAATCGCCACTGCCGCAGTAACTTCAGGCACGGAGCGACATAGGCTGGTAGCTGACCACGATGACCCCTGCGATTCTTCACTTGGCCACCTTCTTCCCAAAGTCGTAGAAAAGGCCTAAACCAAGATCTAAATATGCCTACCCATCCAGGAGGTTCCACTGCAAGCATATTACCAATGTTAAACTTTAGAAATAGCAGTGAAAAGAAAAGAACTGGGTTGACCATACCTAAGCCACCCTCCCTCCTGGATAGGTAGGTGACATTCCTCTTGATGGGGTTCAGTCTGTTCCCCCACAGCATCTGGAAGAACACACTGCTGACCCTAGCATAGAGAGACACTGGCAAGATGCAGACAAAGCTGACATACAAGAAGATCGGAATCAGGTAAGTCTTAATCAGATCAACCCTTTCCCTCATAGATAACTTCCATCTCTTCCAGCTGACCACCTTAGTATTGGCAATTTCCAGTCTGCCTTCCCAGTTTTTGAGGCCATAATCGCCGGGTCCAAATTCAATGCCTAGTATCTTAATTCTTTCCTGGGGCACTGGAAAGGTGTCCGGGAGATCAAAACCCTCACCATCCTTTCCCATCCAGAAAACTTCAGTCTTTTCCTGATTGATCTTGGAGCCTGATGCTTCAGAATACCGTGATGTCAGAGAGACCACCTCCTCCGCTTCATCCGTCCCAGTGACAATCACCGACACATCATCCGCATAGGCAACAACCCTCAATGGCGGCTCACCCGGGAGCCCCACTGGTACCCCACACAACATGCCGCTCTCTAGCCTCCTGATGAAGGGGTCGATTGCAAACACATAGAGCAGGGGACTCAGGGGACAACCCTGGCGCACCCCGGAGCCAACCCCAAAGGACTGTCCAACCCAACCATTAACAAGAGGGAAGCTTTCTGCCCCCTTATACAAGACTTTCAGCCAATCGACAAAACCACCCGGCAGACCGTACTTACTAAGGAGCAACCACAGGTACTCATGGTTAACACGATCAAAAGCCTTTGCCTGATCCAATGTCAGCAAATACTTTCCCCAGCCTGCAGCCCTGCACCGCTCCAAGGCCTCCCGGACAGCTAAAACCGCTGTGAAGGTGCTCCTACCCTGGACCGAACAGTGCTGATGGCGAGAAAGCAAAGACTCTGCCACTGACGATAGGCGCCAGAAAAATATCTTTGCCAGTATCTTTCTATCGACATTAAGAAGGCTGATGGGGCGCCAATTCTCAATCATCGAAGGATCTTTACCCTTTGAAAGAAGAATCACAGCCGAGTGCCTCATGGAAGGGGAAAGCACCCCCTCAGCAAGGCAACTGTTAAAAACCTCTACCAAATGCGGGGCCAGAATAGACTTAAAGGCTTTGTAAAACTCAGCCGTCAAGCCATCCGGTCCAGGCGACTTTTTGATGGCAAGCTGTTCAATTGCCCTCATCACCTCTTCGACTGTGATCTCCTCTGTCAAATTCATCAATGGAACATCTCCACCATTTAGACCTGGAGTAGAGTCCAAAAAGCTTTCCATCTTGTCACGATCAAGCTCTTTCCTCCCAAGAAGGTCGGCATAAAAGGACCTCACGACCTCCAGAATCCCTGACCTGGACTTTTTCAAGGAACCTGTACTGTCCTTAAGGCCAACGACCGTTTTAACAGCTACACCTTGTTTGCAGTTCTGGTAAGGGTCAGGCGAGTGGTACTTCCCATAGTCCCTCTCCAGAACCAAAGAGGCATGCCGGTCATATTGACACTTCCTGAGAAGGAGTTTCACTTCGGAGATTGCCCCAGGATCTCCTCCTCTCGAGACAAGAATATCCAGCTTCCTCCGTAAACGTTGGTAGGTCATGTATTTATTAAACTGATTTCTATTGGCTAGGCCCCTGAAGAATCCAGCGATCCTCTTTTTGGTCAGCTCCCACCACTCAGCCTTGCTGCTACAAAAGTCCAGGATGGTCACCTGTGCCTGAAAGAATTCCTCAAAGGATTGTCTAACATGTTCTTCCTTGAGTAGTGTCGAATTTAATCTCCAGATGCCCTTGCCCCTCTGAGGGGCGTCTGAAGCATTCAGTACCACAGATAGCATACAGTGATCAGAGAACTCTACTGCCTGCACCACTGGGGGCGAGAAAGCAGAGGCCTCCTTAAAAAAAAACCTATCTATCCTACTCTGACTATTACCACGATGAAAAGTGAACCCGGTGTCATCTGGGAGGTGCTTAATGTGCACATCCACAAGACCAGCATCCCTAACCATACTATTTAAAAAAACGCTATCATATCCCAGCCTGTCCTTGAAGTCCTTCCTGTCCTTGGGCCTAGTTATTGTATTAAAGTCACCTCCAAAGACCACTTGCCGGGATGTAAAAAGAAATGGCTTGATCCTTGTAAAAAGGCATTTCCTGTCCCACTTTGTGTGCGGCCCATAAACATTGATTAGGCGCAGGTCCTGCCCTCCCACAAGGACGTCTAAGACCATACATCTCCCAATCTCCACCTCAATAACCCGCCGGACAGTTACCATGCCGGTTTTAAACAACACCGCCACACCGCCGTAAGGCTCGGCCGCAAGAGACCAGTAAGATGGACCATACCTCCACTCTCTCTTGGCCATATGTATATCTGCCAAGGAGGTGAGCCTAGTCTCTTGCAAAAATAAAATTTCAGCATCTAATTGGCTGAACAAAAAGAAGGCCATAGAACGAGCTCTTACTGACTTAATGCTGGCGACATTAATTGTCACCACTTTTAACGGAGGGGGAACCGCCATTTGGGTTATTGGGTGGATTGCTTCTTAGCTCCCCTCTGCTGCTCATCACCAGAAGCCTCTCTCTTTCTAGAGGCCGCCTCAAAGTCCATTTCGGAATCGGAACTTCTCTCAGAAGAAGCTCCGGATGAAGAAATATCCCACTTGGAGGACCTATGACGGCTGGAGACAGGAACCGGAGCTTCCCGTCCCCGTTCCGTCCTCACCGCCTGCCTCTTCCGCCTCCCAACCTTCCTTCTCTCTTCCAGGTACTGCAGGTCAGCCTCAGAGATGCCCTCATCTCTTACTTTTTTCTTTAAAGTCTTTCTAGAAGACTTCTTTACAGAGGAAGAAGCAACCTTTTTAGTACACGCTGGTGGGGGGGGGGTGATCCCTTTAAGTCAGACTCAGGAGGGGTAGACTCCTGGGGGGTAACTGACTCGGGGGGCACAGACTTGGAAGGTTCTGACACAAGAGGAGAGGGTACAGTAGGCTGGGGGGACACAGAGACAGAAACAGAAGGAGTACTTACAGACACAGGAGGGGTGGCCACAGGAACTGGAGAGGGATCCTGAGCAGGACCGGGGGAGGGGGTCACCGCAGAGGAGGATGGTACACCAGGGGTCTCACCCTCCATCCTGTCCAGCCTTGACATGTCATCTACTACCTCCTTCTCCATATTGTGCCAGGCTTCAGGACACCTGCTGTAGGGGTGGCCAAGGCACAGGCACAGGTTGCACCTGATCTTCCTGGTACAGTCCTTAGCCATATGACCCTGCCCCCGACACACTGAACACATCAAGGCTGAACAGGAGGAGCTCAAGTGCCCCTTTTCTCCACAGCGGTGACACAGCTTCGGCTGACCAGGGTAGAAAACAGTCATCCTATCCCTCCCTATGAAAGCTGAGGAGGGCAGGTGACGGACAACATTCCCATCCCTGGCCAACCTGACTGTTACCGACCATCCCCCAGTCCAGATGTTACGCTCATCATGGATTTTATTAGGTTTGGTCAAAACCTCCCCATAGTTCCTTAACCAGACCTCTAGATCCCGAGCAGGAACACTCTCATTGGTCAGGATAATGGTAATTTTTTTACTGTTGACCTCTGAGAAACCGCAACTGGGACCAGACCTTCCCATTCAGGTCTTGACCTGCACTGAGCCTCATATCGCTCCCAGAACAGGTCAAGACCCTCTGGCCTGGTGAAACTAACCGTATAGTCCCTTGTCCCAGCTACGTGTATAAAGGCATACAGGTCATTTGCACCAAAACCCATCTCCAATATCATATCTACCACTGCACGCCGTGCTGGAGGGATGGCACCACCTTCCCATTTCAGAATAACTACATTCCGTCTGGGACCCATGGATCCCCGTTTCTGGCTATGTAAGCCCTCACGTTGCCTTCGCAGGCGCTTCAACTCCGCTCTCAGCTTGTACAGCTTGTTCCTCTCCCTGTTCAGGACCTTAATCCCGGCCACCACTCGCTCCCGAATGGCCTCCGAGCCTTCATCCTCACCAGGGGTAGAGAGATCAGCTTGTGCAGAGGCAGGCAGTTCACCTGACGGCCCAGGAGATGGCTGGGAGCCTCCAGCAGGAGAGGCCCCGCTGCCCTCCATGGCCTCCCCAGAAAGGGGGCCAGGGAGCTGGGATAGATTTCACCACCACTCCCTTCTCACAGAGCAGCTTCAGAGGCACCTTCTTCCTGACACACCTGTGCTCCAATGATGGGCGGGGCACTATTCCTCCCACTGACACCAATGATGGAACAATATTCCTCCCACTGATACCAATGATGGGGCACTATTCCTCCTACTGACACCAATGATGGAACACTATTCCTCCCACTGACACCAATGATGGAGCACTATTCCTCCCACTGACACCAATAATGAGGCACTATTCCTCCCACTGATACCAATGGTGGGACACTATTCCTCCCACTGACACCAATGATGGAGCACTATTCCCCTTACTGATACCAATGATGAGGCACTATTCCTCCCACTGATACCAATGATGGGACACTATTACGTCCACTGACACCAATGATGGGACACTATTCCTCCCACTGATACCAATGATGGGTCACTATTCCTCCCACTGACACCAATGATGGGACACTATTCCGTCCACTGACCCCAATGATGGGGCACTATTCCATCCACTGACACCAATGATGGGACACTATTCCTCCCACTGACACCAATGATGGAGCACTATTCCTCCCACTGACACCAATGATGAGGCACTATTTATCCCACTGATACCAATGATGGGACACTATTCCGCCCACTGATACCAATGATGGGGCACTATTCCTCCCACTGACACCAATGATGGGACACTATTCCGTCCACTGACACCATTGATGGCACACTATTCCTCCCACTGACACCAATGATAAGACACTATTCCTCCCACTGATACCAATGATGGGGCACTATTCCTTCCACTGATACCTACAATGGGGCACTATTCCTCCCACTGACACCAAGGATGGGGCACTATTCCTCCCACTGACACCAAGGATGGGGAAAAATTCCTCCCACTGGCACAAAGGATGGGGCACTATTCCTTCCACTGGCACGAGAGGCTAGTGGAGATCAATTTAATATATACAGTAATTTCCTGCTTCTAGAGGGACCCCACAGGTATGGTATATACATAGGGGGCCCCAAGCTGGAACAATGTTTAATTTTGAATTCAACTGTCTGTTTGTATTTCCAAAAGTTACCTACCTGACAAAACCCAAGATTGTCGTTGGAGTAATTTTTTCCTCAATTGTGCTTCCCTTTGTCCATGGTTGATGTAATTGTTGACATCATTAAGTCGTTCAACAGAACCAATTTTAACAAGAAGGGCTGATACAACAAGAAATAATGAAAACATACGATTAGCATGCGTAGTTCCGCTTACTAGTTGTTAGTGTTGTCGGTGGTGACGCACGGGCGCGTAGAGAACGAGGGGTCTCGAGTGGGAGCTGTCATCTCAGAGTGTAGAGCTAAATAGTAAGGGAAGACAATAGAGTTTGTACGACAAGAAGAAGGTGACACATTCCTCCTACATCCAGCCAACGCATCAAACAAAAGCTCCAGCAAGCAACAAGTGACAGGTAATGAATCAGCAGCAACATTCTCATCTATTCCCAGGAAAATGAACTGGCTGACATAGAACTGTCATACTTTTCAGCTTTCCAGTATTATCATACAGAATCAGTTCTAATAGCAGCACTGTAATGCAGAGGAAAGATACGCTTCTAAGTTTTGTTGGTGTCGCTGTTATATGGAGAACATGTAGTAGAATGTGTTGAAGACCTATAGAAATGTAGGTTCTGCCTAAGGTACACCTAATGGCCAAAAACACCTAACCATCACACTTACGTGGCTAAAAGAATATGGACCCCCCCCTCTAAACGATTGAGTTCACCTATTTCCAGAGGGAGGTATTTTTAATGGTAAAGCTTAAAAAATATTTCAGACAACTAACTCCATAAAGACATGGTTTGACCAGTTTGGTGTGGAGGAACTCGACTATGCTGCATCGAACCCTGACCTCAACCGTACTGAATACCTTTGGGATGAATTGGAATGCCGATTGTGAGCCAGGTCTTCTAATTCATCGTCAGTACCTGACCTCAGAAATGGCTACACATTCCCACAGACACCCTCCAAAATCTTGGTAAAGTCTTCCCAGAAGAGTGAAGGGTGTTATAGCCATAAAGGTGGCTAGAACTGTACAATAATGGCAATGGAAGAGCCCAACAATACTGGCCATGGTTTGTGGAATGAAATGTCCAGCCCTATAAAGACATGGTGTGACCAGTTTGGTGTTGAAGAATTTGAGTGTCCTGCATAGAGACTTGACCTCACCCCTACTGAAGACCCTTATAATGAATTGGAATGAGCCAGGTCTTCTCAACGATCATCTCCAAAAAGAGATGGCTTGAAGTGTTTGATGTGGAGCAACTTGAGTGGCCTTCAGAGCCTTGACCTCGACCCTACTGAACACCTTTGGGGTTAATTGGAATGCCGATTTTGAGGTCTTCTTATTCAACATCAGTACCTGACCTAAAAAGTGGCCACAAATTCCCACAGACACCCTCCAAAATCCTTTGTAAAGTCTTCCCATAAGAGTGAAGGATGTTATACCTGCTAGACTTGTGCACAACGGAAAAATTTGTTTAGTTTCGGTTGGTTTCTTTTCGGTCCTGTTGATTAGCAATCGTTCGTAATTTTGCTAGACGGGATTTTTCGTGTTCGGACTAATTCGTATTTTCGCAAGCGACATTTTTAGTTGAATCGGAATGATTCGTATTAATGTAAGCCTTATTTTTAGTTTATTTATAATTCATACTTTCAGTAGAGTACATTGTGTTTCGTTGATTCTGGACACAACTACTTTCGTAACTTTTTTTTGGTTCGTTGATTTGTAATTTTCCGTGTCTCTCTCACAACGACGCCGCCTATTATGCCTAATGTGCTTCGAATGGATTTGTACTTTTCTAAATACATTGCGGTTATTTGTAACGATTCGAAATCTCATATTTTACTTTCGTTTTTTACATGCGGCTATAGGCTCCGCCCCTGCACACCATTTTGAGAGTTCAGCACGGTGAGGGAGAAGCAGAGAGCAGAGCAGAGTGTTATTGTGCTTCCAATGGATTCGTACATTCGTAACTTTTTTCATAACGAATTATGCCGAAGACATTCGGGCATTCGCTATTTGCGATATAATTTATTTCGGATTCGGTTTTATTCGTAATTGCTTTGTTCGGAAATTCGAATGCTTCCGAATGTCCGAAAGTTGCTAAATTTTGATTAGTTATGAAACTAATTGCACAAGCCTAATACCTACAATGGAGGATATCTGTACATTAATGACCATGGCACAACTTCAATAATGCTGGCCTTGGTTTTTGAAATGAGATGTCCAGCTCCATAAAGACATGGTTTTACAAGTTTAGTGTAAAGTAACATGAGTGCATTGCAGAGAGCCCTGACCTCAACTCTACTGAAAACATTTGAGATGAATTGAAATGAGACAGATCTTTTTTACCACCAACTCCATAAATACATGGCTTGACCAGTTTGGTGTGGAGGAAATTGAGTGGCCTTCAGAGCCCTGATCTCAACCCTACTAAACACCTTTGGGATGAATTGGAATGAGCCAGGCTTTCTCAAACAACATTTACATAAAGACTTGGTTTGATGAGTTTGGTGTCGGAAGAACATGAGTGTCCTGACCTCAACCCTACTGAACGCCTTTGGGATGCATTAGAACGCTAATTGTGATCCAGGTCTTCTTACCTCACAAATGGCCACATGTTCCCACAGACACCCTCCAAAATCTTGTGAAAGGCTTTCCGGAAGAGTGTAGAGTTTTATAGCCACAAAGGAGGGTAACATTGTTCAATAATGTCCATGGAAGAACTCAACAATACTGGCAATGGTTTTTGGAATGAGATGTCCATCCCCTTAAGACATGGTTTGACCAGTTTGGTGTGAAGGCATTCAAGTGTCCCACACAGAGCCCTGACCTCAACCCTACTAAAGACCCATTGGAATGAGCCAGGTCTTCTGAACCAACATCTTCATAAAGACATGGCTTGAAGAGTTTTGCGTGGAGGAACTTAAGTGGCCTTCAGAACCCTGACCTCATCCCTACTGAGATATTCCAGTCATCTTCTGTGTTAAAAGAGCTTCCAAGCTGTTCTTCGGCAATAAAGACCAAGGGATCCATACAACTTGTGCATTGGTCAGGTACTTACACAAAGACTGGAAGATATGCAATGTGTTTACCTTAAACATTCTAGGTAGGTATCGAAGTGACCAACAACATTCGATGATGGTCTTGAAATTCAACCTTTTTCATCCAGATTGGACAATGACCTCAAAGACTACCTGCAAACTCCACAGGACCATTATATCTAGAGGGTATAGTGATTGGACAGTTTAGAAAACCTTGTCCAACCACAATCGATTTCACCCTGATTGCCTTCTATTGTGTATGGATGAGCCAACCATGCCAGACCCATATTTCTCATATGACTGGCTCCGCAAATCAACAATGCAATTCAATTCATTTTGGAAATTGAAAGCAACCCGCCCCCCCCCCCCCCCCTTTTACCATCCATATCTCCATGCTGTATTTTGCTAAGGGAAAAACACACTTCTAGCATTTACGGTCGTGGCCATCTTGAGTAAGGGAATATGATTCATGGTGCATTTACTTTGTGTAATCCATCTGCCCTTAGCTCAGACATGCAGGCAGGAGGGCATGCTTAGCTGAGAAAGTCCCTCCTCCCCTCCTGAAAAATTACAGAATTTCCCTCGGCACGTAAATTAGGAAGTAAATGAAGAAATGTAAAAAATAAAAGTATAAAACAAGTAAAAATAATCTACGGTCCTATCTATTTACTAATGCTAGCAGCAGAACTAAGGCAGCCGTACAACATTCATAAATTCTTAGTTCTCTTACACAGATCACATCTGCACTCATTGGTTGCTGCTAATTTACGAAGTCATGATTCTTTATGTGGCATTACTGGTATGTAGATTCTGGTATTTCGGGAGGTTGTGATTTAACACTTCTCTACAGCTCATCCATTGCTTGCTCTGCTCCCATCTGCTCCCCTTCCTCTAGGAGTGACTAGTGCCTGAATCATGGGAACAGAATACTAAAAGCTTCATAACTCTTAATTCAGCCAGCCAGAGTTGATTCAGTGATTGTGCTGGTCTTACATCGTCGCCCTCAGCGACCTCCTCCCACAGAATTCATGAGGACACATGCTGTACTAACATATAGTATGGCTCAGCGGCTGCTCGTCCTGTGAGATAGAGGTACATAGTCCTCTCACATGTTTTATAGATAAGCGAAATAACAAGGACATGAGCACTCCACTCTAACTGCAGATCAATGTCTATATCCAACGGAGATACAGGAAATCAAGAAGACACCCATCTAAAATATTCATTAAAGAAGAAGGTATGACAATTTTAATATAGTTACATTGGTCCAGCTTGGAGCAACGTAACAAAGCATATACCATACCTGGCTGATCCCCCTGGGAAATGTATCCACCTAGGTGGCACTTTAACCACTTCAGCCCCAGACCATTATGCAGCTTAACCACTTTGCGCCCGGGCCATCGGCAAAAGACGTCCGCAAAGCGGCGCTCAATTGCTGAGAGGACGTCCATGGACGTCCTCCTATTTACTTCCGCAATGCGCGCCGCCGCGGGCGCGCATCGGGGAAAAGCTGTGCCCGCCGTGTCAGGCGGGTGCCGATGCGCGTGCCTGGCGGCCGCGATGTCCACCAGGTACCCGCGATCGGCTGTCACAGAGCCAGGGACATGGATCTCTGTGTGTAATGATGGGGTGTAAACACAGAGATCCACGTCCTGTCAGGGAGAGGAGACCGATGCTGTGTCCCTTGTACATAGGAACACAGATCGGTCTCCTCCCCCTGTCAGTCCCCTCCCCCCACAGTAATAATCACTCATGAGGGAACATATTTAACCCCTTCCCGCCCCCTAGTGGTTAACCCCTTCCCTGCCAGTCACATTTATACAGTAATCAGTGCATATTTATAGCACTGTTCGCTGTATAAATGTGAATGGTCATAAAAAAGTGTCAAAAGTGTCCGATGTGTCCGCCATAATATCGCAGTCACAATAAAAATCGCAGATCGCCGCCATTACTAATAAAAAAAAAAAAATTCAGAATTATATCCCCTATTTTGTAGACGCTATAACTTTTGCGCAAACCAATCACTATACGCTTATTGCGTTTTTTTTTTTACCTAAAATATGTAGAAGAATATGTAGAAGAATATGTATCGGCCCAAACTGAGGAAAAAAAATAGTTTTTTAAAAAAAATTGGGATATTTATTATAGCAAACATTAAAAAATATTGTGTTTTTTTTTCAAAATTGTCGCTCTATTTCTGTTTATAGCGCAAAAAATAAAAACCGCAGAAATGATCAAATACCACCAAAAGAAATCCCTATTTGTGGGAAAAAAAAAGGACGTAGATTTTGTTTGGGAGCCACGTCACACGACCGCGCAATTGTCAGTTAAAGCGTGACAGTGCTGAAACCTGAAATTTCACCTGGGCAGGAAGGGGGTTATGTGCCCAGTTGTCAAGTGGGTAAAGACCGGGCCACTTTTTGCGATTCGGCACTGCGTCGCTTTAACTTACAATTGCGCGGTCGTGCGAAGTGGCTCCCAAACAAAATTGGCGTCCTTGTTTTCCCACTAATAGAGCTTACTTTTGGTGGTATTTGATCACCTCTGCGGTTTTAATTTTTTTGCGCTATAAACAAAAATAGAGCGACAATTTTGAAAAAAAATTCAATAATTTTTCCTTTTTGCTATAATAAATATCCCCAAAAAATATATATAAAAAAAAAATATTTTTTCCTCAGTTTAGTCCGATACGTATTCTTCTACATATTTTTGGTAAAAAAAAATTTAGTTTTATGGCATTTTTATAATATTTTTTTTTTACTAGTAATGGCGGCGATCAACGATTTTTTTCGTGATTGCGACATTATGGCGGACACATCGGACACCTTTGACACATTTTTGGGACTATTGTCATTTTCACAGCGATCAGTGCTATAAAAATGCACTGGTTACTGTGAAAATGACACTGGCAGTGAAGGGGTTAACCAGGAGGGGGTGCTGTAGGGGTTAAGTGTGCCTTGATGTGTTTTACTTACTGTGGGGGGGGTGTGGCTTAGCATGTGACGTCACTGATTGTCGTTCCCTATGACAGGGATCACCGCTGTTCCCACGGGGACGGTCACGGAGAAGAGGACTGGGTCGCAAGCGCGCCGCAGGCGGCGCGCTCGCGACCCACGGCTGGTCTCTTATAGGGGACGTACCTGTACGCCCATGTGCCCAGCCGTGCCATTCTGCCAACGTACATCGGCGTGCGGCGGTCCTCAAGTGGTTAAAAGCCCTCACAGGTTATCCATGTAGAGGTAATCATGAATGAGGGCTCTAGAAGTATTGTTCTCACTTTGACGTTCGTAGCAACATCTGAAATGTGTGGTGCAATCGCTGTTTAGTTATGTGTGTGGGATCTTACGTCCACGTTGCATTTGCATGTATGCGTGGGAAGGACAGCTCTAGTTCATACTTTATTGTTCTTTAATTAGAACTTAAGGACCTTTCCATCGTAGCTGCTGTGTCTGTGCTCTGGTGGTGCGCTTGGATCTGTTGGGAGGTGTGGGGATCCGCCTCGCTCTTGTGTCCGTTGGGCGCAGGAGATACCTCCGTGCTGCTACCCCTGGGAGCTCGCTGGTCCAACCATGAATTTCCATGATGATATGATTGGGTATAATTCTTGCGCTAAATTTGAATATTCGAAAATTCGTAAATTCGTAAATTTGGAAATCTGAAATGTTAATTAACTAATAATAACTTAACCATTACTAACTATTAAATTATAGGTATTGGCATTTCCTTTCAAATTTGGCTTTTAGTGAACGTAACGAATACAAAATTATTCGAAGTTACGAATTATTTTCCGAAATAACGAATGCCGCATCTAAACGAATGGAACGTAATGAATTAATAATAATAAATAACAATAATAATAATAAAAAAACTTTTTTTTATTATTATTATTATTAATTTGTTCTGTTCCATTTGTTTAGATGCGGCATTTGTTATTTCAGGTAATTCGTAACTTCAGGAAAAATTCGTATTCGTTACGTTCGCTAACAGTCAAATTTGAAAGGAAATTACAATACTAGAATTTTTTAATTTCCGAATGTAAGAATGTACGAATTTACAAATTTACGAATGTACCAATTGCGATCATAACGAATGACCTGAAAAAAACGAATGAAACGAAAACAAACACATTTTTAATGTCTAGTTGTGACCATAAAGCTCTATTTTGGTCTTGTCACTCCAGATTACAGTGTGCCAGAAGCTGTGAAGGTGATGTCGGGCACGTTGTAACTGGGTTTTTTGTGGTATTGGTGCAGTAAAGGCTTCTTTCTGGCAACTTGACCATGCAGCTCTTGTTGTTGAAGTATCATCGTATTGTGCTCCTTGAAACAACCACACCGTCTTTTTCCAGAGCAGCCTGTATTTCTCCTGAGGTTACCTGTGGGGTTTTCTTTGTATCCCGAACAATTCTTCTGGCAGTTGTGGGTGCAAGCTTTCTTGGTCTACCTGACTTTGGCTTAGTATCAAGAGATCCCCGGAATTTCAGTTTCTTAATAAATGATTGACAGAACTGACTGGCATATTCAAGGCTTTGGATAACTTTTAATATCCTTTTCCATCTTTATAAAGTTCTATTACCTTGTTACACAGGTCTTTTGACAGTTCTTTCTGCTCCCAAAGGCTCAGTGTCTAGCCTCTTCATTGCATCCAGGTGAGAGCTAACAAACTCATTGACTATTTATACACAGACACTAATTGCAATTTAACCGCTTCAGCCCCGGAACATTTTGGTGGTCAAAGACCAGGCCACTTTTTGCGGTTCGGCACTGCGTCGCTTTAACTGACAATTGCGCGGTCGTGTGACGTGGCTCCCAAACAAAATTGACGTCCTTTTTTTCCCACAAATAGAGCTTTCTTTTGGTGGTATTTGATCACCTCTGCGTTTTTTTTTTTTTGCGCTATAAACAAAAAAGAGCGTCAATTTTGAAAGAAATGCAATATTTTTTACTTTTTGCTATAATAAATATTCCCCAAAAATATATAAAAAAAAATGTTTTTTCCTCAGTTTAGTCCGATACGTATTCTTCTACATATTTTTGGTAAACAAAATCGCAATAAGCGTTTATTGATTGGTTTGCGCAAAAGTTATAGCTTCTACAAAATAGGGGATAGTTTTATTTTTACTAGTTATGGCGGCGATCAGCGATTTTTACCGTGACTGCGACATTATGGCGGACACATCGGACACTTTTGACACCATTTTGGAACCATTGTCATTTTTACAGCGATCAGTGCTATAAAAATGCACTGATTACTGTAAAAATGACACTGGTAGTGAAGGGGTTAACCACGAGGTGGCGCTGCAGGGGTTAAGTCAGTACTAGGGAGTGATTATTACTGTTAAGGGGCGTGGCTACACGTGACATGTCACCGATGACCGTTCCCGATCACGGGGAACGGTCATCAGTGACAGTGTCACTAGGCAGAATAGGGGAATGCCTTGTTTACAAAGGCATCCTCCCTGTTCTGCCCTTGCCGACCGCAATCGCGGGAACTCCCGGGGAACTTCGAGTTCCCGGGACCCGCGTCCACACTCGTGAGGCACACGGCGGGTGTCCGTGCGCCGCCGCTGGGCAGCAAATTTAAAGGGACGTACCTGTACGCCCATTTGCCTGCCCGTGCCATGTTGTCGACGTACATCGACGTGCGGCAAGTGGTTGAAAATAAACCTTTTAATTGCCATTGTAAGAGCCAACCATCTATGTTAGGGGGCGTGGCTTCATATCATCCCTATCCATTTTTAATATTAATGCCAAAATGTCACCATTTCTGCCAGGGGGTGCAAAGTTATGAGCACAATTGTACTAGGTAGTAGGTAGTAAAGTCAGGATCAGAATGAACCTGCAAAGTAAGTCACCAATCCCAACAGTTTTTACCATTAAATACATCTAGGCCACTAACTTTCAGAAAACTGCAGTAATTGCTGAAGATGATTCGGCACGGAAGGAAAACTAGCAAAAAAATTAAAAATTGGAGACATCATTGTTCATCCACCCACTTACCTGCTCTCTGCCCCAATTATTTGTGGGCTATGATGAGGCTCATTATTATCTGTAAGATGCTGTCACCTCTCGGTATGTAGAGAAAAATAATCTCTAAACACCATAGTGGGAATAATGCAACAAGTGAGTAAAAATATTCCACCCACATCCAATAACTTCAACAACTTACAACTGATGAGCAATTACATGACTCAACAGAAGAATTCTTAAGCAATCAAGACAAATGTAAAGTTTTAGCACCCTGACCTGAGAAGTATTCAGGATCGATATAGTTGTTTGTCTGGCAGACATGGCTCATCAATTGACGGAAGAAGTAAACAACGACAGCAAGGCACCAAGGCATGGATGACTTGTGTGTTTGCATACATCTGTTAGCAATAGGATACCTTGGAGAACATGCTGGGACCTTGTATGAATTCGTATGATCCCTACTAAGCACCACCTGGATTAAATAGGTGTATCTTTATTTTGTTAGGATTACATAGCTCGGGGTAGAAAAGACATCTGTCCATCAAGTTCAACCAGAACCTAAATGTAAACCTAAGTCAATAAAAAAAAAAAAAAAGCCTTTTCCTTTCTGATCCTCAAAGACGAGCAGATAACTCAAGATTCTCAGTGGTTTTTATTTGAAATATTGGTGGTAGCTTTTATTTTGCATAACAGCCCCCTTGATCCCCACAGACCCCAGGGTGGACTAAGATTTCAAAGCCCTATTATTAGTTCCACATCCCTTAATTGAATAGGTATAGGGGGATTGTGACAGGGGTCACTTTGGGGCACAGGGTGAATGAGAACCCCACCATGATCTGTGATAGCCATATTCAATGCTGTATATACAGGATAGATATGGTGTGTATACTGTGTGTGGGCGGTTGTGTAATCATTGCTGTGATGAGGTAGGGTGTGATTACATTCTATTGTCTATTGTGGCTTGTGGAAGTTAAGCCTGTAATTATAGGTATTGTACTCTGGCAGCCAGACAGGCTGGGAAACACAAAGGGTCATGCATAATCATTTAAACTGAAAGGGGATTAGCTCACCTGTTGTCTGCTAAGAGATGTCAAAATAATGTGTATTGGGCCTCGTTATGTTGTGGGTGGAGTTGGACCATTGTTCATTTAGATTAATGCAGTATTCGTTGAGTGTATAAAAAGACCTGTGTTTTCTCAATAAAGTGTCAGTCTATTTTGGAAAGATACAGAGCGTTTGTCTCGTACTTTGGAAGGATTAATCCTATGGGAAGTGGTCGCCTGACTGTGGAGGATCGGTAGCGAATGTGTGTCCAGAAGAGGGAATATCTTAAAAACGGCATTAACCCCTTTTCAGACTTGGGGTGCTGTTACAGGGATTTTATGGGATTTTTAAGTTGCAAAATAAGGTACAGTGATCTCAAGAGATGATGTAAAAAGTTTTATTTAAAGACAAAATAACTTTTTTTTTGCTTAAAAACAAATATGGCAAGTACGTAAGACACAGTTTTATGGATACAGCAGTTTTGAATGAAATTCCCAACATGTTTCGCCCATATTCTGGGCTTCTTCAGGGGATGCTGTCCATTTAAAGTACAAGCCTTCTATTGAAAGAGAATATACATATAATAATCACATCAAAAGTCAAGATATAAAAATATATAATATACATACACTTATTTTTTTTGTTTATTCACTCATTTTGGAAATTATTTTTCCAATACATATAGATATTTACATACATGTGCACATTCAATTTTAATGACATTCTTACTCACGCAGGTCTCTTGAAATATTTTATATTCTGATCAAGCAACTATATGGGTCAAGATGTCTGCCAGCGTCAGGGAGACCAAGAGCTATAGGTGACCATATTCAAGGGCCAGCTACAATAACATAAAGGGCAATAGAATTCATTTAAATGTCACAAAAATGGAAATAAATCTCCAGAGAAGAAAAAAGAGGTTGACTCAACTTACAAAACAAAGTTTTGCAATGAACTCAATACCCAGGGACACCGACTCTCTGCACAGCAGGACACTTGTATCTAAGGCCCCATGCACACGAGACACCGGTGCAAACTCTGCTGAATGCATGTTTTTAAAGGCTGAAACCAGCGTTTAGAAACGCCGTTTTGCCGCGTTTGCGTCTATAAGTGTTTAGTTAAGAAACATCATAAGACCCTCCCTAAACTCAAAAAAACTGTATTATTTAACCATTTCAGCCATTTTGTGAGACCAGAGTGAGTATCAGCAGCTGAGAGAGCAGCAGTGTATTTGTATTTAGCGTGTCACTTGCCACAAGTTGTGAATTGTCCACTTGCCACGTCACCTGGCCACATCACCTGGCCACGTCACCTGCCACAAGTTGTGAATTGTCCACTCGCCACGTCACCTGGCCACATCACCTGGCCACGTATCCTGCCACAAGTGTACAGTGCCTTGCAAAAGTATTCACCCCCTTGGCTTTTTACCTATTTTGTTACATTACAGCCTTTAGTTGAATGTTTTTTTAATCTGAATTATATGTGACGGATCAGAACACAATAGTCTAAGTTGGTGAAGTAAAATTAGAAAAATATATACATAAAACTATTTTTCAGAAATAAAAAATTGATAATTGGCATGGACATATGTTTGTTTGTTATAAAGCCCATAAAAAGCTCTGGTGCAACCAATTACCTTTAGAAGTCACATAATTAGTGAAATGATGTCCACCTGTGTGCAATCTAAGTGTCACATGATCTGTCATTACATAGACACACCTTTTTTAAGGCCCCAGAGGCTACAACACCTAAACATGAGGCACCACTAACCAAACACTGCCATGAAGACCAAGGAACTCTCCAAACAAGTAAAGGGACAATGTTGTTGAGAAGTACAAGTCAGGGTCGGGTTATAAAAAAAATATCCAAATCTTTGTTGATCCCTAGGAGCCCCATCAAATCTATCATCACCAAATGGAAAGAACATGGCACAACAGCAAACCTGCCAAGAGACGGCCGCACACCAAAACTCACGGACCGGGCAAGGAGGGCATTCATCAGAGAGGCGGCACAGAGACCTGAGGTAACCCTGGCCTGGAGGAGCTGCAGAGTCCCACAGCAGAGACTGGAGTATCTGTACATAGGACGACAATAAGCCGTACGTTCCATAGAGTTCGGCTTTATGGCCAGAAGAAAGACATTACTTTCAGCAAAAAACAAAATGTCACGTTTTGAGTTTGCAAAAAGGCATGTGGGAGACTCCCAACATGTATGGAGGAAGGTGCTCTGGTCTGATGAGACTAAAATTTTACTTTTTTGCCATCAAAGAAAACACTTTTGTCTGGTGCAAACCCAACACATCACATCACCCAAAGAACACCATCCCCACTGTGAAACATGGTGGTGGCAGCATCATGCTGTGGGGATGTTTTTCAGCAGTCAGGACTGGGAAACTGGTCAGAGTTGAGGAAAAGATGGATGGTGCTGGATACAAGGATATTCTTGAGCAAATCACAATGACCCCAAACACACTGCTAAAGCAACACTTGAGTGGTTTAAGGGGAAACATGTAAATGTGTTGGAATGGCCTAGTCAAAGCCCAGACCTCAATCCATTAGAAAATCTGTGGTCAGACTTAAACCATCCAACTTGAAGGAGCTTGAGCAGTTTTGCAAGAAAGAATGGGCAAAAATCCCAGTGATAAGATGTGGCAAGCTCATAGAGACTTATCCAAAGCCACTTGGAGCTGTGATAGCCGCAAAAGTTGGCTCTACAAAGTATTGACTTTAGGGGGGTGAATAGTTATGCAAATTGACTTTTTCTGTTATTTTGTCCTATTTGTTGTTTGCTTCACAATAAAAAAAAAAAAATCTTCAAAGTTGTGGACATGTTCTGTAAATTAAATGATGCAAATCCTCAAAAAATCCATGTTAATTCCAGGTTGTGAGGCAACAAAACACGAAAAAGGTCAAGGGGGTGAATACTTTTGTAAGGCACTGTATGTATATTATATATTTTTATATCTTGACTTTTGATGTGATTATTATATGTATATTCTCTTTCAATAGAACGCTTGTACCTCAAATGGACAGAATTCCCTGAAGAAGCCCGGAATAAAAGGCGAAACATGTTGGGAATTCCATTCAAAAGTGCTGTATCCATAAAACTGTGTCTTACGTACTTGCCATAATTGTTTTTAAACATTTTTTTTTATTTTGTCTTTAAATAAAAAGATTGGACCAAGTGAATACGTGGTGGCAGTTGCTGATGCTGCCTAACCAATATGCGATCACCTAGAGAGAGGACGGGTTGGACTGTCTCGGTACTGATAACATTGACACATGTAGTAACGTAAAAAATTATTTATTACATATAAAATTATACAGAATTCTTAAAAACACAAGCCATACACCCACCCAAGAACAATAAGTTACTACTAGCGGGTGACCCCGTGAAGTTTCTGTTGCGGTGGAGTATAGCAGTATCCTCTACCGGTTTCGCAGGCTCAGCCACTTCTTCAGGAGGAATAGTCTGTTTGGCAGATAATGCAATAAACCAAAAGATAATAAGCAGCATGCAAACAATAATACATAATATACAAGAAATTATGTGCAATCATTGTTTATAATAAAAAGACCTGCTCACCCAAATTAGGGCCGTAGACCAGCGAAGGCTCATGATTGTCTTTAAATAAAAAATGTACTTTATCTCTGGAGATCACTGTACCTTATTTTGCACCTTAAAAATCCCATAAAATTCCCCTATCCCTTTTCCAGGGTGGACTAGCATTTCACCTCAAGCTCAGACCCTTGGCGGTAGTAGAGTGATGAGTACACATGGGCGCCAATCACTTTTTGGGGAAATCATGGAGTTTATTACCTCCTCTTCAAACTCCTGGGAATGAGAGTTAGGGCACAGGACATCCATGAGATGTGGCAGGCTCCAAAACAGGAATAAAATGCCTTTGAATATAGAGGACCCTTAACCCAACCCAACATTCTGTGAATTCAGCTGCTGACTGGAAAGTAGTGGGTGGTCCCCTTAGGAAGGGATCACTTTTCTTCAGTCAAGGACCAAGCTTGTACCCATCATCTCTTATATCTCACTTGGGCTGAAGTTTCTCCATGGTGCTTTGATCCCCTTGCTCAGCACTTTAGGACATCCATGAGATGTGGCAGGCTCCAGAAAAAAGAACAAAAAGCCTTTGAAGATAGAGAATTTTTAACCTGAAATTCAGCTCCTGACTGAAAAGTACTGGGTGGTCGTCTTGGAAAGAGATCATCTTTTCTTCAGGCAGACCAGGCTTGTACCCATCTTTCCAAGTGTTTGGAAAGTAAGATATAAATATTCGATATTCGGGTCATTGGCTTCCCACTCTAATGGCAGGGACAGTCTCCTTATTACCTCCTCTTTAAACTCCTGCAAAAAATGGTTAGGGCACAGGACACTCATGAGATGTGACAGACTCCAGAAGAGGGACAAAAAGTACTCGCAGCCTTCACAGATAGAGGACCCTTAACCAACCTTGCTTTCTGTGAATTTAGCTTCTGACTGCAGGGTGGTCCCCTTGAAAAGAGATCACAATACTTCAGTTGAGAATCAAGCTTCTACTCATCTTCTGCGGTACTCAACTTAGGCTGAACTTCCTTGATGGTGCTTCGGTCCCCTTAGCTCAACACTGTAGGCCTCAAATTCAGTCACAAGAACATTCAGTCACAAGAACACATTTCTTTGGACACCAGGTCCAAGAGGTTCAGACATACAATTGCGTCCCTTCCTCTAGACCAGGGGTCTCCAAACTGCGGCCCGAGGGCCAGATGTGACCCTTTGCCAACCTTTTTTTCTCATGCCGAGCCTGTGACATTTTCTGCCCCTGCTGGCCACAATCTGGCCCTCCTAAAGTCTGAAGGACAATAAACTGGCCCTTTGTTTGAAAAGTTTGGAGACCCCTGCTCTAGACAGAAGGCCCAGGGAAATCAATGACTTCCCAATGTCACTCCAAAGTGTTTAAGCCCTCTCCCAGAATGCACCACTGGCAATAAACCTCCCAGTGGTTGGCCAGAAAGATATAGATATTTAAAACTCAGGTCACTGTACCTTTACACTCTATTGCCAGGGATACTCCCTAGCAGCATGCATAAACAAACAATAACCAGAGACCAGGAGATACCCAAGAAAGCTGATCTATCAATAATGCTTATACTGTATACAGTGAGACCCGGAGTAGAGCAGTGGACAGAGGGGCTGCATGACTAAAGGGAGGAACAGGTCTGAAAAAAAGGTTACATTTGGAAGCTCAGGCAATGAGGTCATAGGTCATACCTGATTGGAGGATGAAGGTTAGATGGGCTGAGTGGAGCTGCAAGGGTCGTTCGAGTGAGGGATGTTGAGAATCCATTCTGGAAAGCGCAGGTGAAGAAGTTTCCCCTACACTTGTGGTTGTTAGTCCAGGGTTGTGGGGTGGTATTGTTTAAACGATTGTGTATAGGCAATGTTTGTTTGTCATAGCAGCTTGGTGGGTCAGAGGGTCTTTCGGGGGTGAGTTAATACTTTAATTGTTACAAAACTGGGGGGCCCATCTTGTGGTATGGCCCTTCCACTTGGTTTTTGGTGGTTCTTCCAGAAGCTAGGTCCCCTGGGGAAAAAGTATGTGAGTTCCTAAAGTGGGGCCCAGGATAAAGAAAGAAGAGAATAGTGCAGGGCTGGGCATGACATTGTGGAAGGGGAGCAACCTAACTATGTTAGTAACTGGGAAGGAACAGGAAGGGGCTGGATGGTCTGGAAGAATGTCTGAAGGGGGTGGGGGGATTACTTAAGAGAGAGGCGGGGACTTCCGGTCAGCAGAGGAAGGGACAGTGAGGAGGAAGCAGTTTACACACGCTGCTGCCTCTGTATAATGGCCGACATAGATGTCCTGCTAGCGAGGCTGAAGGCGGCTGCCGCGACTCGGAGACCGGAATGGCTGCTCAGCCAGGTGTCCCCCCTCATAGAAGACCAGGCTTCGGGGTCAGCAGCGGGAGGTGAGGTGTCCCCACATGCTCGGAGGACCAGGCCTCCGGAGCGTTATTCCCCAGGGACCTCTCCTAGAGCTGAGCGCTAGAATAGGAGCCCCTACACGCAGGACCCGTCGGGGCCTCGGCAAAACGGACAGCAGCTGCTCCCAGTGCGGGACCCGGTCGGAATCCTCTTCGCCGGCGGAGCTCGGTGGGCGGGGCTACGGGCCGCAATCTTGCCTCGTCCTGCTTGTCGCAGGACACAGGAACACGCAGTCTCCCCACCCCGGGTCACCTAGCGGGGGGAGGCTCGGCAGGGGATGAGAACAGACACGACTGCCGTTACCAGTCGCGGCCGGCGGCTCCAGCAGTCATGGTGGTGACGAGGCCGGAGCGGAGGGGACGTAGAGAGGAGGCAGATATGGGGGAGGAGTCAACACGGCCCAGCGCGAGTGGGCATGCGCAGCAGCGGCACAGACAGCAGATCCAGTGCTGGAGGGCGTCCTCAGCCACAGCACGGATCCACGGCCTCCAGGCAATCTTCTCCTGGGGGACTACCCATTTTTTCACCACCAGCTCCTGAATAGGGATGAGCCGAACACCCGCCGGTTCGGTTTGCACCAGAACCTGCGAACGGACCGAAAGTTCGCGCAAACTTTAGAACCCTATTAAATACAATGGACTCGAACGTTCGAAATCAAAAGTGCTAATTATAAACGCTCATATGCAAGTTATTGTCCTAAAAAGGGTTTGGGGACCCGGGTCCTGCCCCAGGGGACATGTATCAATGCATAAAAAACTTTTAAAAACTGCAGTTTTTTCAGGAGCAGTGATTTTGATGATGATGGTGATTTAGACACCTGGGGGGTGTCTATAGTATGCCTGTAAAGTGGCGCGTGTTTCCCGTGTTTAGAACTGTCCCTGCACAAAATGACATTTCTAAAGGAAAAAAAGTCATTTAAAACTGCTTGCGGCTTTAATGTAATGTCTGGTCCCGGTAATATGGATGAAAATCATTGAGAAAAAAAGGCCCTATATACTCTGAACAGCAGTAAACAGGCGGTGCAAACAAGACAGGGACTGTAGGTTTGTTCTTATGTAGAATCTGTTTGTAATTTGGAACAGGTACATTTTTTAAGTGTAGCTCCAGCCCAAAAAAATTTTTTAAGCTTTTTGGAAAACATAGGGAAGGGTTATCACCCCTGTAACATTTGTTTTGCTGTCTGTGCACCTGTTTCGGAACATTTCACCTCACTTTTCGTCCCAATGACAAATGTATTTTTAAAATTTGTTTTTTTTTAGTGAAACAAGGATTGGTGATAAAGCATCAGTGGAGAGGAGACACCTTTTTCACATATTAACTCTTACAGGAGAGAATTTGCCTTCCTAGGGGTAGATTTCCTCTCACTTCCTGTTGTCTTCTTCCGTTTGCAAGTAGGAGTCGTTTGTAAGTTGGATGTTTGAAAGTAGGGGCCTTGCTGTATATACTCAGCTGAAATTTGGCCCTTAGGTGTTGGTGTTGCCACAACACTGTGAGCCCTCACAGTTACTCTTGGTGGGCGCTGGTATGCCCTGCTGTGAACTATTATATCAAGAATTGTAATTACATGCCATTGTTGAACAGTGGTAGGAAAAATTGGGCCTTTGGTGGTGGTGCTGGTGCCACAACACTGTAAGTCCTCACAGTTACTCTTGGTGGGCACAGGAATGGGCCCAGCTGTGAAACATTAGATCAAGAATTGTAATTACATGCCCCTGTTGAACAGGGGCAGAAAAATTGGGCCTTTGGTGGTGGTGTTGCCACAACACTGTAAGCCCTCACAGTTACTCTTGGTGGGCGCAGGAATGGGCCCAGCTGTGAATTATTAGATCAAGAATTGTAATTACATGTTGAACAGGGGCATAAAAATTGGGCCTTAGGCACTGGTGCCACAACACTGCAACCCCTCACAGATACTGTACTTGGAGTGCAGGAATGAGCCCTGCTGCAAAGTCTTGCATCAAAAATTGTAATTACACGCCCCTGTTAAACAGGGGCAGAAAAATTGGGCCTTAGACACTGGTGCTGGTGCCACAACACTGCAACCCCTCACAGATACTCTATTAGGAGCGCAGCAATGAGCCCTGCTGCAAAGTATTGCATCAAAAATTGTAAATACACGCCCCTGTTAAACAGGGGCTGAAAAATTGCCTTAGCCACTGGTGGCGGTGCCCGGAACCAAAAATGTTCTTACAAGCTATCAGCATGATCATTGAGGAGGAAGAGGATAGTCACTAAGCATAACAGGATAGTCACTCAGCATCAGCATAGGCAGTAGGCTTGTGCAATTCGTTTCGTAACGAATCAAAATTCGTCCGAATTTAGCAACTTTCGGACATTCGGAAGCATACGAATTTCCGAACAGAGCAATTACGAATAAAATCGAATCCGAAATAAATTATACCGCAAAATAGCGAATGCCCGAAGGTCTTCGGCATAATTCGTTATGAAAAAAGTTACGAATGTACGAATCCATTCGAAGCACAATAACACTCACTCTGCTCTCTGCTTCTCCCTCACCATGCTGAACTCCCTCTCAAAATGGTGTACAGGGGCGGAGGCTATAGCCGCATGAAAAAACGAAAGTAAAATACGAGATTTCAAATCCATTCGAAGCACAATAACACTCACTCTGCTCTGCTCTCTGCTTCTCCCTCACCGTGCTGAACCCTCTCAAAATGGTGTACAGGGGCGGAGCCTATAGCCGCATGTAAAAAACGAAAGTAAAATACGAGATTTCGAATCGTTACAAATAACCGCTATGTATTTAGAAAAGTACAAATCCATTCGAAGCACATTAGGCATAATAGGCAGCGTCGTTGTGAGAGAGACACGGAAAATTACGAATCAACGAACCCAAAAAAAGTTACGAAAGTAGGAGTTGTGTCCAGAATCAACGAAAAACAACGTACTCTACCGAAAGTACGAATTATAAAGCAACAAAAAATTCAACGAAAAATGTCGCTTGCAAAAATACGAATGAGTCCGAACACGAAAAATCCCGTCTAGCAAAATTACGAATGATTACGAATCAACAGGACCGGAAAGAAACGAACCGAAACGGAACAAATTTTTCCGTTGTGCACAAGTCTAATAGGCAGTCTTGAAGGGATCTGACATTTCCTAAAAAATTATTCGGTTATCAGCATCAGGTGTTGGTAGCTGGTGGTGATCCAAGACTGATTCATTTTTATGAAGGTCAGTCGATCGACCGAGTCGGTGGACAGGCGCACCCTGTGATCGGTTACAAAGCCTCCAGCAGCACTGAATGTGCGTTCCGAAAGAATTCTGGATGCAGGACAGACCAGTAGCTCAATTGCATACTGTGCAAGCTCTGGCCAGTGATCCATCCTCAAGACCCAGTAACCCAGAGGATTTTTGGTGGGAAAGGTGTCCAAGTCTGATCTTGCCCCTAGGTATTCCTGCACCATGTACTGTAAACCAGACTGTCAGGGAAGGCATGGCCGTGCAATAGGAATCGCGCGGCAGACATGCACATTCACGGCTCATCAGTGCGTCGGTGCGCGCACGTACACACACGTGAGCGCGTGTCACCAACATTGTCGCCAAATGGGCTATTTAAACTGAGTGCACCAAAGACTCCTTGCTGTTTGGTCTGCAGCTTCTGTGTATCCTGAAACCCATTATCTGTGCTGACTTCTGATCCTTGACCTGGCTTGCTCTCACTAACCTTGTCTGCTTGATACCCTGACTTCAGCTTGTTTTGGTCTTCTCCTCTGCCTGCTGCTCTGTTTGATCCGCAAGTACGTCTCCGACCCGGCCTGCCTGACTCTGCACCTGTTCCTCCAGTCTGCTGCAGTTCTGCTCTGCAAATCGCACCAGTTCCTGCTTTCATCTGCGATCCAGTCTGCCACAGTTCTGGTCTACCCAGCCTACCGGTTTGCCTGCTGCATCTCCAGCTACACCGATACTGGACTGATCCAAGGCACTCCTGCATCACCGTGCTTCTGTGGCTGCTGTCTCAACCTCAGGGGCCCGCAAGCCGATGTGGCAAGAGAGGCTCTCCTCTACACATCAGGCTCACGATCCAGGTTTGTGACACAGACGCTGGCGATGGTTGCTGGAACTGATCATACCTTGGGGCTGCGTACTAAACAAATTGTCTGAACGCATCGGTCAGACGGCCACCTTCTCCACCACTTCTTTGACTGACCGAAGCCTCAGCAACACGTTGTCCAGGACCAGGAATTTGTAACCTCCCAGTCTCTGGGAACGCGTTGCACAGACCTTTCTGCAAGGCCTCCCGAAGATGCTTCATCCTCCTCTGCTCCCTCTGTGACGGCAAGATAAGGTCCGCAGCCTTACCCTTGTAACGTGGATCAAGGAGGGTTGCGAGCCAGTAATGATCCCTCTCCTTGATCGCACGAATACAAGGATCCTTCCACAGGCTTTGCAGGATCAGGGAGGCCATGCAGCGTAGGTTTGCTGAGGCATTCGGTGCAGAGTCCTCTAGGTCACTGAGGACGACATGATCCGCAGCCACCTCCTCCCAGCCACGTACAAGTCCACGGGTGTCTTGGGACTGTAATTGATCCCTTGAAGACTGCTGCTGATGTTGAGTGCTAGTCTCCACCTCCATGCTGACACAATCCTCCTCCTCCTCCTCGTCCTCTTCCTGTGTGATAGCCTGTCCAGCAGGAACACTGTCTGGATAAAGGGGGCCTTGAGAGGTAAGGAAGTCCTCCTCTTCCTGCCTCTGTTCTGCCTCAAGTGCACTGTCCATTATTCCACGCAGCGTGTGCTCCAACAGGTTGACAAGAGGGACAGTGTCACTGATGCATGCACTGTCACTGCTCACCATCCTTGTGGCCTCTTCAAATAGTGCCAGGACAGTGCATGCATCCCTGATCATGGCCCACTGGCGTGGGGAAAAAAATCCAAGCTCCCCTGACCCTGTCCTGGTGCCATATTGCAACAGATACTCATTGATGGCCCTCTGCTGCGTGTGCAGCCGCTGCAGCATGGCCAACGTAGAGTTCCACCTGATGGGCATGTCACAGATTAGGCGGTTCTTGGGCAGGTTGTAATCCTTTTGCAGGTCAGCCAGCCGAGCACTGGCATTATATGACCGGCGGAAATGCCCACAGAGTTTCCTGGCCTGCTTCAGGACATCCTGTAAGCCCGGGTACCTGCCCAAGAACCGCTGCACCACCAAGTTAAGGACGTGAGCCAAACAGGGCACATGGGTCAGTTGTCCCTGTCAGAGGGTGGAGAGGAGGTTGGTGCCATTGTCGCAAACCACCTTTCCTGGCTTGAGCTGGCGTGGCATCAACCACCTCTGAGCCTGCCCCTGCAGAGCTAACAGAATCTCTGCCCCAGTGTGGCTCCTGTCCCCCAAGCATCTTTTTGTGCAGCTGGTTCCAAGGTTCCAAGGACAAAGCATAGGTAGAGGCCATGGAGGAATAAGAAGAGGAGGGGTGGAGGAGAGAGGTGTGTCAGAATCACCAGTAGTAACATTTTGGAGGTGTGGTGGCGGAACAACCTCCAACACTACTGCACCTTGTCCTGCATCCTTCCCAGCTGCCAGCAGAGTCACCCAATGCGCGGGGAAAGATAGGTAACGTCCCTGTCCATGCATGCTGGACCATGAGTCAGCGGTAATATGCACCTTACCGCTGACCGCCCTGTCCAGCGAGGCCAAGACATTGCCTTCCACATGCCGGTAGAGAGCCGGAATCGCCTTCCGTGAGAAAAAGTGGCGTTTGGGAACCTGCCACTGAGGAACCGCACATTCCATAAACTCACGAGAGTGGGCAGAGTCTACCAACTGAAAAGGCAGCAGTTGAAGTGCTAGCAATTTAGCCAAGCTAGCATTCAACCGCTGGGCATGTGGATGGCTGGGAGCGAACTTCTTTTGGCGGTGCAGCAGCTGGGGTAGGGAAATTTGCCTGGTACAATCGGACGTCGGTGTACCGATAGCAGATTGCCCGCAAGTACTTGGCTGTGACACACCTAATTCTACACCTTCATTCCGCTCAGTGCAGATTTCAGAGAGGACTGAATGTATAGTGGGGTTGGAGATCCCAGCTGATGAGGAGCAAGGAGAGGTTCGCTTTGTTCTTTGGTGTGGGTCTTTTAGATAGGCTTGCCAACGAACTGCATGGCAGGTCAACATATGTCTGGTCAAGCACGTGGTGCCCAAGCGGCTGATGTTTTGGCCACGCTAGATACGCTTTAGACATATGTTGTAAATGGCAACGGTGCGATCTGCTGCACATGTCTGAAGAAAGGCCCACACCAAAGAACTTTTGGAATAACGTGCAGAGACAGCAGCGCCCTGCACATGCGGAGCTTTGCGGTGTGATGCAGTCAGTGTGCTGCCCTTAAGCTGGCCCCTGGAGGGCATCCTGCCTCTTTGGAGATGTGCCTCCTCCTCCCCCTCCTCTCTCCTATCAGGCACCCACGTGGAGTCAGTGACCTAATCATCCCCTCCCTCCTCATCACTGGAGCAAATCTGGCAGTATGCTGCAGCTGGGGGAACATGACTGCCAGATAGCTGTCTTTGTTGGGCACCCCCCTCTCTGGGCTCACGTTACTACCCCCTCTCTCTGGGCTCACGTTACTGCCTTCCTCTAGCTGGGTTCCATCATCGGAGCCTTCAAAACGCTGGGCATCCTCCTGGAGCATGTACCCAACACTGTGGTCAAACAGTTCGGGGGACTCCTCAGGAGGACATAGTGGGGCTAGGGAAGAAGTGACTGATGCCATTGAGCCGAGGGAAGAGGCCTTGAGCCTGGGTGAGAGAGGATGAGGAGGATGAGGACGGCTTGGTCATCCACTCTACCAAGTCTTGGGCATGTTGCGGCTCAACATGGCCAGCTGCCGAAAAGAAGGACAAACGTGTCCCACGGCCACGTGCTGATGAGGATGCACTGTGTCCACGACCAGCACTGTTGCCTCTAGACACAGAGCCTGCTTTCCCTCTTTTATTGCCTCGTGACTGTCTGCCTCTCCTTGTTTGCCTTCCAGACATACTAATGGCCTGCAGTGAGATGTAGCTGCACAAAGGTGGGATGTATATATATATATATGTACTGATAATGCAGCTATCAGAATCAACTGCCTGCTGTGGTATTAGTATAAGAAAAGCAGCAATTGTCTTCAGTTAGTTTTAGGTGAACACTGTGCAGAGGACACAGTACACTACTTGCAGCTCTCTGCCTGTGGTTTTATTATGAGAACACCACTAACTGTATTCAGGTAAGCTTTAGGTGAACGCTATGCAAAGCACACAGTAAACTAAGTGAAACACTGACTGCAGCTAGCACAATCACCTGCCTGCCTGTCACAGTATAGAGAATAACAGGAACGGATCTAGCTAAACTGAATACAGTGTATAAATAT
The DNA here is from genome assembly GCA_029206835.1 of Rana muscosa. Taxonomy (NCBI): domain Eukaryota; kingdom Metazoa; phylum Chordata; class Amphibia; order Anura; family Ranidae; genus Rana; species Rana muscosa. The sequence goes on from CM055122.1 coordinate 342,624,852, forward strand.
ATATACAACACCTAGGATGCATATATATCCTATACACACTGTAACTGCAGCTAACTAACTCGCCTGCCTGCTCTATCTAACTCAATATAAATGACACTGTCTCTCTCTCTCTGTAACCTCTCTCTTTAACCAACGCCAACACACTACACAAGGCCGCCAAGCCGGCAGCTTTATATAGTGTGGGGTGTGTACTTACTCCTCTGAGCCATTATTGGCCAAAGCCACCCTGGCTTTGGCCAATTACGGCTCTCCGTTCTTACCGCGCTGTGATTGGCCAAAGCATGCGGGTCATAGTGCATGCTTGGCCAATCATCAGCCAGCAATGCACTGCGATGCAGCAGTGAATTATGGGCAGTGACGCGCCACTCGAATTTGGCGCGAACGGCCCATAATGTTCGAAATTCAGCGAACAGCTGAACAGACGATGTTCGAGTCGTACATGGGTTCGACTCGAACTCGAAGCTCATCCCTACTCCTTAAGTGCGGTCTGAAGGGGAGCTGTCGGACTCGGAGGAGAAGGAATCGCGGGGGGACACGGCACCGAAGGATGAAGGAGCGATGGCTTCGGGAGGCATTCCTGGTCAGTCCGGTAAGTCACCTAATGTTCATACTGCTTCTTTAAATGATGCACTGTGTGGTTTGTTGGGTTTGGATCAGGGGGTTGCTGGGACTGATGTGGGGGGCCGAGCGGCAAAAAGGGGCCGCAGCGGCTGGCCTGAGGGTGGCGGGCGGTCTGCCCACCAACCCTGGGTCAGAGGCGCGGCTGACAGAGCTGCTAGGGGGCTACGGGACTTGGTGCAGCGTTTTGCAGGGGGTCAGGGACAGCACCCGCAGGTGTCACTTTGGTTGCAGCCGTCGGGTGGGGGTGACATTGATGGGGGAGGGGCGGTCCGGAATGGGGCCCCTAGTGCACTGCCACCGGGTGTGGGGGGTCATCGCTCAGGCAGGGCCTTCCGCGCATCCCTTGGAAGCTGCAGCGGTGAGTTCCAAAGTGGGGGAGGGGGCGGGGCTGTGCAGGAGGCCACTGGACGGAAGGATGTGGTTAGAAACGCCGATGCGGCAAAATGTGCGGTATATGTGTGCTTCGAAGGGCCGTTGGGAGCACATTTGAAGCAGGAGATCCGGGACAAAATTTGCAAAGGTGAGTACATGGAGATTTTCTCCTTGTTGCCTTTGGAGAAGTTTAATTTGGATAGGGTCAAGCCGGATGATTCCAAGAAGGAGGATGAGAATAAGCGTAGGTATAGACTGATTCCCTGGACATTTGTGAATTGGTTGCAAGCGTTTGCCATTATGGTGAGCGTTATAGGGGAAAAGAACCCCGAACATTGTTCGGCTCTGTTCTGCTACATGGACGCCGTCGGCGAGGCCCATCGGGTATATGGTGGCTCCGCGTGGCTGCGGTATGATGAACAGTTCCGGCAGCGGAGGGCTGTCCGCCCGTCCTTTAGGTGGGACCACAAGGACATCAGCCTCTGGATGTTGAGTTATTTATATTTGTTAATAAAAGGCTGCTACGGCCAGTTATACTCCAAATTCAGGTGTGGTCTCGTTAATTTAGAATAGTAAGAGGGGGATGGAGGAGTATGAGTGGTTGGGCACTTCTAAAGAAGGTGGGGACATCTGAGCTACACTGGTCATGTCTTTGAGCCAGTTGGGATACGGCTGAGGACATGGGCAATGCTAATTATAATGGTGCCTTTAAGGACACCCAAAGACCCCCTCCTGGTCGCACCATTGAAATTGTTTTATGGTATGTTAATGTTATCTTTTTTATTTTGTTTTATTAATAAAATGGTTGCTGTGGCCGTTTAAACCCATGTCACGCAGTCTGTTATTATTTATAAAGGTTAGTAGTGGGACCGAAGTTCATGAATCCTTTAGTCATGTTACCATTTAGTATGTAAAATTTGTATATCTTACACAATATAGGTGGAAGAATCATATGTGGACAACGATTCCAGCTCCATAACATCCAGGAATCAGAAGACCATTCTAAAATAAGAATGGCCTCCTGATTCCTGGATGATTTGGAGCTGGAATTGTTGTCTACATATGATTCTTCCACCTATATTGTGTAAGATATACTCACATTTTCAATGTTTGATGTACATGTCTGAACATGATTTTTGTAAAATGTGTTTCTGATTGACATTTGTCTTTCAGTGTCTATTCAATGTACTCCTTAACAAAGTACTCCCTGAAGAAGACGGTTATAGTTGAAACGCGTAGGGGTATTGTTGTGTTGCAGTATTGCTTTCTTGAGGAATGACATCATATGCAATTGTTTGACCTTGACATGTATGGCCTACTTCCTTGTATGCATCATGTTTTAATTTTACATGGATGATTTTAAATACTTGTACCAATAAAAATTCTTAAACTTAATACCATTGTCTCTATTCCTAAGTGTCCTCTGGTGCCTCCAAAGTCCCGACTTATTTCTTCTTTTTTGTTCGAAGAGGAAAGAAAAAGTTCAGGCAATTATAAGCCAACTTTAGAAGACAGTTTTCAGAAGACTGGGATGTGCTGCTGGGAAATGGATTCCAAATTATGTCATAATGAGCTTGCTTCTACAGTAATAAATTCCATCTCATGGAACTGAGTTCAGCTTTAAAGGATGACTACACTTTCCATTAGTGATGAGAGCGGCCACACCAACTATAAAGGGTCACGGTGTTTGTAATCCCTGCTATTTCTCCAAAGTGGTAAGACATAAGACAGAGCACTGCACCAATATATACTACTAGTCTGCATGACACACTATTAAAGAGGAAGTAAACCCTCCGAACAAAAAATGGGAAAAAGACAAACCCTGCAAGACAAAGGCACAATCGGCTAGTATGCATAGCATACTTACTAGCTGATTATGTATTACTTACCTCAGATCGAAGCCCCCGCAGCGGTCCACATATCCCCGTCCGGCCGCGGACATTTTGTCCCGGATTGACTTCCGGGTATCGCGGCTCCGGCGCTGTGATTGGCCGGAGTCGCAATGACGTCACTCCCGAGCATGTGCGCGGGAACGGCACAGTACAACTGAAGCAACGGCACATAGTGCCATTGCTTTAGTTGGCTTAAGTGCGCATGTGCCGCATGACGTCGGCACATGCTAATACAGGGATATCCCCTAAACCGTGCAGGTTTAGGAGATATCCAGTGCAGCTACAGGTAAGCCTAATTATAGGCTTGCCTGTAGTTTAAAGTGGTTGTAAAGGGTTTACAACCACTTTAACCCCATAGTTATCAGAATGCAATATCTTTTACATTTGCAACACCTAGCCACATCCGCAACCCTTACAATGTGGCCATGGAAAAACTGAGAGTCCATGCGAGAGTCCATGGGTCCACGACCCCCATCAAGTTTGTTTCAGAAAATATTTATTGGGCTTTTGAAGTTTTACAGATGCAAAAACATGGAGACAAAATACAACTAGGAAGAGTAAACAGAGGCAAAATTGTTAAAGGTGCACTTGAATGTTGCAACGAAGGCTATAGGCAAAGGAAAAGTACTGCAGACTTCAAGACACCTGGAACTCCGTGACCAGCACAGGAGATGAGGGTATGGGGTGTGCCAGCGGGGAGTGCTCCACATCGACGAACATGAAGGTCTCGGTAGGGGGGTCCTCAGCTCAGAGAGGAATCATTAGGGGAAGTGGGTGGGGGGGGGGGGGTGTGGTGGAGAGCAGAGGTGGACATAGCAGAAGTGAGAGAAAAACCAGGGATAAAGAGAGGAACTGGAGGAGATATCCTGCCTGGGGTAGACAAAAAGAGAGGGAGAGGGTAAAGAGAGAGAAGAATGGAGAATAGTCCAGTGTGAATCAGCAGCTGGTTAACTGTAAAAGATATCATATTAAGAGTAGGGTACTGTCCATATTCAGACGGGCATTGTAGTTTATCCAAGGGTCCCAGACCCAGCGTGGGAGTCCTCAAGTATGGAAGTGAGCTTCTCAGGACCCTACGAGCCTTTGCTGGACCTTAAGAAATGGCTGTCACCAGGCTCTGGCTAATGTCTGGCAGTTACACAAACCCCGCCAGATTTCACTGGTTATTAATGATGGTCGGGCTTGGTTTATGTAACAGAGCTAGCTTCCCATGGGTTTTGGGCGCGGGAGATGTTCAGGGCCAACCTGAGCATGGTTTATATTGGTTCACTTTGGGACGACTCCCATCAAATATGATTGTCATAAATAGTTTACAATACGCGTAGCGATACCCCCAGCTAAGAGGGCCGCTGGTATGATTTTTCGGGCCCTGCAACACTCACTGTCAACCCCCAGCAATTGGCTCTAACCTCCCTTGGCACAGTTAGTAGGGGATGATAGGATTGTGTAACCTGTAATTCTTGGCAGCACAATCCCACAATAAAGACACACAGCAGTATGATATAGCTTTCACTAGACATGTGCACTGCCAAAAAATTTGTTAGTTTTCGTTTTCCTTTCATTCGTTTTTTTTTTTTTTCGTTTTTCGGGTCATTCGTTATGATCGCAATTCGTAAATTCGTACATTCGTAAATTTATACATTCGTAAATTAGTACATTCGTAAATATGTATGTAGCGCTACCCCCAGTTAAGAGAGCCACTGGATTTGTTTCGGGCCCTGTGTACAGCACCGCCAACCCCCGGCAATCTTACTCGACCCACTCTGGCACAGCTAGTCTAGGGTTTATTGTCTTATCACAATCTAACAGTATTGCAAGGGTAACCTCTATGCATAAAGATAACACACTGATAGCAAGTGATGAAAGATAAAGTTTCTTTACTTTGGGTAAAAGGCACAATGTTAACACACACCACATATGTCTGCAGAGCCCTGCAGCAGCAAATACAATACAGGCGATTACACACCAACTACAGCTATCTCTATCTATGCGCCCTTATGGCGCAGCAGCAAAGTCCTACCTACGGATCAGGCCTGACCCAGCTTTAGACTCAGTCTTTTCAGAGATCAATTTCTTTGCATGCAACTTTACTGGTGGTGCACAACAGGAACAGTAAATTGTAATCCAAAGGGTAGGAAAATAAATGGAGAATGAACCACTCACAGGAGACTTACTCAACTAAGTACTGCCACGAGTCTCCTGTGGGACAGTAACTAGAACCAGGAGGGCCAAGGCAGTCTCTAGGCCTAAAAAAAGTACAGTCTATATGAATGAGCACTTGCTCGCTCACCACTCCGGACGCGATCCCAGTCCGGATCTTCCACCTATTGTGTCTCCGCACACAGTGTCCGCAACGGCCGGGTCCCCGGTCCAACTGATGTCCAAACTCGGCAAGTCAGGTGCCACCCAGGCTCCGCAGTGGGGTGGAAGGCTCTCTGGAAGTTTGTGCAAGGCCCCAGGCTTCAGGCCCTACACTGCAGCAGATCCGCACAGGAAGACCTGTTGATTGCAGCGCGTTGTCCAAAGAGGCCGAGCTTCGCCTCGCCCCCTTCTTAAATAGCCCCTCCCATGAGTCTCTGCGGTGGCCAAATGCACCCTGGGTGCCGAACAGGGTTCTGGGTAACGTAGTCCCAGGGCCTTAAAGGAGACCCCGCTACACACTCCCCCCACTTAAACTCTTTGGTCCCCAAAGATAACATTAAATTATAGCACGCACAACATCAGCCAAAGTTGCGTATGATGTTGGCGGAGGGAATTCCCACCAAAAACAAGGCGGTGAACTCCCCTGCCCACAGGTCACACTATCATTAGTGTCCTGCCTAACTGTGCCAGAGAGTGAGTTGGGGTTGCCCCCCACCAAATGAACAATGGGGGGGTTAGGGTCTTCCATTCTCCTCCTGGCAGTAACCACAGTGTCTTCCGAGCTTCTCCCCATCTGTGGGTAAGTCAATCTTCTAGGAGGCTTTATGGCTCTTCGCACCGATTATACTTTTGGGTTTTCTGTTACAATAGGTTCCCCTTCTGGAACCGACTTGGGAGTCCCCATTGGTTCAGGAACACCTAACTCTGAAGCAGGGAGGTACATGGAATCTCTTGGATCCTCTTCTGGATGTATGTCGCAGGCATTTTCCCAAGAATCCGACAAAGGATTGGACGGGATGAACTCAGTGGCTTCTGCATTTAGTGTTCTGTCTATGGTGTCTTCTTTAGGTGGAAGATCAATAGCAGAAGTTTCTGGGGCCTGAGAAGGCCAAAGCCAATCAAGTCCTTCTCCCTCATCTTAACTTAGCTCTGAAGTCTCTGTATCTCCAATCTGAGGGGTCTGTGACCGAGTGTTTGGTCTGGGAGTATCCTGGATAGAAGTAGACTCAGGGGAATCCATCGCAGGTGGTATCCGAACTGCTTCAGCTAGTGGGAGTAGGTGGTTCCGATGCCAGGTCTTCAAGGGCCCCACCTTCCCTTCTGGTTTAAGTCTGTAAACTGGGAGGCCCGGTAGTCTCTTGCAAACAACATAGGGTTCAGGTCTCCATCTGTCTGCAAGCTTGTGTTTTCCAGGGACTCCCAAATTCCGTAACAATACTCTGTCTCCAGGTTGTAAATCTTGAATCCGAACCTTCAGATCAAAGTTTTTCTTGTTGCGGGCCCCCCTTTGTTCTGAGGCCGCCTGGGCCTGTTCATAGGCTAATTTCAAATTGTGTCTGAGTCTATCAACATATCCTTTGTGAGAAGTGGCAGAACAATGGTCTATGAAGGTGCCAAAGGCCAGATCTACCGGTAGTCTTGCTTCTCTTCCGAACATAAGTCGATAGGGTGAGTACCCTGTAGCGTCACTGGTGGTGCTGTTGTATGCATGCACAACTGCCGCTATGTGGTTGCTCCAATGCTGCTTCTTTTCACTGCTTAAGGTCCCTAGCATATTGAGCAGGGTTCGGTTGAACCTCTCCGGCTGAGCATCACCTTGTGGATGATAGGGGGTAGTTCTTGTCTTCTTGATCCCAAGGGAATCCAGGAGATTCCTGATCAAATGACTTTCGAAATCCCTTCCCTGATCTGAATGGAGCCGTCGTGGTAGCCCATAGTATACAAAGTATTTCTCCATAAGTACTTTGGCCACAGTGGAAGCCTTCTGGACTTTGGTTGGGAAGGCCTGGGCATACCGGGAGAAATGGTCGGTTACTACCAGAACATTTCCTAGTCCACTCAGGTCGGGTTCGAGGCAGAGAAAATCAATGCATACCAGATCAAGTGGGCTTTGACTTTGCAGATGGCCCATTGGGGCAGCTTGATGGGGTAAAGTCTTCCTCTGGATGCATCGTGCACATGAGTGGCAGTATTCTTCAACTTCAGCCCTCATGCAGGGCCAATAGAAACGGTCCCTAACGAGTTGGAAGGTCCTTTCTGCCCCTAGATGGCCATGGTTGTCATGCAGAGCAATCATGACAGTCTCTCTGTGTTTCTCGGGCAGGAACAATTGCCATTTGTCTTCCAGGTCATCAGAGGGACCCCTTCGGTAGACCACTCCCTGATGCACCTGCAACCTGTCCCACTCCTTCCTCAACAGGCGAGCTTCCTTTGAAGGGTGACGTAAGAGTCTATTCAGATCCTGATTCTCCAGGGCCTCTAGGACTAATCTCCTCATGGGGTCTTCCAATTGGTCAGATCTCAACTCTTTTTTTGACAATTTTGGCAAGTTATCTTTGTTGTGGAGATTTTTATGGAGATGTATTTAATATGTATTGTCATAGTGTCACCCAGTGTTAGTACTTCCGCAACCCGCTCTAAAAGAGCTGATTGGGGTAGTCTGAGGCTGGTTGAATCCCATCTGATTGGTGAAAAAGTTTTGAGGTTGGAGTGTGATGGTTGCGGGGTGCGGATATGTCCGCCAACGGGGGCCCTCTGTGCATTAGCATGGACGATCGTTGAGGAGGGGTATCCTCACTCTGCAATGACATCATTGGTTATGGGCAAATGCGCGCTCTTGTCTCGGCTGTGCCTGATCAACATTGGTTGGAATTCGTAGCGTGCGTCTGCAGATAGCCTCCCTCCCCCATTCAATAATAGTATAATCTTATTATGCGTTATTCTATGGAATGGCGCAGAATAAGAATTCCTATCAACGGTAACTTTAGCCATCCTACGTTAATTATATTCATGTATGACATATCCTGTTGGAAGGAATGTCCAAGTATTGTCATTTTCCTGTGAGGAGGGAATATCCTATGAGGTTCCCGCCCATGGGGAGGGGATTGGTTGCTGCAGCCAATCACCTCCTGTCTTGAGATCTTTTGAGTTTAATAAAAGCCTATGAGTAGGTGTCGGCTTAACAGAGTCTTTGCTGGAATGGCCTGATAAGAAGACCTGTGTTGGTGGTTTCCTTGAATGAATGGGGATGAACGGTGAGTGGACTTTAGCAAACTTAATTTAACCATAGCATTACTTCAAAAAGATGAAATCTGATGTGTGCTTAGATAGCACAGGAATTATAGGCTGTGTGCTCTGCAAACAGCAGCCTAGAATTCCACAACAGATGGCGGGCCAGGATTTTGGGAATAGATGGAGTCCCTTTGGACATCGGATCGAGATGGGGGGAAGTGTGGATCTACGTTCCGATGTGGGGGGCTCTACTCTTTAAAAGAACATTTTTTGTCTTTTTGAAATAATGTTTCAAGTTTGCAGCGTGTGTATGTGTGCGTGTGTATGTCTGTGAATCGCATGTGTGTGTGTGATTTTGTCATGGATCGTATGCCTGTGAATTTGATTGTGTGTGGGTATGCCTGCATGTGCCTGTGTGATTAGATTGTACGATCTATTGAGCAGTTGGCTGCCAGCAATGGCTGCTGCATTGTTCTGGTCCTTGAGCCATGAGGTTTAGTGGGGGTGGGGCTGCCAGCATCTCAGTTACAAGGGTGAAAGTTGGTGACTTTCTGTAAATAGCATGTTTTGTAGTGGGAGGGCCCTGAGAGATGATCTGATGGAAACTGTGGGCTGTAAGAGTGTAACTAAGCGAGAAATATAAACTGTATATTGTGTATGAAATGAAGGTATAGATGTGGTATTTAGTGCACTGAGAAGTTTGTAAAGTAGATTGCTTGGCTGCCATGTGCTTGAATGGGGGAAGGGCTTGCCCACTGTTTTGTGTTGCAATGGCTGTGCCCTGAGGGAAAGACACTCTAAGCAAATGTTACAAGCAACAATATACTGTATGTGTGTGGTGTTTGTGATTTCTATGAAAAATAGAAATGAATAGATTGTGATTTTTGCCTTTATAGGGGACAAAGACACATGTCCCCATAAGTGTAAAAATATTAAGTGTTTGGTTTTTGTGTTGGAAGTTCCTGCCAAGTGGCCAGGCTGAGGCCACTGTGTGTGTGAACTTTAGGTAGAGAAAAGTGGTGAATATCTCAGAGTATATGAACTTAGAGAAATGAATATGTTTTTAATATTGTCATGTAACTCACATTTATTGAATGTGCTGTTTAGTTGGCCAAAGGGAGGCTAAGTCTGTAAGTGTACATGTGGTCCTTGTAGAGTGTAGCTGACACCTTTTTCAGTGGATTTTGATGATAATTTAGAAAAGTTTCAATGGTGTAGTCAGTCTTTGTGGAGAAAAACATTTTTGATTTTCTTTTAAAGAGATGCTGGTTTTGGCGGGAAAAAGCAATGGCGCCATTTTGTTAGCCTTGCAGGTTTGTCTGCCATTTTGAGGCACAGTTTTTCTTGGCACCTTCCCTTATATGATACTCACAGGCTAGACACCTTTCTTTTGGGCACTATACCATGTGGCATTCGTCAGCTATGTTGCTGATAGAATTTCTCAGTTTTTGATGTTTAGTGCGAATTGGGTAGTGCGGCCTTTTTAACCTGCTGGAGGCCATTTGTGTTTGTCTTTGTGTGGGGGAACCCATGTGGTGTTCATTGTGACGCCCCATGCGGGTTATTGGCGGAAAAAAAATTGCATGCGTCAATGGCGCAATTTTTGTTGTCCATGAGGTGCTGTGGTGGGTCATCCACCATTTTGTAGTCCTGGCTTGTCGGACATTTTGAGAGACGTTTACAGTTTGAGATAGGAAGTTCCAGTTTAGCAAACACGGCCCCTGAATATGCTGTATTGGCATTTGTTGATTGGCGCAATTTTGTCCTGTTTTGTGCGCTTGCAGTTTGACCTGTGCACTGCTGGGGAGAGTGCTGGGACGCCAGAGTGACATACTGAGGATGGTTTTTGTTTAATGAATTTGCTGGTTTAAATTGTTTTTCTAAGCATCGCCTTTTGAGTTGAGTGGTATCTTAAAATAGCGCGGTCTTACCCCGAGGGGCCACGACGCGCTTGCGGACACACGCACATGCTGGGGCCTATTTATGGATGGGATCTGGCTGACCTACCAGCAGTTGGAGTGTGGGAGGAGGCCAACGCAGACACAGGGAGGACATGCAAACTCCATGCAGATGGTGTTAGGAGGGGGGATTTCTCTGTTTTCATTTAAGTAGATGTGAGCTATTGCAGGGTCGGCTGGCTTTGCAGTATATGAAAAACTTCACTTTACACTGAATTTTGATGGATTGTAAGACTAACAGAGTTTTTGTACAATGATGTGTTTTTATGTTTAAATATTTCCTTCCCAGAAGGAAATTCATATGTTTTGAAGCTTGTATTGTATAGCCTGTAGAGGAGGAGTGGGGGTTTTGGTCGAAACCCCTAGAGCCATCTTTTTGCAGGAGTTTTGTATTTGAGTCAACTTGTGGTTTTGCTTGCAGGGGATGTTTGGGTCAGGACCCTCCCATTTGCAAAGGGGGGTTTTATTCCACCATTTTCTTGACAAGGTTTTAAATTGTTGAAATATATAATGTGTAGCCATGGATTTTTTTTGGAGTCTTGATAGACACAGCAATGTGGCTGGGCTCCCCCCCTCCCCCTCCCTCTTCCTGAACAATTGATATGTAAATAAACCAGTTTGGTTTTTTAAGAGCTGAGCATAACCGGAAGTTTCTTTTCAGCATTTATATATCAGCAGAAAGTTAGTGGGAGGAGCTTGGAGTTGTCTGAATGAGATTCGTGTTTGGAAGGAAAATGGAAAGCATTTTGGCGTTTAAAAGTGTTTTATATTTTGTTCCAGTTTTGTGAAGTTTTGTACTGTAATACAGTTTTGGGTAGAGAGAAAAACAGTCGGCATCACCATTATTTTATCATCTAGATACAGAGAGAAGCCACATTGTTCTGCAGGTGGTAAACTGGCGTAATTGTTCTGTGAGGTTTAGTCTGACAACGCAGTGTATGGGTGTATAGCGGAAAATGCTTGTGTATGCATGCACTGTGAGGGGTAGAGGCCTAATTCGGGGGTTGATCTGTGGTTGTTGCTGTAGTTCCAAAAGTGTTGGGACAACAAGCCATAGAGTTGACGCCTCGGTTAGGGTTTCTAGTTGGAGGACTTGACCATATAGTGGTTGTAGTTCTGCAATTCACCGTATAAGAAGACACCGGGCGGTGATCTCCGAAAATGGGTGCAACGGTTTAACCTGGACGCAGGTTTAAGACGATAAGCCGATTCGAATCGCCATGGACACAAGGAGGTCTGTGAAAAGGGAAGGAATGGAGGCTTCCCATAGTCAGACGGTCACACAGTGCACAAAGCCTAGTTTTGGGGCAAAGGCCTTTGAACCCCAAAAAGATTAACATAGGTGGTCCAAGGATACTATTTTGGGTATCCCTCTGGAATGGATGTAGTTGAGCTGCGGCTTCAGAAATCTGTAATGATGAGTGTTGATGGAGGTGTAGTCTCATGCCCGTTTGTTTGAACTTTGTATGGCTGGTCCATGCAAGCTTCTCGAGCTGCTCTCATATTCCCATTGTATTTTTTCCTATTGCTGAAAGAGTGAAGGGAGAATCCTGGCTGTTTTTTGTTTTTTTTTCATTTGTGGTTTTGGAAACTGGGAAGTATTTCCCCCACGTTTGTATCGGAATGTTTGTATGTAGTAACGTGAATATGTTCGAACTTACCGCGGCGATCCTTCGATGCGTCGCGGCTGTTGTATGTTTGTAGGAACGGGAAAAGTAAGGGTTACAGAGGGTTTTGTTTGAATCAGTTTTGAAAGAATGTCATTGACAATTTATCAATGTACAGGAATGTCATTATTATTTTACCATTCTTTGCAGGTTAAATATGAAGGATTGAGTAATGATTTTGCTTATAAGTATTTTTCAGGTCCAAGGAGTTTGTACACAGAGAACAGGTGTATGTAGACAGCTGTACATATGGATAAATATGAGTCTAAGGGAGGTAAAAGTATCACAGGCTATTTCATTGTTTCTTTTTTCCTGCACCACACATTTCTTCCTTCAGTCTGTAATGAGGAAGAAAAGGAGGGAGAATGATAAATGTAAGAGTGACAGTTTTTTTTCTGTCAAACTAATAATACCCTCTGTAATTCTAACCAAGTTTGTGCCAAGACGGTCTTTCTTTAATAGAATTTGAATCGGCGAGCAGCAGTCTGGTGAAGTAGGTTCCCATCCCAGAGGCTAAGAACCTTGTCAATGGCTCCAGGTATTGTAAGCCACGCACAGGTTATGCAGTGACCACAGTCCCGATGTCTGGGTTATTGTCATATGAGGGATGTTTGGAGGTCAATCAAAATCAGGGCCGTACTTTCCTCATTAGCTGTCACTTATATTCTCGGCTGATGGGGGAGGTGCGATCGTTGTGACATGAACTTCAAAATGTCCACCAAAAGGTTTTCACGATTCCCTCCTGGACCCGACTCAATAATCAGTTTACATTCTTTCCAACCAGGTGACTGGGTCGTTGTAAAGAAGCTTGAGGGATGAGACCACGCCAGCCACTGCAAGAAGCGGCTCAACCACACCAAAGAATGAGGAGTATCTTTGTTTATTTATATTTTTGTTGTTTAGTAAATTTTAGCGAGGGTAACGATGAAGCATCCCAAGTTATTATTTAAAGTGTATGTCCTGACTAGCTCAGAAAGCGAACAGGACCAATGGTCTGTTCTGAGTCTTCACCGAGTTTTAGTCCCCAGCGATGACAGCGGTACATGACATTTATGATGTTATTATGGATATGAGGAGTTTTAGTCCCCAGTGATGACAGAGGTACATGACATTTATGATGTTATTATGGGTATGAGGAGTTTTGACAAACTAGTGAAGACTCCAGACAGACACTTGTCAATGGAACCTAACGATGTATTTTTAGAGGGTAAAATTGGTTTTAGTTTTAATGGCTCTGTCTCTTGTCGGTTTGGGTATCTAGGCAGCCCACAAGTGTGTTTGAACTTTAGTTTGGTGTTTAATTTATGTGGATCTGCAGCTTATAAAGGTAATTCCCCCAAAGCAAGAAGTTCATGCGCGATGGTGAAGCTGTCCCAACATTTTAGGTCGCGGCCGATCGCGAGGATCTGATGGCGCAGGAAATTAAGAATGGCAGGGACAGCTAGTAGGGATTTGTTCACCAATCCCGACCAGGTCTGGGCATGGGGTCCTGCATGTACAAGGTGGGGGGGGGCTCGGGCTTGGGATACAATTGAACAATTCTCATCCATTAAGGATAGGGTTCTTCATGTAATTGTTGAAGCCAGAGCTGTAGCTAAGTGAAGGTTGGGAGTCCTTTTTTTTTTAAGGGTCTGGGAATCTTTGGGGATCTAATTTTTTTATTTTACAGCGGATCGTGGTTAAAGGAAGTGGGAATATATATACTCATGTCGTTTTTATTTCTATTCTTTCTATGTCGTGGCGAGAGGCTCCTGTTGCCTGATTTGACGCGTGACCAGAGTTTCCTTGATGAGACGCCCCGAAGCCGGACCCACATACAACACAGAGGATCACAGACGGATCGGCGATTACTACAGCTCACCATGTCGTGTCCTCCTTTATAAGTCATGCCCCTGAAGAGTAGAGTCTACATGTCAAGCCGTGTTTTCCTTTTTATGGACTAATAACTGATTGATTTCCAGGTGTAAGAAGCAGATCAACTCTCATCGATGGACACATGGGGTGCATATGACAAAAAAGGGAGGACTGTTGTGGAGATTTTTATGGAGATGTATTTAATATGTATTGTCATAGTGTCACCCAGTGTTAGTACTTATGCAACCCGCTCTAAAAGAGCTGATTGGGGTAGTCTGAGGCTGGTTGAATCCCGTCTGATAGGGGAAAACGTTTTGAGGTTGGAGTGTGATGGTTGCGGGGTGCGGATATGTCCGCCAACGGGGGCCCTCTGTGCATTAGCATGGACGATCGTTGAGGAGGGGTATCCTCACTCTGCAATGACATCATTGGTTATGGGCAAATGCACGCTCTTGTCTCGGCTGTGCCTGATCAACATTGGTTGGAATTCGTAGCGTGCGTCTGCAGATAGCCTCCCTCCCCCATTCAATAATAGTATAATCTTATTATGCGTTATTCTATGGAATGGCGCAGAATAAGAATTCCTATCAACGGTAACTTTAGCCATCCTACGTTAATTATATTCATGTATGACATATCCTGTTGGAAGGAATGTCCAAGTATTGTCATTTTCCTGTGAGGAGGGAATATCCTATGAGGTTCCCGCCCATGGGGAGGGGATTGGTTGCTGCAGCCAATCACCTCCTGTCTTGAGATCTTTTGAGTTTAATAAAAGCCTATGAGTAGGCGTCGGCTTAACAGAGTCTTTGCTGGAATGGCCTGATAAGAAGACCTGTGTTGGTGGTTTCCTTGAATGAATGGGGATGAACGGTGAGTGGACTTTAGCAAACTTAATTTAACCATAGCATTACTTCAAAAAGATTAAATCTGATGTGTGCTTAGATAGCACAGGAATTATAGGCTGTGTGCTCTGCAAACAGCAGCCTAGAATTCCACAACATCTTCCCCCAGTTGGGTTACCCCACAGTACTGCTTGGGGACTCCTACTATGGTAACTCCTATCTCTTCTGATCTGGATCCCCCACTGGCTTGGAGTTCAGCCCCTTACCCGCACCCCGTCGGGTGCCACTTGGGTCCAATCTTCTGTACTGCAGGTGGGGATATGAGATCTTCTAGACAAGGCGTCTGCATCTCGATTTCCAGCCCCAGGCCTGTATTTTAGGCTGAAATTGAAGGCAAACAATGCCGCCAGCCATCTATGTCCTGTGGCATCCAATTTTGCTGTGGTGAAGAGATAGGTGAGGGGGTTGTTGTCTGTTTTCACTGTGAATTCTGCCCCATATAGATAGTCTCTGAGTTTGTCAACTACAGCCCACTTAAGGGCCAGGAACTCCAACTTATGGGTGGGGTAGTTCTTTTCAGAGGGAGTCAGGCTTCTGCTCACATACGCAACAGGCCTCAGTTGCTCTTCATGCTCCTGGTAGAGCACTCCTCCCAGACCATCATGACTGGCATCTACGTGAAGTTCATAAGGCTTCTTAGGGTCTGCGTAGGCCAGGACAGGGGCAGTGATTAAGCTTTTCTTCAACATCTGAAAAGCACCTTCACACTTCTCATTCCACTGGTCCTTAACTGACTCCCCCGGCTTCCTGGGGCCCGAGTCATCCTCTTCCCCCTCCGTCTTGAGCAGCTCATTCAGAGGCCTGGCTATCCGAGCAAACCCCTCCACGAACCTCCTGTAATAGGAACAGAACCCCAGGAAGGATCTGAGCTCTGTCACAGTGGTGGGCCTTAACCAGGAGGTGACTGCCTCCAATTTTTCAGGGTCTGTGGCTACCCCATCTTCAGACACTATGTGTCCCAGATAGTTGACTGATGACTGATAGACTTGAAATTTTTCAGGTGAGAGCTTAAGTCCTTCCTCACTCAGTCTCTTCAAAACTTTCTCCAGCCTCTCTTCATGTTCTTCCAAGGTTCTTCCGAAGACAATGATGTCATCTAAGTATACAAGGACTTCGATGAGGTTCATGTCCCCTACAGTCTTCTCCATGAGACGTTGGAAGGTAGCTGGGGCTCCAGACAGACCTTGAGGCATCCGATCAAATTCAAAGAACCCCACTGGGGTTATGAAAGCCGTCTTCTCCCTGTCTTCTGGATGCATAGGGATTTGATAGTACCCGCTCTTGAGGTCCATAACACGGAACCACTTGGCTCCAGACAAGCCCTGTAGGGCATCCTCTATCCTCTGAGTGGTATACTGGTCGGGTATGGTTCTCCTGTTGAGGGTCCTGTAATCTATGCACAGCCTCAATGATCCATTCTTCTTTCTGACCACCACTATCGGGGAGGCATAGGGGCTTCTAGATTCTCGAATCACACCGGTTCGCTTTAGTTCGGCGAGCTGCTCCCTCAAGTCCTCAAGGTCTGCTAACGGAACTCGCCTGACTCCCTGAAGGGCTTGTCTTCCTGGAGGCGGATTCGATGGGTGGCACTCCTTGCACACCCCACATCGAACTCATCTTGGGAGAAGATCTTTTTCCACTTGGTCAACTGGGCCTTGGCTCTCTCTTTCCAAGCCCTGGGCAGGTTTGGGTTCTCCATTGAAAGTTTCTCCCACATAGTGCTTTCTCCATCTGTCTTCTCCACATCCAACAAAGCAACTGGGGTAGCAGGGCTCACCTGGCCCAGCAACATCCTGGCTGGGATCTCCATGGGGCCATCTGTAGTATTCCTGACACTCACAGGTACTTTACAGTGGGCCTTCTTCAGGGCCCTCAATGGGACCACCTCTGGGACTACTTCTAGGCCCGAATGTTCTCCCCTTGGGTCGGGTTCCAACATAACAAAGAGCCCAGGCTGCTCCCAAGTGAGTTTCACTGTGGCTTTCAAACAGGCTACTTCACCGGGCTGCAGCACTATTCCACTTCTTCCCAGTCTCCAGACCTTCCCTACCCCCTCTTCCGGGGGCCTTCTGTTCCAAGATCAGCCGTTGGTAGGCTGTCTTCAACATTGGGTGGATCTCAGTGTCTGTGGGTTCTTTCCCTTCTGTTAGAGGGGCCAAAAGAGCCTTCAGACCAGATCCGTGTTGGTCCCTATTATTAGGGAACTCTTGTTAGCTCCAGGCGGTCGGGGGCACACCACAGCTAAAGTATCGAACACTTCAGCCTTTCCGGCTATGGACGGGTCAAAAGTCAGTTTTATAGGCAGATAGCCATCATAAGGGAAACTCTCTGTCCCAATCCCCCATATCTCCAGCTCTTCAATCTTCTGGATGGGTAGGTGACTTAGATGCTTGTCATAAAAGTCCCGATACAACAGGGTCACTTGCGCCCCAGTGTCCAATATGGCTCTTGCGCAGACTCCCTCCACTTGGACAGGTACTATCGGGGAGGGACCTACCAGCTTCTATGGATATTGCTTCGAGGGGGTCTCTTTCCCTAGATCTTTGCGTTTCCCTTTTGGACTCTCTTTCTTCCATTTCTCCTTGGACTCAAGTCTCTCTTGGGCCTGGTATGCATTGATCTCCCTCCTTTTAATGGGTGTAACTACCCGCTGAGGGACATTACTCTCTTTCTTTGGAGTACGTTCCAGCTGAGGAACCTTGCGTTTCTTCTAAAGGGGTTCTCTCCACTCTTTTTAAGTGCTTCTCATTCAGTTTGGAGTTCACTGGAGATGATGGGCGCCCGGTTCACTCCTTCACCGGGGCCCTCTGAAGTTTTCCGCCGGCTTGCGGTTATTCAGTTCTTTTTTCTTGGGGCTGGAACACACTTTGGCCGCATGGCCAACCCCTCCGCAGTTGAAACAAGTCATGTCCCCCCAATCTTGTAGGGATGCGGGTGCTGAGGTGTTTGGGAACAGTACCTTCCTTGGTCCTTCCCTCTCTGGTATCTCTGGGTCCTTTTCCATCAGAGAGGTCAGCATCTTCAATACCTGGGACATCTGTGACTTCAAGGTATCCACCTCTGAGTCTCTTTCCACGGTCATGGCCGTCCTGACCATCACAGGAGGAGGATTAACGGACTCAAATGGTTGGTTCCTCTTCTTCTCTTCCAGCATCGCTTCTTCCTCTCTGACCACTCGGATCAAGTCAGGGTACTCCAGGTTCTTCCCGTCCTGTCTTGTACGTAGCGCCAATGTGATGGGGTCCAGGAGCTGAGATCCTCTCATCACCTGCTGAACACGGGCCTCATCCACCTTCCACGGGTCGATCCCCTTCTTAAGGATCATCTTGTGCAGGATCTTATCCAGGCGCCTCATGAACTCTGACAGTTTCTCTCCTGTCTTTTGGTAGCAGTGCTCCAGTTGGTAAGTGAGCCTGGTGATTTTCTCTGTTCCGCCGAACACATTCTGCAGAATGTCCAGATAATCCTGCGCATCACAGTCTGTCTTGCTCATCTTGAGGTTGCGTATGGCCTCTAGAGCAGGCCCCTTCAAGCTCTCAGCAATTCTCTGCTTCTTTCTGTGGTCTGGGACTTCCCATTTCTCTAAGGCCTGAGTGGCACCGTCTAACCACTCCTCAAACCCCTCTTCACCCGAAGGTACAGGTTTCCTTCCAGAGAATATTCTGAGTTTTCTGTATCCCGACATTTGATAGTCTGTAGGATCTTTCTTACACTGGGCTACAATCTCCCCCAGGACCGCGCATAATTCTGCGCTGAGGGTGGCAGGCGGTGACCCGGAACTCTCTTTAGCCTTCCGGTTTTCTGCTTTTGGGGACTGCGGTGGAGATATCTGTGGGGATGGTGGTTTAGGTGTCTGAACCCATCCTCCTGGTATGAGTGGCAGCGCATGTATTAAGCTATAGGTCTGATCATCCATCGCTTTTATACTTGGACCCTTGAAATGTTCTGGGATTTCCTTCATCCAGGCTATTAGCGTGTGGGTCAGTGTGGAATTCATCCTGATATCCATCACCCATACCTTCTGTTGCGGGGACAGTGAGGTTACTAGCCGCTTCACCGCTTCTTCTTGCCAGGTCCCTGGGAGTTCTATGACTACTGCCACGGCTGAATCTGCGTAGGCCGCCCTTGACCAGTGTACTCGAGATACCTCCCCACACCTTACCCCTACCAATTTACCCCTCTTAACCACTATCTTAACTTATCCAATCTATAGTAGGCTTGTGCAATTCGTTTCGTAACGAATTGAAATTCGTCCGAATTTAGCAACTTTCGGACATTCGGAAGCATTCGAATTTCCGAACAAAGCAATTACGAATAAGACCGAATCCGAAATAAATTATACCGCAAATAGCGAATGCCCGAATGTCTTCGGCATAATTCGTTATGAAAAAGTTACGAATGTACGAATCCATACGAAGCACAATAACACTCACTCTGCTCTGCTCTCTGCTTCTCCCACACCGTGCTGAACTCCCTCTCAAAATGGTGTACAGGGGCGGAGGTTATAGCCGCATGTAAAAAACGAAAGTAAAATACGAGATTTCGAATCCATTCGAAGCACAATAACACTCACTCTGCTCTGCTCTCTGCTTCTCCCTCACCGTACTGAACCCTCTCAAAATGGTGTACAGGGGCGGAGCCTATAGCCGCATGTTAAAAACGAAAGTAAAATACGAGATTTCGAATCGTTACAAATAACCGCAATGTATTTAGAAAAGTACAAATCCATTCGAAGCACATTAGGCATAATAGGCAGCGTCGTTGTGAGAGAGACACGGAAAATTACGAATCAACGAACCCAAAAAAAGTTACGAAAGTAGGAGTTGTGTCCAGAATCAACGAAAAACAACGTACTCTACCGAAAGTACGAACCCAAAAAAAGTTACGAAAGTAGGAGTTGTGTCCAGAATCAACGAAAAACAACGTACTCTACCGAAAGTACGAATTATAAAGCAACAAAAAATTCAACGAAAAATGTCGCTTGCAAAAATACGAATGAGTCCGAACACGAAAAATCCCGTCTAGCAAAATTACGAATGATTACGAATCAACAGGACCGGAAAGAAACGAACCGAAACGGAACGAATTTTTCCGTTGTGCACAAGTCTAATCTATAGTAATTTAGACCACACCGGAGTTGGAGTATAAAATGGCCACAACAGCCTTTTTATTAAAACCATATCATGTAAAGAACTCCAATATAAAATATATATTTTCAATAATTTTATTAACACAATTTTACCATTATAACTCCCAGTCTGTTGGTCTCTGACGGCACCCCAAAACTTTTGAACCCCTTTTTACACCAATACACTGTGGTACAAAATTTTTGAACCATACCAGGCCTCCAGCCGTATAACAGCTCGGAGACAACCCCTTCCCGCAGTGCAACCATACCCGTACTCCAGCGGACACCATTCCACTGGAATACACCAGAGGGGCACATACCACCGATGAGCCCCCACCACTTTAATACCATCTGTTTTCTGCCACCGTCAAAGACCAAAGACACCGCCAACACACAGCTGTTATGACGACCTTCTCCTTTACAACCTGAAAGACAAGAAAACAACAGCCAGAAAAACACCAAACAACAACAGGGAGGGTGGGTGTTAAAACTTCCTCTCCTTTCTGTCCCCACACAAAATGATGCCGAGTGCACCCGCCCCCAGCTATTTAAAGCGCCCCTCCCCTCACATTAAAATTCACCTCTGCCTCCACCCACTCACTTCTTCTCCAAATGTTAACCCCGTCCTGTCTGTACTCTCCACCTCGTCATGCACGGCCCTTCATTAATTTCTTTTTTGTCTCTTCATTCCGGGCCTCCCTTGACCAGTGTACTCGAGATACCTCCCCACACCTTACCCCTACCAATTTACCCCTCTTAACCACTATCTTAACTTATCCAATCTATAGTAATTTAGACCACACCAGAGTTGGAGTATAAAATGGCCACAACAGCCTTTTTATTAAAACCATATCATGTAAAGAACTCCAATATAAAATATATATTTTCAATAACTTTATTAACACAATTTTACCATTATAACTCCCAGTCTGTTGGTCTCTGACGGCACCCCAAAGCTTTTAAACCCCTTTTTACACCAATACACTGCGGTACAAAATTTTTGAACCATACCAGGCCTCCAGCCGTATAACAGCTCGGAGACAACCCCTTCCCGCAGTGCAACCATACCCGTACTCCAGCGGACACCATTCCACTGGAATACACCAGAGGTGCACATACCACCGATGAGCCCCCACCACTTTAATACCATCTGTTTTCTGCCACCGTCAAAGACCAAAGACACCGCCACAGCCTGCAAAGGGTAACCCCTTACCCTTAAGGGCCCCTCCACACCCGCAGGGCACACTGGATCCCATCTTGACTCCTCAATGCCCACAAATCCATCCCCACGTCAGAAAGATGCACACCATCCCTCCGTAAATACATGCCCACATTAACCTCCAACTCCATGTGCCTACCACCAGCCCCCCGTTATTGGCAACCAACCTAACCACCAGTTCGTCCAACTTGATTCCCGCCTTGTTAATCTGCGCCACTGATCTCGCCATCCGCCACGAGGTGCACTTCATAACGTCAGACTATACCACCAACGTCCCCAGGAAGACCTCTCTAAGCGCCAAGAAATCCGACTTTATGGGCGAGAACAGAGCCCCAATGGCTCTGCTCCCCAAGTCATCCTCCCCCCACATGTATTACCAAACGACCGGTGGACTATCCAACCGGGCGTACCGATCCACTCCTGGCACCACCCTACTCCACTCTATGCCCGGAAAGCCTATTCCTCCCAACGCAAGCCTCCATCCTGGGTATCCCCAACAGCCTGCCCTCCTGTCAGGCATCTGCCCTCCTTTTTCCCCCAAAATACATATGAATGCCCTACCGTCCAGATGAGGCGTGTAGAACCTCCATCTGAACTGAAAATACCACAACACAATTCAAAACCCCAGAAAATTACCCCATCATTGCCAATAACCACCCTTGCACACCCCTTCACTTCCCACATATTCCCACTCACATCCGCTGAAAAATGGGGGGCGTACATAAGAACAAAACCACCTGGACTCCCATCTCACGATCCATTTTACCGCCGCCAAATCCAACCCGCCCCGGGCAGCCCCAGTGGCCGCCCTGATGCGGAAGGAGTGTGATGCGATATGCGTGCAGTCGTTCCCAACCGCCCACAGGCCTGTCCGAAAACCCAGCCATGCATTGAAAACGCACTAGAAAAACGGCCCACCCCCGGCCGTCCTAACTTCCAGAACTTCTTACACCACCCTCACTGAACAGTCCTGATCCCCGGGCAATGAAGACAGCTGTACCGTCACCCCTCACACAGAGAGGGTGGCCCATTTGATCCGTCTGTAACCTCCTGAACCGCAACCTCACCCTACCGCCCGATAACTCCACGTCCTGAACCAGTAACCCCTCAGTCCTCCATTTTTGACGGGCCCACAAGCTCCCCCAACATACATGCAACAGAAAACGCAGTATAGAACAACTTAACCCCTTAACAGATGAACACACCCCGGCCAATTCCCCGCAAATCACTTGTGAAAGAGAAACAGAAAACAGGCCTTCCTGCATTCCTATGAGGGTGATTCTTTTGACACCCCTTTAACGCCTCCCTTACCCAGAAAACCGTAGTGAAATCTGCATGCCCTGGAGTTCGAATAGAAATGCCAAGCCTGCCCGCTTCTTCTCGATCCCTGCCACCGAACCCCTTGCCTCCATGCACCGAGTTACTAAGTAAACTACCAGCAACTCCGTCTCAGACACATCCAGCTAAGCATCCGCCAGCCGTCTGAATGCAGCCCATTCCCTCCAGATTATTCGTATATGCCACCCATGTCGACCCACTTCCCTACTTCCCAATCCGGAAAACGGGGACAGTGAAATAGCTAAAGTGTAGTCCAACCCCGGGATACGCCTAGAATAGAGAAAACGTTCACTTGTAAGCACTCCGGTTGATGACTTGCACCACCCCCAAATTGTCACCATTCAATCTAAACTTCATGTCCTTACACATTGCCTCCCACAGCTCTGTATCCAATACCGCCGGAAACAGGTCCAGAAATACCAGGTAATGACTGAGCCCCTCTTCCCCCAACGACTTAGGCCATGCCTCTGCACTCCATTACCCCTGGCTAATGCCCCAAAGAACCCGTGGACCTTGCAGCATCAGTACACCATCCTAAATCAAAAATTGGTCACCGGGTCCCACATCCACCCCCACTGCCCGTTGTAAGTTTCCAATAACGTGTGCCCCACCTTCAAAACATCCCTAAACTCCACATTGAGTCAAATGAAATGCGTATTGGCCCGCACCCCCACTGCCGCAGCCGACCATCCTTTAACAAAAACCCACCCATGGGAACAATTTCCCAGGAATTGGATCGCCCGACCCGTCACGGACCACCCTTTTACAAAAGGAAGCTAAATTGTCAGAACATGGCGTCTTAGAAGGAGCATACCATGGGCAGACACAGATTCACATAAAATTCCCCCCAGCAGCACCCCAACTGCCAAAACTGTCCGGGTGAAACGGCAACCGCCGGAATGCAGACTCAACGTCCGCCTTTGCATGAGTGCCCCCCACTGTGCCCCACTTCAGGACCTATCAAGGAATTAACTGACCCCCTTTTTGAGAACGAGAGGTGGAGAATAAGCTGAAGCTTGATCGATTCCTTCTTAAGCACCACCCCCATCGGTGACACCACCAGATACACGATTGGGCTCTCCCGAAATGGCCCCCCCATACGGTCTAAAGCCACCTTTTAGCCAATGTTTTCTGAAACCACCCCCAGACTAACCAGTGCGGACCCCAAAATTTGCGCCAAGGGCGGCACGACCTCTTGAGCGAACGTAATTTTAAGAACCCTCCTAGAAACCCGCTCTCAGCAACTCCGCCAACGCCCTAACCAGATATCTACTTAGAAAAAAACGCATCCTTACCTCCTGCACCGGTGTCATCCTTCTTGCAAGCAAAATCTCCGGGACGCTTTCCGTCTTTGAAGCACCGAGACAAGGGGTGCGTCCCCCCACATCCAGCATTCCTGTTAAAATGACAGGACCCCACCCAACTTGCCAGATTCCTTGTTAAACTGACAGTACACCCCACCATGTTTTCCGTTCAGTGGTACAGAGTCATTTGTCCCCCCCCCGACCGACCCCCTTGAAAAAAGGCTTGGTGTCCAAGCCGAGGACATCAAACGCAGCCAAAGGCTGATATCCTTATGCACCCAACAAAGCGTCTGACGAACTGCCCCACGTTGCCGACTGTTCGTAATAACGCAGTAAAGCAGTCCCAACATAACCCCATAGGCCTCTCCCAGCGCATCCATATAACAGCACAGTGCCGATCAATGTTCCCGGGTTTACTCACCTAACACGCTGGCCAAGCTGGCGAATGGCTGCAGCCTCTTCCCAAACCTCCTCGGGACCAATCGACACCTCCTCATCCCCTCATCTTCCTTTTCGGAATCGTCTGGCTTACCTTGTCCAAATAAAACTTTTCTAGTGGCAGTAATGAGAAAAAACCTTGACATACTTACCTTTCCTATTTTTCTCTCACCCCCTGGTCATGTGAGCCCACAAGGGCCCTCCAAAGCAAACGCAAACCTTACACTTACCGGCATCGGCGATACTCACTATAACCACCCTAGCTACCACAGCAGGATCCCCTGCGTCCACCCCCCACAGCCTTACTCCCCTGAACACCTCCAACCTGTTCCGTCATGGGCCCCGCCGTGGACACATGCGACACCCCCTTTACCGTCCCCCTTACCTGCCCGCCTACCCATGGCGCCGCCTGCGGGAGACCCCCTTTTACCCCTGAAAATCACTCACTAATCAGCAATGGGGCCCCCTGCCCCAGGGGAGGCAGGCTGGTTGCCCGCCACCCCTGTTGCAGGTGCAACAGCCACTAACCCCCGGCGTGGCCCCCACACACCGTTGGCAACGCCCCTGGCCCCACACCCCACAACTCACACCGTGCCTACATTAAATCAACAGGAATAATAGTGGTAGACTTACCGGGCTGACAGGGCGCGTCCCCCACAGCCGCAGATCTCGCCTCCCCCGGTGCTGCGACCCCTCTGACATCTTCCTCCTCTGGTTCGGACAGCTCCCCCTCCGATCCCCGATCCCGGGCTGTAATCACGGGTGTGATGAGCCCCCCAGGCGAAGCCTGCCTGGAGGCCGCGACTCCCCTGGTGCCGAATTGAAGTCCCCTCCTGGGGATCCACCACCACCTCCCTGCAGCGCCTGCGCCCTCTTGACGAGTCCCGGGTAGACCGCGACACCTGACCCCTGTTGTCCTGCACTTTAAGCCCCCCAGGCGAAGCCTGCCTGGAGGCCGCGACTCCCTCTGGCGCTGAGTTGAAGTCCCCTCCTGGGGATCCACCACCACCTCCCGGCAGCGCCTGCGCCCCCTGGATGAGCCTGTTGGCCTTTACTTCAAGCCCCCCAGGCGAAGCCTGCCTGGAGGCCACGACACCCCTTGTTGCCCATTGAAATCCCCTCCTGTGGCCCTGCGGACGTGGCACCGCTTCCCCCCTCCCCCGCTATATCCCCCCTCACTGCCGTCTGTATAGAAGGGGGGATAGCTCTGCATGAGGTTCTCCGCCGCAGCCCGTAGCCCCGCCCCCCCGCCGCTGCCGCATGTAACATCTGACTCACCCCCCAGCCGAAGCAGGCGCGTGCTTCCCCGGGGGTGGGGGGGGAACGAGTCAGTCTGTGGGCTACTGGGGTGGCCCGATCTATGGGGTGGGGGCGCGAAAAGCACTCCAGCGTTAGAGACCGCTGCGCGCACTGTGAAGCCCCTACGCTGGCCGCAGAACCCCCCCTGCCCAGTCCTGAATGAGAGCACCCACCTGTTCGCCCAGCCAGTCTGGCCCCTTGGTCACCGCAGCCGCCTGCAACCGCGTGAGGATCGAAACACGGCCGCCATCTTAGCTGTGGAGAGAAGTGCAAAACTTCCTCTCCTTTCTGTCCCCACACAAAATGATGCCGAGTGCACCCGCCCCCAGCTATTTAAAGCGCCCCTCCCCTCACATTAAAATTCACCTCTGCCTCCACCCACTCACTTCTTCTCCAAATGTTAACCCCGTCCTGTCTGTACTCTCCACCTCGTCATGCACGGCCCTTCATTAATTTCTTTTTTGTCTCTTCATTCCGGGCCTCCCTGAACCACTGTTCTACTTCCAGTGTGTTCATGCTGGTACTTTTGGCGCGTTACTTGCTGCAACAGGATCCCGGACTCGAGAGCCCCCACGTGTAGCGCTACCCCCAGTTAAGAGAGTGGCTGGATTTGTTTCGGGCCCTGTGTACAGCACCGCCAACCCCCGGCAATCTTACTCGACCCACTCTGGCACAGCTAGTCTAGGGTTTATTGTCTTATCACAATCTAACAGTATTGCATGGGTAACCTCTATGCATAAAGATAACACACTGATAGCAAGTGATGAAAGATAAAGTTTCTTTACTTTGGGTAAAAGGCACAATGTTAACACACACCACATATATGTCTGCAGAGCCCTGCAGCAGCAAATACAATGCAGGCGATTACACACCAACTACAGATATCTCTATCTATGCGCCCTTATGGCGCAGCAGCAAAGTCCTACCTACGGATCAGGCCTGACCCAGCTTTAGACTCAGTCTTTTCAGAGATCAATTTCTTCGCATGCAACTTTACTGGTGGTGCACAACAGGAACAGTAAATTGTAATCCAAAGGGTAGGAAAATAAATGGAAAATGAACCACTCACAGGAGACTTACTCAACTAAGTCCTGCTACGAGTCTCCTGTGGGACAGTAACTAGAACCAGGAGGGCCAAGGCAGTCTCTAGGCCTAAACAAAGTACAGTCTATATGAATGAGCAGGTGCTCGCTCACCACTCCGGACACGATCCCAGTCCGGGACTTCCACCTATTGTGTCTCCGCACACAGTGTCCGCAACGGCTGGGTCCCCGGTCCAACTGATGTCCAAACTCGACAAGTCAGGTGCCACCCAGGCTCCGCAGTGGGGTGGAAGGCTCTCTGGAAGTTTGTGCAAGGCCCTGGCTTCAGGCCCTACACTGCAGCAGATCCGCACAGGAAGACCTGTTGATTGCAGCACGGTGTCCAAAGAGGCCGAGCTTCGCCTCGCCCCCTTCTTAAATAGCCCCTCCCATGAGTCTCTGCGGTGGCCAAATGCACCCTGGGTGCCGAACGGGGTTCTGGGTAACGTAGTCCCGGGGCCTTAAAGGAGACCCCGCTACACATACATTCGTAAATTCGTACATTCGTAAATATATGCATTCGTAAATTTGTAAATTCGTACATTCGGAAATTTGGAAATTCGAAATTCGAAAATCTGAAAACCCGAAAATTCGAAAATCTGAAAAAATAACTATTAAATTATAGGTATTGTAATTTCCTTTCAAATTTGGCTGTTAGCGAACGCAACGAATACAAATTTATCCGAAGTTACGCATAACCTGAAATCAGTGGCGTCACTAGGGTTGGTGTCACCCGGTGCAAAAAAAAATGGTGTCACCCCCCAACAACTATAGTCCCCCCTCAGTACAGACCCCCCTCCACTAACTACAGACCCCCCTCCCACAGTATAGATCCCCTCCCTCAGTACAAACCCGCTCCACTAAGTACAGACTCCCCGCCATCAATATAGACCCGCCTCCCTCAGTATGAACCTCCCCCTCAGTACAGACACCCCCACCTCAGTGCAGACTGCTCCATAAGTACAGACACCCCCACCTCAGTGCAGACCGCTCCATCAGTACAGACACCCCCACCTCAGTGCAGACCCCCTCAGTTACAGACACCCCCTCAGTTACAGACCCCCCTCGTACAGACACCCCCCTCAGTACAGACACCCCCCTCAGTAACAGACCCCCCTCTGTAACAGACACCCCCTCAGTTACAGATCCCCCCTCAGTTACAGACCCCCCCTCAGTTACAGACCCCCCCCTCAGTACCAGACCCCCCCTCAGTACAGACACCCCCCTCAGTACAGACACCCCCCTCAGTACCAGACCCCCCCCTCAGTACAGACACCCCCCTCAGTACCAATCCCCCCTCAGTACAGACACCTCCCTCAGTACAGACACCTCCCTCAGTAACAGACCCCCCTCAGTAACAGACACCCCCTCAGTTACAGATCCCCCTCAGTTACAGATCCCCCCTCAGTTACAGACCCCCCTCAGTACCAGACCCCCCCCCCCCCTCAGTACCAGACCCCCCCTCAGTACAGATTCCCCCCTCAGTACCAGACCCCCCCTCAGTACAGACACCCCCCTCAGTACCAGACCCCCCCTCAGTACAGACACCCCCCTCAGTACCAGACCCCCCTCAGTACAGACACCCCCTCAGTACAGATACCCCCCTCAGTACAGACACCCCCCTCAGTACCAGACCCCCCTCAGTACAGACACCCCCCTCAGTACAGACACCCCCCTCAGTACCAGACACCCCCCTCAGTACAGACACCCCCCTCAGTACCAGACCCCCCTCAGTACAGACACCCCCCTCAGTACCAGACCCCCCTCAGTACAGACACCCCCTCAGTACAGATACCCCCCTCAGTACAGACACCCCCCTCAGTACCAGACCCCCCTCAGTACAGACACCCCCCTCAGTACAGACACCCCCCTCAGTACCAGACACCCCCCTCAGTACAGACACCCCCCTCAGTACCAGACCCCCCTCAGTACAGACACCCCCCTCAGTTACAGCCCCCCCTGGTGCAAACTCCCTCTTGTGCAGACCCCAGCAGTACAGACACCCCCTCCCCCATCAGTAAAGATGCCCCCTTACCTTTCAGACCTCAGAACAGAGCGGCAGATACACACAGCGGTGTGTCTCTCGAGCGCGGGCTCCTCCTCCTCCTCTGTGGATGTAAACAGAGAGGAGGCAGAGGGGGCGGCGGCTTCCTTCCGCTCCGCTGAGGGACACAGCCGCAGCGTGAGCCTAAGGCACAGGGCAGCGGGCGGGCGATGTCAGTGTGGCCGCTGCGCTACCCACGGGTGTCACCCCTCTGGTGGGTGTCACCCGGGTGCGGCCCGCCCCCCCCCGCACCTGGCTAGCAACGCTAGTGCCTGAAATAACAAATGCCACATCTAAACAAATGGAATGGAACAAATTAATAATTAATAATAATAATAAAATGTTTTTATTATTATTATTGTTATTTATTATTATTATTAATTCATTACGTTCCATTCGTTTAGATACGGCATTCATTATTTCGGAAAACAATTCGTAACTTCTTTAAGTTCACTAACAGCCAAATTTGAAAGGAAATTCCAATACCTATAATTTAATAGTTAGTAATAGTTAAGTTATTATTAGTTAATTATTATTTCAGATTTACGAATTTACTAATTTACGAATGTACGAATTTCCGAATGTACAGATTTCCGAATGTACGAATTTCCGAATGTACGAATCTACGAATTTTCAGATATTCGAATTTACAAATATTCGTTAAAATTCGTTAAATTAGTTTTCGTTAATTCGGATATTTCCTAATTTAAGATATTGTTGAAATTCGTTAAAAAACTAATTCGGAACAAAATGAATTGCACATGTCTAGCTATCACTAACCGTTTCTTCCGCACAGTAAATGACACAAACGACTGGTATACTTAACCCTGGTACTTTACTGTAAATAATGGTCAAGCAGGCAAACAGTATACATAGACATATGCAGACATTGCAGAGCCCTGCAATGAAAGAGTGTTTTATAACACAGACAGATATACAATCCTATAACAGGAACTAACGGACCCCGCTGCAGCTTTTCTCCCTCGTGGGCAAAATGGCGCCTAATTATGTCACTACTACTAAGTCAGGCCTGACTGTATTATGTGAAAGTTCTGCAGAGAAAGATCTTCGCTAGCAAACGGTGGTGCACTTCTGGAACAATTTGTAATCCACAAGAATAAAGGAATGTGATAACTTGGTGACCCAGAACAAATCTACTGGCGTTATTTAAAGCACTGTCCCTCCGGCGTGCAACTGCAAACACTAACGATAGTTCCGAACAACAGTACTGGGTCTAGAGATCCTAAATTATTCTCATGAGCAAATGCTCTCTCACCCAAGGGTCAAGGAGAAAGAGGGGGGTCAGGGAGAAAGAGGGGCAGATTCTGGTCACAGTGCTCTCACATGGATGGTCCCTGGGGGTCCTCAGTCAGTGGCTTCTCTCAATGTGGCTGTCGGGTCCTTAATCTTCCCACTAGGGTGACCACGTGTCCCGAATTGCCCGGGACAGTCCTGCATTTTGCAGATCTGTCCCGGGCACATTCATTCCAGGACAATACAGTGTCCCGGAATGAAACTGACACAGCCACCCTTCCGGGCCAATCTGATGCCCCCAAAAAAGGCTGCCACATCACCGCTTTACTCACTGACAGTACTTGTTCAAGCCGGGAATGTCTGGAGGAGCACAATCCCACCCCCTGCTTGTGATTGGAGAAATCATAAATCCCACCTCTTGTGTCCAATCACTGTGCTGTGATTCAATACAGCACAAGCTGATTTTTGGAAAGGGAGGGTGTCCCTGAATGGAAGTTTGGAAATGTGGTCACCCTACTTCCCACCCCCACATCCCCTTCACAGATGCAGCAGCACATGAGCAGGGAGAGAGGGGCGGGAGATGGGATGGCATGCTGGTGGGGACCCCCTCCTTCCAGGACAGGCGCACCTCCCAAGCTGCCTGCCACTGCACTAGGGATGAGCTTCGTGTTCGAGTCGAACATACGTTCGACTCGAACATCGGCTGTTCGATCGTTCGACGAAGATCGAACGATTTGGGCCGTTCGCGCCAAATTCGAGTGACGCGAACGGCCCACAATGCACTACGCCATCGCAGTGTCATCCAGGCGCTGTGATTGGCCAAGCATGCACTGTGACCCCGCATGCTTGGCCAATCACAGCGCCGGCAGCGAGGAGAGCAATGATTGGCCACAGGCAGGATGCCTGTGGCCAATTATTGCTGAGGGTGTTTAGTACACGCCCCACACTATAAAAGGCCGCCAGCACGGCGGCCTAGTGTAGTGTGTTCCGGAGCAGGGATAGAGCAGCATAGGCAGGGACAGTGACTTTTATTTCTTTCTTGCTTAACCTGGATTCCTTTAGTTTAGGGAAAGAGAAGGATAGGTAGGGAGAGTGTCAGTGTGTTTTGTGCTTGTGCTATAGTGTGCTTAAAAAAAACATTTTTTCTAGGGACAGAAAACTGTAGGTAGGGAGAGTGTCAGTTTCTTTCACTGTGCAAGTCCTTGTTTCTAGGGACCTGGAAGGACAGTGAGTGAATTCTCCTTGTGCTATATTGTGCTTAAAAAAAACATTTTTTCTAGGGACAGAAAACTGTAGGTAGGGAGAGTGTCAGTTTCTTTCACTGTGCAAGTCCTTGTTTCCAGGGACCTGGAAGGACAGTGAGTGAATTCTCCTTGTGCTATATTGTGCTTAAAAAAAAATTTTTTTCTAGGGACAGAAAACTGTAGGTAGGGAGAGTGTCAGTTTCTTTCACTGTGCAAGTCCTTGTTTCTAGGGACCTGGAAGGACAGTGAGTGAATTCTCCTTGTGCTATATTGTGCTTAAAAAAAACATTTTTTCTAGGGACAGAAAACTGTAGGTAGGGAGAGTGTCAGTTTCTTTCACTGTGCAAGTCCTTGTTTCCAGGGACCTGGAAGGACAGTGAGTGAATTCTCCTTGTGCTATATTGTGCTTAAAAAAAACATTTTTTCTAGGGACAGAAAACTGTAGGTAGGGAGAGTGTCAGTTTCTTTCACTGTGCAAGTCCTTGTTTCCAGGGACCTGGAAGGACAGTGAGTGAATTCTCCTTGTGCTATATTGTGCTTAAAAAAAACATTTTTTCTAGGGACAGAAAACTGTAGGTAGGGAGAGTGTCAGTTTCTTTCACTGTGCAAGTCCTTGTTTCCAGGGACCTGGAAGGACAGTGAGTGAATGCTCCTTGTGCTATAGTGTGCTTAAAAAAAACATTTTTTCTAGGGACAGAAAACTCTAGGTAGGGAGAGTGTCAGTTTCTTTCACTGTGCAAGTCCTTGTTTCCAGGGACCTGGAAGGACAGTGAGTGAATTCTCCTTGTGCTATAGTGTGCTTAAAAAAAACATTTTTTCTAGGGACAGAAAACTGTAGGTAGGGAGAGTGTCAGTTTCTTTCACTGTGCAAGTCCTTGTTTCCAGGGACCTGGAAGGACAGTGAGTGAATGCTCCTTGTGCTATAGTGTGCTTGAAAAAAACATTTTTTCTAGGGACAGAAAACTCTAGGTAGGGAGAGTGTCAGTTTCTTTCACTGTGCAAATCCTTGTTTCCAGGGACCTGGAAGGACAGTGAGTGAATTCTCCTTGTGCTATAGTGTGCTTAAAAAAAAACATTTTTTCTAGGGACAGAAAACTGTAGGTAGGGAGAGTGTCAGTTTCTTTCACTGTGCAAGTCCTTGTTTCTAGGGACTGGGAAGGACAGTGAGTGAATTCTCCTTGTGCTATAGTGTGCTTAAAAAAAACATTTTTTCTAGGGACAGAAAACTGTAGGTAGGGAGAGTGTCAGTTTCTTTCACTGTGCAAGTCCTTGTTTCTAGGGACCTGGAAGGACAGTGAGTGAATTCTCCTTGTGCTATATTGTGCTTAAAAAAAACATTTTTTCTAGGGACAGAAAACTGTAGGTAGGGAGAGTGTCAGTTTCTTTCACTGTGCAAGTCCTTGTTTCTAGGGACCTGGAAGGACAGTGAGTGAATTCTCCTTGTGCTATATTGTGCTTAAAAAAAACATTTTTTCTAGGGACAGAAAACTGTAGGTAGGGAGAGTGTCAGTTTCTTTCACTGTGCAAGTCCTTGTTTCTAGGGACCTGGAAGGACAGTGAGTGAATTCTCCTTGTGCTATATTGTGCTTAAAAAAATCATTTTTTCTAGGGACAGAAAACTGTAGGTAGGGAGAGTGTCAGTTTCTTTCACTGTGCAAGTCCTTGTTTCAAGGGACAGAGAAGGACACCTGAAGGTAGCCCTTATTGCTTTTTTCCCATCTCCCTGCAGGCCATCTATTAGAATGTCTGGAAGGCAAACAAGGAGAGGCAGACAGTCAGGAGGCAATAAAAGAGGGCAAGCAGGCTCTGTGTCTGGGGGCAACAGTGCTGGTCGTGGACGCGGTGCATTGTCATCAGCACATGGCCATGGGACACGCTTGTCCTTCTTTTCCGCAGCTGGACATGTTGAGCCACATCATGCCGAAGACTTGGTAGAGTGGATGACCAAGCCCTCCTCCTCCTCCTCATCCTCTCTCACCCAGGCTCAGGGTACTGGCAAAGCAGCTGCCAAAGCGTCCTCTTCCCTGGTATCAATGTCAGACTCATCATCAGTCACTCCTTCCCTAGACCCACCATGTCCTCCTCCTGAGGAGTCCCCCGAACTGTTTGAGCACAGTGTTGGGTACATGCTCCAGGAGGATGCCCAGCGTTTCGAAGGGTCTGATGATGAAACCCAGCTACAGGAAGGCAGTAGGGTGAGAGCAGACAGAGGGGATGCTCAAGAAGGACACCAATCTGGCAGTCATGTTCCAGCAGCTGCAGCATACTGCCAGATTGGCTCCAGTGATGAGGAGGGAGGGGATGATGAGGTCACTGACTCCACGTGGGTGCCTAATAGGAGAGAGGAGGAGGAGGATGAGGAGGAGGCACATCTCCAACGAGACAGGATGCCCTTTGGTGGCCAGCGTAAGGGCAGTACACCGACGGAATCACACCGCAGAGCTCCGCCTGTGCAGGGCGCTGCCTCTGCCCGTCATTCAAAAAGTTCCTTGGTGTGGGCCTTTTTTGAGGCTAGTGCATCAGATCGCACAGCTGCTGTTTGCAACATATGTCTCAAGCGTATATCGCGTGGCCAAAACATCAGCCGCTTGGGTACCACATGCCTGACCAGACATATGTTGACCTGCCATGCAGCTCGTTGGCAAGCCTACCTCAAAGACCCACACCAAAGAACAAAGCGGACCTCTCCTTGCACCGCATCAGCTGGGATCTCCAACCCCACTATAACTTCAGTCCTCTCTGAAACATGCACTGAGAGGAATGAAGGTGTAGAATTAGGTGTGTCACAGCCAAGTACTTGCGGCCACTCTGCTAGCAGTACACCGACGTCCGATTCTAGCAGGCAAATTTCCCTGCCCCAGCTGCTGGACCGTCGAAAGAAGTTCACTCCCAGCCATCCACATGCCCAGCGGTTGAATGCTAGCTTGGCTAAATTGCTAGCGCTTCAACTGCTGCCTTTTCAGTTGGTAGACTCGGCCCCCTTCCGTGAGTTTGTGCAATGTGCGGTTCCTCAGTGGCAGGTTCCCAAACGCCACTTTTTCTCACGGAAGGCTATTCCGGCTCTCTACCGGCATGTGGAAGGCAATGTCTTGGCCTCGCTGGACAGGGCGGTCAGCGGTAAGGTGCATATTACCGCTGACTCATGGTCCAGCAGGCATGGACAGGGACGTTACCTTTCTTTCACGGCCCATTGGGTCACTCTTTTGGCAGCTGGGAAGGATGCAGGACAAGGTGCAGTAGTGTTGGAGGTTGTCCCACCGCCACGCCTCCAAAATGCTACTACTGGTTGTGACACACCTCTCTCCTCCACCCCCTCCTCTTCTTCTTCCTCCATGGCCTCTTCCTGTGGTTTGTCCTATGAACCAGCGGTGCTCCGTAGCCGTTCACGGGGCTACGCAAGTACGCAGGCAAAAAGATGCCATGCCGTGCTTGCGCTGGTGTGTTTGGGGGACAGAAGCCACACTGGGGCAGAGGTCCTGTCTGCTCTGCAGGGCCAGGCCGAGAGGTGGTTGACGCCACGCCAGCTTAAGCCAGGAATGGTGGTTTGCGACAATGGCACCAACCTCCTCTCCGCCCTCCGACAGGGACAACTGACCCATGTGCCCTGTGTGGCTCACGTCCTTAACCTGGTGGTGCAGCGGTTCTTGGGCAGGTACCCGGGCTTACAGGATCTCCTGAGGCAGGCCAGGAAAGTCTGTGTGCATTTCCGCAGATCTTATAATGCCAGTGCTCGCCTGGCTGAGCTGCAAAAGGAGTTGAACCTGCCCAAGAACCGCCTTATATGTGACATGCCCACCAGGTGGAACTCAACGTTGGCCATGCTGCAGCGGCTGCACACGCAGCAGAGGGCCATCAATGAGTACCTGTGCGACTACGGCACCAGGACAGGGTCAGGGGAGCTTGGTTTTTTTTCTCCACGTCAGTGGGGCATGATCAGGGATGCATGCACTGTCCTGGCACCATTTGAGGAGGCCACGAGGATGGTGAGCAGTGACAGTGCATGCATCAGTGACACTGTACCTCTTGTCCACCTGTTGGAGCACACGCTGCGTGGAATAATGGACAGGGCACTTGAGGCAGAACAGAGGCAGGAAGAGGAGGACTTCCTTGCCTCTCAAGGCCCCCTTTACCCAGACAGTGTTCCTTCTGTCCCACCCATCGCACAGGAAGAGGAAGAGGAGGAGGAGGAGGAGGAGGAGGAGGATTGTGTCAGCATGGAGGTGGAGGCTGGCACTCAGCATCATCAGCAGCAGTCTTTTAGGGATGATTTACAGTCCCAAGAAACCAGTGGACTTGTACGTGGCTGGGAGGAGGTGACTGCGGATCATGTCGTCCTTAGTGACCCAGAGGACTCCGGAGCGAATGCCTCAGCAAA
The DNA here is from genome assembly GCA_029206835.1 of Rana muscosa. Taxonomy (NCBI): domain Eukaryota; kingdom Metazoa; phylum Chordata; class Amphibia; order Anura; family Ranidae; genus Rana; species Rana muscosa. The sequence continues at coordinate 342,660,216 of CM055122.1, forward strand.
CCTACGCTGCATGGCCTCCCTGATCCTGCAAAGTCTGCGGAAGGATCCTCGTATTCTTCGGATCAAGGAGAGGGACCATTACTGGCTGGCCACTCTCCTTGATCCACGGTACAAGGGTAAGGTTGCGGACCTTATGTTACCGTCGCAGAGGGAGCAGAGGATGAGACAACTCCGGGAGGCCTTGCAGAAAGGTCTGTGCAACGCGTTCCCAGAGACTGGGAGGTTACAAACTCCTGGTCCAGGACAACGAGTTGCTGAGGCTTCGGCCAGTCAAAGAAGGAGCGGTGGGGAAGGTGGCCATCTGACCGATGCGTTCAGACAATTCTTTAGTCCGCAGCCCCAAAGTATGATTGGTTCCAGCAACCATCGCCAGCGTCTGATAAACATGGTGCAGGAATATCTAGGGGCAAGGTCAGACTTGGACACCTTCCCCACCGAAAATCCTCTGGCTTACTGGGTCTTGAGGATGGATCACTGGCCAGAGCTTGCACAGTATGCAATTGAGCTACTGGCCTGTCCTGCATCCAGCGTTCTTTCGGAACGCACATTCAGTGCTGCTGGAGGATTTGTCACGGATCACAGGGTGCGCCTGTCCACCGACTCGGTTGATCGACTGACTTTCATCAAGATGAACCAGTCTTGGATCACCACCAGCTACCACACACCTGATGCTGATATAACAGACTAATTGATTTTAACATGTCACGTCCCTTCAAGACTGATGCTGATGCTGAGTGCCTGTGCTGTTATGTTGACTGGCTATCCTCCTCCTCCGAGTCCTCAATGATACGATTGATGATGATAGCTTGGAAGATCATTTTTGTTTATGGGTGCCGCCACCAGTGGCTAAGGCCCAATTTTTCAGCCCCTGTTTTACAGGGGCGTGTACTTACAATTTTTTTAGCAATAATTTGCCATAGGGCTCATTGCTGTGCTCCAAGTACAGTATCTGTGAGGGGTTGTAGTGTTGTGCCACCAGTGCCTAAGGCCCAATTTTTCAGCCCCTGTTTAACAGGGGCGTGTCATTACAATTTTTGAAGCAATACTTTGCAACAGGGCTCATTGCTGTGCTCCAAGTACAGTATCTGTGAGGGGTTGTAGTGTTGTGTCACCAGTGCCTAAGGCCCAATTTTTCAGCCCCTGTTCAACAGGGGCATGCAATTACAATTCTTGATGTAATAATTCACAGCAGGGCCCATTCCTGCACCCACCAAGAGTAAGTCTGAGGGCTTACAGTGTTGTGGCAACGCCACCACCACCACCACCACGAAAGGCCCAATTTTTCAGCCACTGTTCAAAAGGGGCATGTAATTACAATTCTTGATCTAATAATTCACAGCAGGGCCCATTCCTGCACCCACCAAGAGTAACTCTGAGGGCTTACAGTGTTGTGGCAACACCACCACCACCACCACGAAAAGCCCAATTTTTCAGCCCCTGTTCAACAGGGGCATGCAATTACAATTCTTGATCTAATAATTCACAGCAGGGCCCATTGCTGCACCTACCAAGAGTAACTCTGAGGGCTTACAGTGTTGTGGCACCAGCACCACCATCAAAGCCCCAATTTTTACTACCACTGTTCAACAATTATATGTAATTAAAATTCCTGATATAATAGTTGACAGCAGGGCGTTCCAGCACCAACCAAGAGTAACTGTGAGTGCTTACAGTGCTGTGCCAACACCAACAACTAAGGGGCCTATTTCTGCAGAGTATATACGGCAGGTCCCTACTTTCAAACATCCAACTTACAAACGACTCCTACTTGCAAACGAAAGAAGACAACAGGAAGTGAGAGGAAATCTACCCCTAGGAAGGAAAATTCTCTCCTGTAAGAATAAATATGGGAGAAAGGGGTCTCCTCTGTACTGATGCTTTATCAGCAATCCTTGTTTCAAGAAAAACACCACATTTCAAAAACAGTTGTCATTGGGACGGAAAGTGAGGTGAAATGTTCTGAACAGGGGCACAGACAGCAAAACAAATGTTACAGGGGTGATAACCCTTACCTATGTTTCCCAAAAAGTTTAAAAATAGATTTTTGGGCTGGAGCTACACTTCAACAATGTACCTGTTCAAAATTACAAACACATTCTACATAAGAACAAACCTACAGTCCCTGTCTTGTATGCACCGCCTGTATACGGCTGTTCAGAGTATATAGGGCCTTTTTTATTTTATGTGCGGGGTTCCCCTTAATATCCATACAAGACCCAAAGGGGCTGGTAATGGGCTGGGGTAGGGGGGGGGGGGTCATGTGGTAGCTATGCCATTTTTCCTAAAGATTTTCATCCATATTACCGGGACCAGACATTACATTAAAGCCGCAAGAAGTTTTAAATGGCTTTTTTTTCCTTTAGAAGTGTCATTTTGTGCAGGGACAGTTCTAAACACGGGAAACACGTGGCACTTCACAGGCATACTTTAGACACCCCCCAGGTACGATATTTAAAGGAATATTTGACTTTTTTTTTTCACTTTATGCATCATTAAAATGACTGCTCCCGAAAAACAACCGTTTTTAAAACTTCTTTTTGCATTGATACATGTCCCCTGGTGCAGAACCCGGGTTCCCAAACCCTTTTTAGGACAATAACATGCATAATAGTTGTTATAATTAGCACTTTAGAATTCGAACGTTCGCATCCATTGTATTTAATAGGGTTCTAATGTTCGTACGAACTTTCGGTCCGTTCGCGGGTTCTGGTGCGAACCGAACCCGGGGGTGTTCGGCTCATCACTACACTGCACACTGAGCCCAGGGATGGAGCAGCTCAACGGCCATCAAAGGAGAGGGAGGAGAGGAGCAGGTGGATTGGACCATGGATTTTCAGTGGGGGTGGGGCGAACACTCGTTTCTGTGCCCGTCAAGCTCACCAAATGACACTCCCCCCTCCCCCCCAGCATGCTATGCCACTGGCAGGGAGTCGGGAGCCAATGCAGCGGATGGCACTAACAGGAGTCGGGACTACTGTAGGGAGAGAAAAAGAGCAAAGGGGAGGTGCCAACTTGGGGCCTGGGATGCCGGGCCCCTCAGGAAGCGCGGGCCCCTTACACTTGTATGGGCTGTACCCCCCTGATGGCGGCCATGGAGACACCCCATCCATTCATAGTCTGACCTTGCTATGCCCCTGTCAATCTAATGTCACCAGCAACAGTGCCACCCAGTGACAGAAAAGAAAAGATGTAGAAACTCCAGAATTAGAGAGGGATCAGTGGATCTTCTAACAATTGACCAGAACAGAGGGGCCAAAATGCAGGAGTTGGCATGTATGCAAGGATAGCTACAACACCAGTCTGCAGTGGTCCAGGACTGCAGCAGTGGTTTACCAGTCTTCACTCACAGAAGAGGCTCTGCGAATATTCCCTGTTGTAACACTGATCCTCCTCCCGGTGAATTCGGAAAGCGGGTTTTGACACCGGTCACTCGATTGTAGGAACCTCCCAGGCGATCCTATTGGACGCGTAGGTGGAGGAGGGGAGGAGCTGCAAGCCGCCATGGAGAAGAGGACAGTAGCTGGCTGCACCACGCTGCCTGCTGCCTGCCACCTACCGCCGCTGATGGGGTAGGTGCCGGACCGACCGGCAAACAGCGGGGGGTGGGTTCGGATGGGTGGTTGTTTGCCGCCCCCCCCAAAAAAACACCAGCCGCCACTGGTAGGGACTACATGTAGCAGGGTGCCTTGCTGGGGCCTGGAGCTGACGCATGTATTTGCAATTGTGCGCAACTAAACCCTTGTTTTTAACGCATACTGTTAGACAGGTCGATTCGGTTATGTGGGACCAAGCTGGTTGGACAATTTCAGACCATTGGTGGGGATTAAAGTTTCTCTAGATCTGTGACCATAGTATTAGTAAGTATGCCCTTGTCATGACATCATCACTTCTCCAGTGGTGAAGTGATGACATCATCACTTCACCACTGGAGTCTTCAAGACCTTATGGGGACCCCATTGATAGACCCAATGGAAGGTGTCCATGTCACCAAGCAGTGGTGTGGGCACCTGAAGAACGACCCTCTCATTCCACACTAAAAAACATTTATGTGGCTGCAGATTAGGGTAACTATTTTGTGCATTTTGTTTCTTTTTTTTTTTTTTTTTATGAATAAGGGTGATTAGCTAGAGTAGGTGGGGGGGCTTTTTTTTTTTTTTTTTTTGGAGGGGTGAGGGGGCTGCCCTGGCTGAAGCCCAATTTTAATGCCTCGTACACATGACCAGTTTTCCCGACCAATCTAAAATATGGCAGTTTTCTCGTCGGGAAAATCGATCGTGTGTACGCAGCATTAGGCTTCATTCAGGCAAGAATCTGTGTCAGAAAGGAACAAACTCTTGGAGATTTTTTATTTTTTTTTTAAACAAAAGTCAAATGCTAGCTTGATGCACCTTGAATACTGACATTATTATCTCTCGTACATGCTTGCGGAATGACGGTGTGACATGAACGGCCCTGGTGGTTTGCCATCCCTGTATTAATTAGCATTCCAATTTGCATGGCGCTGGTTATGTCCCCTTCGTGTTTTTTCCCCCCCTCCCCCCCCCCCTTATAAGATATTGCTTAGCCTGTCGTTATGCCTCTTTACAATCTTAAACCTTCCTCAACATCTGGAGTGCGTCTAATGGCACCGGGGAAACTGCTTAACGTGAAATTGGCAAGCATTAAAGTCAAAACCGCCGTGAACGATATTAAACTTACGGCTCTCTAGAGATGCCGCTTTCATTCTAACACTAAAATATTCCGCTGCTGATGAAAAGAAGGTCTTGTTACCGGCTGTATTATTCAACAAAAATGGCTGTATTACCTTTTCTATTACAAAGCTCGACAAGCAACGGCGTGGCTGAGTCATCTGCGATTCTGGGCGACGCTGGCGGAATTTTTTTTTCTGTACAAGCGCATCGCCGTTGTAGTACAAGCGGCATCTCTGGCCGGTGTCACTTGTACTTATTAGTTTAACTCTCGGAAGGGTTGTAACCTGGAGATACAGTCTATAAAGTATGTTGATTCGCCTGAGTTCTTTTAAGTAGTGAGCCCAGATTGAGGATTTCAGAGGGAGCATTATGTGGTACTTCGGCAAGAGGCTCGATCGATGGAAATTTCTGCGCCTGTAAAATTGTTGTGCTGACTCAAGCGCTCTTTTGATAAGGTCCTGATGGGAGCTTTATAAAAAGCGGCTGGATGTAATTTAACGTTTGTGTGGAGAGGAGGATTCACTTACTTGCCTGGAACTTGAACTCGTTCTGTGGTTCTATATAGTGTACTTTTAGGTTCCCCAATTATCCATATTAAAGGATAGGGATGAGGTTCTGGTTTGGACCGATGTGGGACTCGGTCTGAACTTTGGCTGTCCTGCATTTGGGGGGGAGTTTGGAGCCACCTATCCTTCCCTTATCTACTACCTTGCCCAGTCCGCAGACTGATAGTGAACATAGGGATGGGGATGTTGTCTAAAAGACACAGCCATATTTGGTTGAATAAGTCAGGCAGCATCTCCACCCCTTTGTTTCCATTCAGCTGCTAGCCTGGAATTCCCTGGTCTGCAGATGAATAAGGGCCAGGGGTCCATCACTGGTTGCCAGGATGTCAGGCGGCCGCTGGCATCCTAGCAACCAGTAGCCCCGAGCAGGAAGCTGTTACATTTAGAAGCAGTAGTAATAATGCGGCTAAATTTATAACTTCTCTCTGCCGGAGCTTTAGTTTGCTTGCAGCTCAAACAGCGTATCTGTCCCTTTGTTTTCATTCAGCTGCTGACCTGGAATATCCTGGTCTGCAGATGAATGAGGTTGGGGATCCATCACTGGTCGCCAGGATGCCAGCGGCCACTGGCATCATAGCAACCAGTAGCCCTGAGGAGGAAACTGTCACATTCAGCAGTGGTAGTAAAAATGCTGCTGCATGCCTGACTTCTCACTGCCGGAGATTTTGTTTGCTTGCAGCTCTGGCAGCATCTCTGTCCCTTTGATTACATTCAGCTGCTAGCCTGAAATTCCCTGGTCAGCAGATGAATGAGGTTGGGGATCCATCACTGGTTGCCGCTTCCCACTCAGGGCTACTGGTTGCTAGGATGCCAGTGGCCATCGGCATTCTGGAAACCAGTGATGGATCCCGACCACATTCATCTGTAGACCAGGGAATTCCAGGCTAGCCGTTGAATGTAAACATAGGGACAGAGATGCTGCCTTAGCTGCAAGCAAACGAAAGCTCCGGCAGTGAGGAGTCATACATTTAGCAGCATTATTATTACCAACGCTAAATGTGACAGCTTCCCCCTCAGGGCTACTGGTTGCTAGGATGCCAGTGGCTGCCGGCATCCTGGCAACCAGTGATTAACCTCATTAACCTGCAGAACAGGGAATTCCAGGCTAGCAGCTGAATGTAAACAAAGTGAAATAGATGCCACCTGAGCTGCAAGAAAACGAAAGCTCCGGCAGTGAGAAGTCGTACATTTCGCAGCATTATTACTACCGCTGCTAAATGTGACAGCTTCCCGCTCAGGGCTACTGATTGCTATACCGCCGGCATCCTGGCAACCAGTGATGACTCCCCAAACCTCATTCATCTGTAAACCAGGGAATTCCAGGCTATCAGCTGAATGTAAACAAAGGGACAGAGATGCTGCCTTAGCTGCAAGCAAATGAAAGCTCCGGCAGTGAGAAGTCATACATTTAGCAGAATTATTACTACTGCTGCTAAATGTGACAGCTTCCTGCTCAGGATTACTGGTTGCTAGGATGCCAGTGGCTGCCAGCATCCTGGCAACCAGTGATGGACCCCTCACCTCATTCATCTACCGACCAGGGAATTCCAGGTCAGCAGCTGAATGTAAACAAAGGGACAGATACGCTGTTTGAGCTGCAAGCAAACTAAAGCTCCGGCAGAGAGAAGTTATTAATTTAGCAGAATTATTACTACTGCTTCTAAATGTGATAGCTTCCTCCTCGGGGCTACTGGTTGCTAGGATGCCAGCGGCTGCCTGGCATCCTGGCAACCAGTGATGGACCCCTGGCCCTTATTCATCTGCACACCAGGGAATTCCAGGCTAGCAGCTGAATGGAAACAAAGGGGTGGAGATGCTGCCTGACTTATTCAACCAAATATGGCTGTGTCTTTTAGACAACATCCCCATCCCTATGTTCACTATCAGTCTGCGGACTGGGCAAGGTAGTAGATAAGGGAAGAATAGGTAGCTCCAAACTCCCCCCCCCCCCCAGAGCGTCAATGATGTGAGTGTCGGTTTGGGAACCCAGGGAACATGCCTCGCATCTCTTTTCCATTTTGGTGGGGGGATGCTAACAGCATTGCTACTGACCAGCAACACAAGATGGGGTTACCAGCATGTCCACAGACCAGAAATTCAAGGTGGGAAGCTTACAAGCACTTCCACACACCAGCATTGCAAGTTTTCAGGGGGGGGGGGGGTGTAACAGCATTGCTATTGACTAGGGATGAGCCGAACACCCCCCAGTTCGGTTCGCACCAGAACATGCGAACAGGCAATAAATTTGTTTGAACATTCGAGCACCGTTAAAGTCTATGCGACTCGAACATGAAAAATCTAAAGTGCTAATTTTAAAGACTTATATGCAAGTTATTGTCATAAAAAGTGTTTGGGGACCCAGGTCCTGCCCCAGGGGACATGTATCAATGCACGGGTGATGCAGGGTGCTCTGGGGTCACGGGTGATGCAGGGTGCTCTGGGGTCATGGGTGATGCAGGGTGCTCTGGGTCATAGGTGATGCAGGGTGCTCTGGGGTCATAGGTGATGCAGGGTGCTCTGGGGTCACGGGTGATGCAGGGTGCTCTGGGGTCATGGGTGATGCAGGGTGCTCTGGGGTCACGGGTGATGCAGGGTGCTCTGGGGTCACGGGTGAATCAGGGTGCTCTGGGGTCATAGGTGATGCGGGGTGCTCTGGGGTCATAGGTGATGCAGGGTGTTCTGGGGTCATAGGTGATGCAGGGTGCTCTGGGGTCACGGGTGATGCAGGGTGTTCTGGGGTCATAGGTGATGCAGGGTGCTTTGGGGTCATGGGTGATGCAGGGTGCTCTGGTGTGCACAGGGTGCTCTGGGGTCACGGGTGATGCAGGGTGCTCTGGGGTCACGGGTGATGCAGGGTGCTCTGGGGTCATGGGTGATGCAAGGTGCTCTGGGGTCACCGGTGATGCAGGGTGCTCTGGGGTCATGGGTGATGCAGGGTGCTCTGGTGTGCACAGGGTGCTCTGGGGTCACGGGTGATGCAGGGTGCTCTGGGGTCATGGGTGATGCAGGGTGCTCTGGTGTGCACAGGGTGCTCTGGGGTCACGGGTGATGCAGGGTGCTCTGGGGTCATGGGAGAATCAGAGGACAGGGATCACGGTGTGAGAATCAGAGGACAGGGATCACGGCATGAGAATCAGAGGACAGGGATCACGGTTGGAGAATCAGAGGACAGGGATCACGGCTGGAGAATCAGAGGACAGGGATCACGGCTGGAGAATCAGAGGACAGGGTTCCCGGCTGGAGAATGAGAGGACAGGGTTCCCGGCTGGAGAATCAGAGGACAGGGTTCCCGGCTGGAGAATCAGAGGACAGGGATCACAGCTGGAGAATCAGAGGACAGAGATCACGGCTGGAGAATCAGAGGACAGGGATCACGGCATGAGAATCAGGAGACAGGGATCACGGCTGGAGAATCAGAGGACAGGGTTCCCGGCTGGAGAATCAGAGGACAGGGTTCCCGGCTGGAGAATTAGAGGACAGGGTTCCCGGCTGGAGAATCAGAGGACAGGGATCACGGCTGGAGAATCAGAGGACAGGGATCACGGCTGGAGAATCAGAGGACAGGGATCACCGCTGGAGAATCAGAGGACAGGGATCACTGCTGGAGAATCAGAGGACAGGGATCACGGCTGGAGAATCAGAGGACAGGGATCACGGCTGGAGAATCAGAGGACAGGGATCACCGCTGGAGAATCAGAGGACAGGGATCACGGCTGGAGAATCAGAGGACAGGGATCACAGCTGGAGAATCAGAGGACAGGGATCACGGCTGGAGAATCAGAGGACAGGGTTCCCGGCTGGAGAATCAGAGGACAGGGATCACGGCTGGAGAATCAGAGGACAGGGATCACGGCTGGAGAATCAGAGGACAGGGATCATGGCTGGAGAATCAGAGGACAGGGATCACGGCTGGAGAATCAGAGGACAGGGATCACCGCTGGAGAATCAGAGGACAGGGTTCCCGGCTGGAGAATCAGAGGACAGGGATCACCGCTGGAGAATCAGAGGACAGGGATCATGGCTGGAGAATCAGAGGACAGGGATCACGGCTGGAGAATCAGAGGACAGGGATCACCGCTGGAGAATCAGAGGACAGGGATCACCGCTGGAGAATCAGAGGACAGGGATCCCCGCTGGAGAATCAGAGGACAGGGATCACGGCTGGAGAATCAGAGGACAGGGATCACCGCTGGAGAATCAGAGGACAGGGATCACCCCTGGCAGGTCACTTGGCAGAGCTCCTTTCCCATCCCAGCACTGTATACAGCTCCCCCCCCCCCCCCCTACACCACACAGGGCTGAAATCACATTCCTTTACACACAGTCTGTCAGCCTTCACTGTGAAATTCTCTGGTTGGAACCGCAGTGTAGTTTCAGTAGGGCAGACACACCCTGTGCAGATCGTGGCTGATTGGCTGTGTTGTAGAGGAATGTGATTTCAGCCCTGCGGAGGAGGAACAGTATAGAGTGCTGTAATGGTTTTGAAAGGAGCTCAGCATCCAGGGCGGAGGGGGTGGTCAGGGGGCTATGGGGGGCGCAACTTAGATCTGGGGCGCAAATCCTTGTGACACAAAATCTGGAGCCTTTAGCCCCTCAGGAGGTGTAAGGGGACTTGTTTTAGCAATTTCTTAAGGTTCCTCTGTCAGTGTGTGGGGAAGGTCACCTCCCAGAGGTGTGTGTCTTTTCCCCAGTTGTCAGGGAAGAAGGGTAAGCGGACATCCTTGGGTGGGGGGTATAGAGAATCCCATCTGGTGACTAGGAGATACTGAGCGGTGTCTTACCTCACCAGTAACATCTGTCCCATTGTGGCTACAGGACGGCACTCTCCTCCTCTTTCCTCGCTAAGCACGGTTACCATTCCATGTTGCCAGCACACAGCACAGGCAATTCCCCATCCTGGGCTGTTCTCACCCTGTGCTCCTCTCCATTAAGGAAATGGCTCACAGCTTCTCCCCAGCCAATGAGAACAGAGGGGTGTGGCCTGTGGAAGGCAAAGTAGAAGCCTAGTACTGGAGCGTTGCTGTGGGGCCCTAGGCCAAAGCGGAGCTGGACTTTGTGGAGGATATGATAATATGACAGGGAGGCTGCAGGGGCCCCCTAGAGCTAGGGGCGGGGTTGCGATTGTGACCCCTGCAACCCCTTATGCTACGCCCATGGGTCATAGTCAGCATTTTCTTCCTCTAAATACAGCGAGTCCTCCACTTCCAGAAGGCACATGTACATTCATGCCAATGAACATCTTAATGATTCAGAGGAGGATCGGGGAGAAAGTGCTGTGGTCAGATGAGACCAAAATTGAGCTCTTTGGCATCAACTCGACTCGCCGTTTTTGGAGGAAGAAAAATGCTGACTATGACCCTAAGAACACCATCCCTACAGTCACACATGGAGGTGGAAACATGAGGCTTTGGGCTGTTTCTCTGATAAAGGTCCAGGCCAACTTTGCCGCATTGAGGGGCCAATGGACAGGGTCATGTATTGTAAAATCTTGGATGAGAACTTTCTTCCCTCAGTCAGAACACTGAAGATGGGTCATGGATGGGTCTTCCAGCATGACAATGACCCAAAACATACCGCCAAGGCAACAAAGGAGTGGCTCAAGAAGAAGCACATTAAGGTCATGGAGTGGCCTAGCCAGTCTCCAGACCTTAATCCTATAGAAAATTTATGGAGGGAGCTGAAACTTTGAGTTGCCAAGCGACAACTAAGAAACCTTAAGGATTTAGAGAAGATCTGTAAAGAAGAGAGGAGAAAAATCCCTCCTGAGATGTGGAAACCTGATCACCACCTACAAAAAAACGTCTGACCTCTGTGCTTCCCAACGAGGGTTTCTCCACCAACTACTAAGGGGATCAAATACTTATTTTACTCCATTTATAACATTTGTATCATGTGTTTTTTCTGGATTTTTGGTTGATATTCTGTCTCCATCATATAAAATACACCTAGGATAAAAATGATAGACCCTTCATTTCTATGTAAGTGGGCGAACTTACACCATCTGCCGGGGAGACGATCATTATTTCCCCCACTGTATATACCTTCCACCTTGGTATCATCGTTCTCAAACAATATATTTCATCTCCGTTTTAGCCCCAATCTATTCTCCAATCTCAGCCTCTCTGGAAAGTTCTCCCAATCTTTAAAAGATAAAAAAAAAAAGGATACTTTATATGACATAGAAGATGCTTCTTCCAGGGGCTCTGCTCTTCAGCCCATACAAAGTAACAAATTCTGCCAATTTGTAATCAGCGTCACGTCTGGGAAAGGGGCGGGTTGACCCGCGGCGGGGAAAGGTTACGGAGACAGACGCGCTCTTTAAATGTCTCCAAGGCTTTATGGATTTTTATTGCAAAATAAATTCAGTTTAGAGGCCCGGCTAGCCTAATACAGTTTGTAGAAAGCTCTGATCAATATAAATTTATCCTGAGTAAAGGATCGGGCTAAATTAAACGACAATCCTTTTTATTTTTGAATTCATTCGGTCGGCCCAAAACAAAATCCCGATATATGAATTAAGAGCTGGCAAGATTGATAAAGATTGCGGAATGATGAATTAAAATAGATTTCCCTGCGCTCGGATTGCATAGGTTACATTTTCTTTATGCAGTCTTTAAATAATTCATTAGTCCTCCAGACAGTTTTATTAAGTCTGCGACGATCGCCCTGGAATCTAAAGTACCTGGAAGTTGTCTGTAGCGCGCCGGGCTGCTGCCAATTCCCCAAAAAAACATGCTTGAAGAGGACCTGTCATGGACATAAAACACACACCTTGATCTCATTTCCCCCTTGTTAGAAAATACCATTTAAAAAAAAAAAATCCTTCTATGACACACCCGTGCTGAAGACTATCCTCCCCTGACAGGGGCGTAGATAAGGGGAGGGTCAGGGGGGTCGGACCCCCCCCCCAGAGCATTTGTCAATGACACAGAAGCTAGGCTAGTGGAGCTGTGGGACTACTAGCTCCAGGAGCCATGCAGCCTGTCTCCTGTCACTGCCGCAACCTGTCTCCTACATTTGCTTAAAAAAACCAACATGCCGCCACCTGCCGGGTATCGGGAATCCCGGGTGATGTCAGGAGGGATGGTCTTTTGAGGAAGCTTCAGCTACCTATTGGCCGATGTCGCAGCAGGGAGCGGTGCAGCCTGTACAGGCATGCTAATTATATTCCCCATGGTACCCAAGGCTGAACCCGCCCAGGAGAGAAAAATTATCTACGACCCTGTCCCCTGAGCTACCATGGCCTCCAGTCGCCTGACCACATGCTGGATACCAAATGTAGCAACGTCCCGGGCCTCTCTAGACCTAATGGTGACCTTCAGAGTTAGGGACAGCCGACATCATTCTATGTAGAGTGGGTTACGAGGCATGGTGGGTGTGATGCAAGGTGGATTGATGGGCGCCAGACACTTCTTGAATGCAAAGAGATTTATTGTCTCGTAAACAGAACTGTGGGAAAGAGGGTTGGGGCCAGGACACCCTTAAAGTGGAACTTCCGCTCATCGGATTCCCCCCCCCCATCCCCCCCATCCGGTGCCACAATTGGCACCTTTCAGGGGGGAGGGGGTGCAGATACCTGTATAATACAGGTATTTGCACCCACTTCCAGGCATAGATAGCCACAGAATCTGCGGCTATTAAGCCCATCCCCCCCATTGTGTTCTGGGAAACACACAGTTCCCAGAACACAACAGGGACCAGTGAAGATGCGCGGCGCAACTCGCGCATGCGCAGTAGGGAACCGGGCAGTGAACCCGAAACGCTTCACTTCCTGATTCCCTCACCGATGATTGCTCGTCTTCTGCTGCCGACATCGTGGGCACCCTGGACAGGTAAGCGTCCATTTATTAAAAGTCAGCAGCTGCTTTATTTGTAGCTGCTGGCTTTTAATATATTTTTTTAAGGCGGAGCTCCGCTTTAAGTAGATGGAATGTTAATTGGCAGATCCCGAAACTTCTATAGGCAGACAGCCATGCAGGGAAAGGTATCCAGCTGGACACCACATCTGAATGAGTAGGAATGCTGTCTCCTATGGCAACAGTCTTGTAACAGTTTCTAAGAAAGGTCGCATGGAAAACTCTTTCACTTCTACATTCTCCTACTGCAGAACTTCACTCCACTGAGCTGTCAGTCTATCAATAAACTCCCCTGATCCACTGCCGCTGGATCCCCTGAGATCTTCCAGTCTTCTCACTCAGTATCTTCCTCAAGTGTCACCCCCAATTCCTCACTGGGTCCCTGGCTTGGCACTCACAGATACTCCTCAAGCTTCACCCTTGCTGACACGTTAGGTCCCGGGCTTAGCACTCCACAAGCGTCACCTCTGCTGTCCCGCTGGGTCCCTGGCTTGGCACTTGCTGATGCTTTCCAACTTCTTCACCGTCCCCGGTTGGCGAGAAGTCTGCTCTGGTACTGGCTCCAGCTTACACACAGTGGTCTCCGGTAACAAGGTGGATGGTCCCTTAGTGGCAACAGCTTCCCCTCCACCTCCGACCACAACTGGTTCCCCCACCGGCAAACCCGTTACCTCTGGTTGGACTACAAGACTGCAGTTCCAACCCTGCACTGCTTTCTTGCTTCCGGATAGGCCCTCAGACAGCCTGGCAGCCAGATGTCCCTGGGATAGGCCCTATCTCCGGCCTTGCAGCCCGGGGCACACGTCCACCCAGACAGCTGTCCAGATGGCACAGAACCCCCGATCACCTGACTCCACCCAAATAAATAGGCTCTCCAAGCAGGCCAAGGGACTCAAGAAAATCCCTGCCCATTGGCTGAGACACCCTATCTATTTCTAATCTGTTCTTGCAATGCCCTTGTCTTACCTAATGTCACTGGATATCCGGCCATCTAGTGACAGAAGAGAGAAGTGCAGCAATTCCAGAATTAGGGGGAAATCAATTGATCTCCTAACAATTGGCCAAGACAACTCTACCTGTCAGGTAAATTTACTATCAACCCCGCCTGACCATCATGGTGCTACACAAAGAAAAAACGTTAACATGGCATATGTTAAAAATATATATATTTTTAAATGCAACTCCTGTAATCACCCTAACTGGACTTAAAGCTTCGTACACACGGGCGAGAATCTCGTTGGGAAAAAAACCGTCGGTTTTCCCAACGAGATTCCTGGCAAGCTTGCCTTGCTCGCCGAGTGTACACACGCACATTCAAAAGAAGCGCCGTTCTTTTGAATGGCAAGAACGGGGTGACGTCATCGACTACGACGAGCATGTGCTCGTCACATTCGATGCTGTCGCCGCCATCTTGCTACACCCTACACTACCCTTGTAAGCTACCGCGCATGCGTCAAAGTCTCATCGAGCATACGCGGGCTTACCTGGGGGCAGGAAAGCATACAAGCCTCGTACACAGGAAACACTCTGCCGAAAATCCCAACGAGGAAAATACAGAGCAGGTTCTCTATTTTTCTCGTCGAGATTCCTGGCAGTTTTCCCGACGAGAAACCACACACACCAACGGTTTTCCCGATAACAAGCTCTCCCAGCAGTTTTCTTGCCGAGAAAACCAGCCGTGTGTACGAGGCTTAATAGTGGTTGTAAACCTCAGACATGAAATATGAATAAAGTGTATCCCTCTATAGTGTGCGCCTGTCTCAGTCCAGAGCACTGAGTGTCACTTCTGTCTGCTGCCTCCTTCCTCTGCTACCTGCATGAGTCACTTCTGACAAGTTTTCCTGACACCAAGAAAAACAAGGTGACAGGGGAGTGATCCCCAGCTAATTGACAGCCTCAGCTCTGTTCCTGTGAGCTTTGTGGGGGGTGGGTGTCTCTTTCCTCCAATCAGCTCTCAGAGTTCTCCTCCCTGAGCTCTGCAGAGTGTAACTTTGGCTCTCCTTTTTTTCTGAACTCTCAGACAAGCTTTATAATTCAGCACTTTGAACAGATATAACCACCTCAGCTCTGGAAGGTTTTACCCCCTTCATGACCAGGCCATTTTTTGCTATTCAGCACTGCGCTACTTTAACTTAACTTAAAAAAACAATATTTTTTTACTTTCTGCTATGAAACATTTCCAATTAAAACAAAAAAATAAATAAAAGTTCCTCATCAATTTGGGCTAAAATATATTCTGCTACATGTCTTTGGTTTGTGTGAAATTTATAGCGCCTGCAAACTATGGGATATATATAATGGCATTTTTTGTACTACTGGTAGTGATCAGTGACTTATAATGGGACTGCGATAGTGCGGCGGCCAATCTGACACTAACTGACACTTTGTGGGAACTGGCTAACTGACATTACTAGTGACACTAATACAGTGATCAGTGATAATACTATACAATGTCACTGTACTAATATCACGGTGTAAGAGAAACCGGGAGACCAAGCACGTAGCCGTGCACAGACGTGCACTTTCCAGGAAGTGTTCAAAAAAGGACATGTTTTGGCGCATGCGCGTGCATGCACGTGTGCGCTCGCAATCGCGCATCGGCGCGCGCGCGTAAGAGTGCACGCGTTGGCGCCGGTCTGCCTATTTAAACTTGTCAGTGACATGCACATCTTGCTGAGTGGTCTTTCAGCTAGTGCCTGACTTACCTGATTTGTTCCTGTTTCCTGTTAATCCGACCTGGCTTGCCTGAACCTTCCTTTTGACCTCTGCCTGCCTACTTGTTACCCCGGCTTGTGTGTGACTCCGCCTCTGCCTGATGTTCCTGTGCCTCATCGTCCGACTGTGTACCGAACCTGGCCTGTGTCCTGTCTCTGCCTCTGCCTCACGTCTCGGTACCTGCCCTGTCCGGCTGTTGATGACCCCCTGGCTTACGTCCCGGCTACGCTTTCGGCTACTGATCCAGCGACACGGAGCTCCGGTCCTCAGTTCCTGCCCAGCGCTCTCCAGCTACCTGGTTCCTGCCAAGTCTCAGCCAGAGCCATCTGCTACATCGGCCCTCGTGCCACTCGGTGTCCTCCACTCCCTGTCACCACTATCAGGGGTGTTGGACAGGAGGTGCAAGAGAAGCCCCCTCTACAGCTCGATCTCCACCAGGTACGTGACACACGGGCTGGAAAGGGGTTATTATCTGGGGGCAATCAAAGGGTTAAATGCAGTAGTGTATTTAGGTTTTGTGCTGCCCTAGGCCTGACTAAACTCGTAACCCCCTAATTTAAATATGACCCACCCCTTCCTGTCAAGGCCACACCCAGTGTTGTTTAAGACCCGCCCTGAATTTTTTGAGTGGGGACACTAGTTTTAAGGGCCTGGGGGGGGGGGCAATGGATTCCCATAATTTGCACAGATTTCCTCTCACTTCCTGTTTGGCTATGGGGCGGGAAGTGAAGGGAAATCTCTGCAATGGGTCAGGGATGGTAAAAAATAAACTGGCAGGGGCTGTAATCCCCCTTCATAATGAAAAAAAAAGTGTTGCCTATAGTTCTACTTTAAGTAGATGGTCCAGCAGAAATATATAACACAGTGAGGAAGGTTTGTGGTCCAGGATGATAGGACAGTCAAAATTAGAAGCTCCCCCCCCACACAGTTGCGGAATGCCAGCCGCCCGCATACTGCTTTATGGGGGCACTAGACTAATTTGCCTCTCAGCACAGTGTAGCGCAAGCCGGCGGGGACTCTTTTCGTGCTGCCCCCCTGCAAAGTGCTGCCCTAGGCCTGGGCCTTGTTGGCCTAGGCCAGGATACAGCGTTGGTTAAATGTATGCCTAACAATGTGTAATGTGTGCTGCTTAGTTTCTACTAACAGATCTCTTAGCTTCTCATCTTTGCTTTGCAGGGATAAGAAACAGAGAGATCTTCCCCTCTGTACAGAGCTCTGTGTTGAATGGCCACACAGGATTCTGGGCTGTGATTGCACAGAGCCAATTAGAAGGTCCCAGCCATTAATCATTGGCTGGGATCTGCTGATGGACTCCAACTGTGTACAATCACAGCAGGTGTTGGCGGGGGGGGGGGGGGGGGGTGCGCATGCACGCGCCCTAAGCCCAGAAACAGGCAACGACTTATGGGTATGTTGCTTTTCCTGTACGGGCCGCCCGCCTGCAGTAAATTGTACAGGTGGTTCTTAAAGCGGTGCTCCACCCTAAAAGGGAAGCGCTGCTTTGTTGGCATCCTACCCCCCACCTCCACTGCCACAATTGGCACTTTTTTTTGGGGGGGGAGCGGGTACCTGTTTTTTCGGCCCCTCCTGCTTCCCCCACGCTGCCTTCTGGGACACACACAGTTCCCAGAAAACGGCAGGACCATTCAGAAAGCGCAGCGTGACTCGCGCATGCGCAGTGGGAAACCAACTGTGAAGGCTTCACTGACGGTTTTCCTCTGTGAAGATGCCGGCGCCTGCACCCGAGAGCCGAATGAAGAATTGGCTCGGCGGGCCAACATCACTGGATCCCAGGACGGGTAAATGTCCTTATATTAAAAGTCAGCAGCTACAGGATTTGTACCAGGATTTGTAGCTGCTGACTTTTAATGTTTTTTGCCCAGACTGGAGCTCCTCTTTAAGTGAGTAGAGAAGAGAAGACTGCAGATAAACAGGTACAATTTACATCGGAGGATTTGATTCATCTCTGTGTATCACCTGAGGATAATAGTCAATTTACTGGGGATATGTTGGGTCCTCCTGTCACTCCCAGTGCTGACCTGTCCACAGGGCAGCCATCAGGAACATGGGCAGAGAACCTGGGGGGCTGGGGGGGTGCCGCCGCAAATTGAGAACCGGGGGGTGGTTAACAAGGGGGGGGGGTGCCGCCGCTAATCGAAAGAAGGAGTGAGGGGGGGTGCTGCCGTATGTCCCCCCCCCAGAATTAAGGTCGGGGGGGACTTTGGGTGCTGACAAACAAAAATAATGTGAAAACAAAAAAAACCTAGGGACCTCCGGGCCCCTTACAAGAAAAAAAAAAATATATAAAAAAAAAAAAAAGGGGGTTGCCATCCGGGCCCCTTACATGTGTACTGCCTGTACCCCCCTGATGGCGGCCCTGTCTGTCCAGAACTGAGCCCAAACTCAGTGACACACTGATATGACATAATGCATCGCCCCCTTGCAGTACCTCTTCTATACCACAAGATGTCCTCCGGCGGAATGACACCTAGTGGAGACATACACTATATTACCAAAAGTATTGGGACGCCTGCCTTTACACACACATGAACCATAATGGCATCCCAGTCTTAGTCCGTAGGGTTTAATATGGAGTTGGCCCCGCCCTTTGCAGCTATAACAGCTTCACCTCCTCTGGGAAGGCCGTCCACAAGGTTTAGGAGGGTGTCTTTGGGAATGTTTGACCATTCTTCCAGAAGAGCATTTGTGAGGTCAGGCACTGATGTTGGACGAGAAGGTCTGGCTCGTAGTCTCCGCTCTAATTCATCCCAAAGGTGTTCTATCGGGTTGAGGTCAGGACTCTGTGCAGGCCAGTCAAGTTCCTCCACTCTAAACTCACTCATCCATGTCTTTATGGGCCTTGCTTTGTGCACTGGTGCGCAGTCATGTTGGAACAGGAAGGGGCCGTCCCCCAAACTCCTCCCACAAAGTTAGGAGCATGAAATTGTCCAAAATGTCTTGGTATGCCGAAGCCTTAAGAGTTCCCTTCACTGAAACTAAGGGGGCCAAGCCCAACCCCTGAAATACAACCCCACATCATAATCCCCCCCCCCACACCATAATCCCCCCTCCTCCCCACACCATAATCCTCCCTCCACCAAATGAGTGTGACCAGCCCTCAATGGTTCACACAGGTCCGGGGCGGCCGCGGTCCGCATTCCAAAGGGGTCCTGCGCATGTTTGAGTCCGGTTCAGGCACAAATTCCGGCAAAAATTCGGACCTGATTCGCACCTGAACCGGTGAGAACCAGTGAACAGAAACCCAGCAGACCGCATGCTAGAGGAAACCACGGCCGGACATTAGGGATGAGCTCGGTGTTCGAGTCGAACATACGTTCGACTCGAACATCGGCTGTTCGATCGTTCGCCGAACAACGAACGATTTGGGCCGTTCGCGCCTAATTCGCGGCCCACAATGCACTACGCCATCGCAGTGTCATCCAGGCGCTGTGATTGGCCAAGCATGCACTGTGACCCCGCATGCTTGGCCAATCACAGCGCCGGCAGCGAGGAGAGCAATGATTGGCCACAGGCAGAATGCCTGTGGCCAATTATTGCTGAGGGTGTTTAGTACACGCCCCACACTATAAAAGGCCGCCAGCACGGCGGCCTAGTGTAGTGTGTTCCGGAGCAGGGAAAGAGAAGCATAGGCAGGGACAGTGACATTTTTTTTTTCTTGCTTAACCTGGATTCCTTTAGTTTAGGGAAAGAGAAGGATAGGTAGGGAGAGTGTCAGTGTGTTTTACTGTGCGAATCCTTGTTTCTTGGGACAGGGAAGGACAGTGAGGGAAATTCTCCTTGTGCTATAGTGTGCTAAAGCATTGATCATCAACCATCTTTAAAAAAACTTTTTTTCTAGGGACAGAAAACTATAGGTAGGAAGAGTGTCAGTTTCTTTCACTGTGATAATCCTTGTTTGTAGGGACAGGGAAGGACAGTGAGGGAAATTCTCATTGTGTTATACTGTGCTAAAGCATTCCTCATCAACCATCTTTAAAAAAACATTTTTTACAGGGACAGAAAACTATAGGTAGGGAGAGTGTCAGTGTGTTTTACTGTGCTAAACCTTGTTTGTAGGGACAGGGAAGGGCAGTGAGGGAAATTCTCATTGTTCTATACTGTGCTAAAGCATTCCTCATCAACCATCTTTAAAAAAACATTTTTTATAGGGACAGAAAACTATAGGTAGGGAGAGTGTCAGTGTGTTTTACTGTGCTAATCCTTGTTTGTAGGGACAGGGAAGGACAGTGAGGGAAATTCTCATTGTGCTATACTGTGCTAAAGCATTCATCATCAACCATCTTTGAAATCCTTGTTTTTTGGACAGTCAGGGAAATCGTCATTGTGCTATTCTGTGCGAAAGCAATCATCCTCAACCATATTTAGAAATCCTTAAGTAAAGGGACAGAGAAGGACACCTGAAGGTAGCCCTTATTGCTTTTTTCCCATCTCCCTGCAGGCCATCTATTAGAATGTCTGGAAGGCAAACAAGGAGAGGCAGACAGTCAGGAGGCAATAAAAGAGGGCAAGCAGGCTCTGTGTCTGGGGGCAACAGTGCTGGTCGTGGACGCGGTGCATTGTCATCAGCACATGGCCATGGGACACGCTTGTCCTTCTTTTCGGCAGCTGGACATGTTGAGCCACATCATGCCGAAGACTTGGTAGAGTGGATGACCAAGCCCTCCTCCTCCTCCTCCTCCTCTCTCACCCAGGCTCAGGGTACTGGCAAAGCAGCTGCCAAAGCGTCCTCTTCCCTGGTATCAATGTCAGACTCATCATCAGTCACTCCTTCCCTAGACCCACCATGTCCTCCTCCTGAGGAGTCCCCCGAACTGTTTCAGCACAGTGTTGGGTACATGCTCCAGGAGGATGCCCAGCGTTTCGAAGGGTCTGATGATGAAACCCAGCTAGAGGAAGGCAGTAGCGTGAGAGCAGACAGAGGGGATGCTCAAGAAGGACACCAATCTGGCAGTCATGTTCCAGCAGCTGCAGCATACTGCCAGATTGGCTCCAGTGATGAGGAGGGAGGTGATGATGAGGTCACTGACTCCACGTGGGTGCCTAATAGGAGAGAGGAGGAGGAGGAGGATGAGGAGGAGGCACATCTCCAACGAGGCAGGATGCCCTTTGGTGGCCAGCGTAAGGGCAGTACACCGACGGAATCACACCGCAGAGCTCCGCCTGTGCAGGGCGCTGCCTCTGCCCGCCATTCAAAAAGTTCCTTGGTGTGGGCCTTTTTTGAGGCTAGTGCATCAGATCGCACAGCTGCTGTTTGCAACATATGTCTCAAGCGTATATCGTGTGGCCAAAACATCAGCCGCTTGGGGACCACATGCCTGACCAGACATATGTTGACCTGCCATGCAGCTCGTTGGCAAGCCTACCTCAAAGACCCACACCAAAGAACAAAGCGGACCTCTCCTTGCACCGCATCAGCTGGGATCTCCAACCCCACTATACCTTCACTCCTCTCTGAAACATGCACTGAGAGGAATGAAGGTGTAGAATTAGGTGTGTCACAGCCAAGTACTTGCGGCCACTCTGCTAGCAGTACACCGACGTCCGATTCTAGCAGGCAAATTTCCCTGCCCCAGCTGCTGGACCGTCGAAAGAAGTTCACTCCCAGCCATCCACATGCCCAGCGGTTGAATGCTAGCTTGGCTAAATTGCTAGCGCTTCAACTGCTGCCTTTTCAGTTGGTAGACTCGGCCCCCTTCCGTGAGTTTGTGCAATGTGCGGTTCCTCAGTGGCAGGTTCCCAAACGCCACTTTTTCTCACGGAAGGCTATTCCGGCTCTCTACCGGCATGTGGAAGGCAATGTCTTGGCCTCGCTGGACAGGGCGGTCAGCGGTAAGGTGCATATTACCGCTGACTCATGGTCCAGCAGGCATGGACAGGGACGTTACCTTTCTTTCACGGCCCATTGGGTCACTCTTTTGGCAGCTGGGAAGGATGCAGGACAAGGTGCAGTAGTGTTGGAGGTTGTTCCACCGCCACGCCTCCAAAATGCTACTACTGGTTGTGACACACCTCTCTCCTCCACCCCCTCCTCTTCTTCTTCCTCCATGGCCTCTTCCTGTGCTTTGTCCTCTGAACCAGCGGTGCTCCGTAGCCGTTCAAGGGGCTACGCAAGTACGCAGGCAAAAAGATGCCATGCCGTGCTTGCGCTGGTGTGTTTGGGGGACAGAAGCCACACTGGGGCAGAGGTCCTGTCTGCTCTGCAGGGCCAGGCCGAGAGGTGGTTGACACCACGCCAGCTTAAGCCAGGAATGGTGGTTTGCGACAATGGCACCAACCTCCTCTCCGCCCTCCGACAGGGACAACTGACCCATGTGCCCTGTGTGGCTCACGTCCTTAACCTGGTGGTGCAGCGGTTCTTGGGCAGGTACCCGGGCTTACAGGATGTCCTGAGGCAGGCCAGGAAAGTCTGTGTGCATTTCCGCAGATCTTATAATGCCAGTGCTCGCCTGGCTGAGCTGCAAAAGGAGTTGAACCTGCCCAAGAACCGCCTTATATGTGACATGCCCACCAGGTGGAACTCAACGTTGGCCATGCTGCAGCGGCTGCACACGCAGCAGAGGGCCATCAATGAGTACCTGTGCGACTACGGCACCAGGACAGGGTCAGGGGAGCTTGTTTTTTTTTCTCCACGCCAGTGGGGCATGATCAGGGATGCATGCACTGTCCTGGCACCATTTGAGGAGGCCACGAGGATGGTGAGCAGTGACAGTGCATGCATCAGTGACACTGTACCTCTTGTCCACCTGTTGGAGCACACGCTGCGTGGAATAATGGACAGGGCACTTGAGGCAGAACAGAGGCAGGAAGAGGAGGACTTCCTTGCCTCTCAAGGCCCCCTTTACCCAGACAGTGTTCCTTCTGTCCCACCCATCGCACAGGAAGAGGAGGAGGAGGAGGAGGAGGATTGTGTCAGCATGGAGGTGGAGGCTGGCACTCAGCATCATCAGCAGCAGTCTTTTAGGGATGATTTACAGTCCCAAGAAACCAGTGGACTTGTACGTGGCTGGGAGGAGGTGGCTGCGGATCATGTCGTCCTTAGTGACCCAGAGGACTCCGGACCGAATGCCTCAGCTAACCTACGCTGCATGGCCTCCCTGATCCTGCAAAGTCTGCGGAAGGATCCTCGTATTCTTCGGATCAAGGAGAGGGACCATTACTGGCTGGCCACTCTCCTTGATCCACGGTACAAGGGTAAGGTTGCGGACCTTATGTTACCGTCGCAGAGGGAGCAGAGGATGAGACAACTCCGGGAGGCCTTGCAGAAAGGTCTGTGCAACGCGTTCCCAGAGACTGGGAGGTTACAAACTCCTGGTCCTGGACAACGAGTTGCTGAGGCTTCGGCCAGTCAAAGAAGGAGCGGTGGGGAAGGTGGCCGTCTGACCGATGCGTTCAGACAATTCTTTAGTCCGCAGCCCCAAAGTATGATCGGTTCCAGCAACCATCGCCAGCGTCTGATAAACATGGTGCAGGAATATCTAGGGGCAAGGTCAGACTTGGACACCTTCCCCACCGAAAATCCTCTGGCTTACTGGGTCTTGAGGATGGATCACTGGCCAGAGCTTGCACAGTATGCAATTGAGCTACTGGCCTGTCCTGCATCCAGCGTTCTTTCGGAACGCACATTCAGTGCTGCTGGAGGATTTGTCACGGATCACAGGGTGCGCCTGTCCACCGACTCGGTTGATCGACTGACTTTCATCAAGATGAACCAGTCTTGGATCACCACCAGCTACCACACACCTGATGCTGATATAACAGACTAATTGATTTTAACATGTCACATCCCTTCAAGACTGATGCTGATGCTGAGTGCCTGTGCTGTTATGTTGACTGGCTATCCTCCTCCTCCGAGTCCTCAATGATACGATTGATGATGATAGCTTGGAAGATCATTTTTGTTTATGGGTGCCGCCACCAGTGGCTAAGGCCCAATTTTTCAGCCCCTGTTTAACAGGGGCGTGTAATTACAATTTTTGAAGCAATACTTTGCAACAGGGCTCATTGCTGTGCTCCAAGTACAGTATCTGTGAGGGGTTGTAGTGTTGTGCCACCAGTGCCTAAGGCCCAATTTTTCAGCCCCTGTTTAACAGGGGCGTGTCATTACAATTTTTGAAGCAATACTTTGCAACAGGGCTCATTGCTGTGCTCCAAGTACAGTATCTGTGAGGGGTTGCAGTGTTGTGCCACCAGTGCCTAAGGCCCAATTTTTCAGCCCCTGTTCAACAGGGGCATGTAATTACAATTCTTGATCTAATAATTCACAGCAGGGCCCATTGCTGCACCTACCAAGAGTAACTGTCAGGGCTTACAGTGTTGTGGCACCAGCACCACCATCAAAGGCCCAATTTTTACTACCACTGTTCAACAATTATATGTAATTAAAATTCCTGATATAATAGTTGACAGCAGGGCGTTCCAGCACCAACCAAGAGTAACTGTGAGTGCTTACAGTGTTGTGCCAACACCAACAACTAAGGGGCCTATTTCTGCAGAGTATATACGGCAGGTCCCTACTTTCAAACATCCAACTTACAAACGACTCCTACTTGCAAACGCAAGAAGACAACAGGAAGTGAGAGGAAATCTACCCCTAGGAAGGAAAATTCTCTCCTGTAAGAATTAATATGGGAGAAAGGGGTCTCATCTGTACTGATGCTTTATCAGCAATCCTTGTTTCAAGAAAAACACCACATTTCAAAAACAGTTGTCATTGGGACGGAAAGTGAGGTGAAATGTTCTGAACAGGGGCACAGACAGCAAAACAAATGTTACAGGGGTGATAACCCTTCCCTATGTTTTCCAAAAAGTTTAAAAATAGATTTTTGGGCTGGAGCTACACTTCAACAATGTACCTGTTCAAAATTACAAACAGATTCTACATAAGAACAAACCTACAGTCCCTGTCTTGTATGCACCGCCTGTATACGGCTGTTCAGAGTATATAGGGCCTTTTTTATTTTATGTGCGGGGTTCCCCTTAATATCCATACAAGACCCAAATGGGCTGGTAATGGGCTGGGGTAGGGGGGGGGGGGGTCATGGGGTAGCTATGCCATTTTTCTTAAAGATTTTCATCCATATTACCGGGACCAGACATTACATTAAAGCCGCAAGCAGTTTTAAATGGCTTTTTTTTCCTTTAGAAGTGTCATTTTGTGCAGGGACAGTTCTAAACACGGGAAACACGTGGCACTTCACAGGCATACTATACACACCCCCCAGGTACGATATTTAAAGGAATATTTGACTTTTTTTTTTCACTTTATGCATCATTAAAATGACTGCTCCCGAAAAACGACCGTTTTTAAAACTTCTTTTTGCATTGATACATGTCCCCTGGTGCAGAACCCGGGTTCCCAAACCCTTTTTAGGACAATAACATGCATAATAGTTGTTATAATTAGCACTTTAGAATTCGAACGTTCGCATCCATTGTATTTAATAGGGTTCTAATGTTCGTACGAACTTTCGGTCCGTTCGTGGGTTCTGGTGCGAACCGAACCCGGGGGTGTTCGGCTCATCACTACCGGACATATGTGAACCCGGCCTAAAAAAAAATCTGTGGTTGAAATGCTCACTTCCGCTCAGTCGCCTGCAGTATTTCTTCTCCACCACAAGATGTCCTTCAACTGAATGACACCTAGTGGAGACATACATTGAGTGCACGGAATTATAGGCCCGCCCCTGAGGGGACATCTCCAGGGCGCTTATTGCCCCCATGGTATATTGATGTAGAGAATGAAATCATCATTAAGATGAGAAGAGGAAGGTGACCACCTGCATCACTTGACCTAAAGATTTAAAATAAATAAAAATTATTATAATTTTTTTTTTTTTTTGCAAAAATACAGCAAGGGAGAGGAAAGTACAGTACTGGGGGTGGCAGGGGTGAGGCCACAGTTGGGTTTTAAGTAAAAAACAAAAAAAAAACTGACGGGGGCCTTAACCTTTATCTATTCTATGTAAAACTTTAGGGGCCCTTTTTATGTCTATGTGGTGTAGTAACGCACGTCCGGGGTGTTCCATGCACTATAATGGGCATAAAATTGGAAACAAGCTTTTTTTTCTAATGCAACCTCTATCATGCACTACAGCACAACACATATAAGGTCCCACAGGTAACAGTGCATGTCAGAGCACAAACCAAGCCATGAAGTCCAAGGAATTGTCTGTAGACCACGGAGACAGGATTGTATGGAGGCACAGATCGGGGGAAGGGTACAGAAACATTTCTGCAGCATTGAAGGTCCCAATGAGCACAGTGGCCTCCATCATCTGTAAATGGAAGAAGTTTGGAACCACCAGGACCCTTCCTAGAGCGGGCCGCCCGGCCAAACTGAGTGATCGGGGGAGAAGGGCCTTAGTCAGGGAGGTGACCGAGAACCCGATGGTCACTCTGACAGAGCTCCAGCGTTTCTCTGTGGAGAGAGGAGAACCTTCTGGAAGAAAAACCATCTCTGCAGCCCTCCACCAATCAGTCCTGGATGGGGGAGTGGCCAGAGGGAAGACACTCCTCAGTAAAAGGCACATGACAGCCGCCTGGAGTTTGCCAAAAGGCACCCGAAGGACTCTCAGACCATGAGAAATAAAATTCTCTGGTCTGATGAAACAAAGATTGAACTCTTTGGCCTGAATGGCAAGCGTTATGTCTGGAGGAAACCAGGCTCATCACCTGACCAATATCATCCCTACTGTGAAGCATGATGGTGGCAGCATCATGCTGTGGGGATGTTTTTCAGCGGCAGGAACTGGGAGACTAATCAGGATCGAGGGAAAGATGAATGCAGCAATGTACAGAGACATCCCTGATGAAAACATTCTCCAGAGCGCTCTAAACCTCAGACCGGGGCGAAGGTTCATCTTCCAACAAGACAGCGACCCTAAGCACACAGCCAAGATAACAAAGGAGTGGCTACGGGACAACTCTGTGAATGTCCCTGAGTGGCCCAGCCAGAGCCCAACATTGAACCCGATTGAACATCTCTGGAGAGATATGAAAATGGCTGTGTACCGACACTCCCCATCCAACCTGATGAAGCTTGAGAGGTCCTGCAAAGAAGAATGAGAGAAACTTCCCAAAAATAGGAGTGCCGAGCTTGTAGCATTATACTCAGAAAGACTTGAGGCTGTAATTGGTGCCAAAGGACCTTCACCAAAGTAATGAGCAAAGTCTGTGATACTTATGTACATGGGAGGAGTCTACGATACTTATGTTCATGGGAGGAGCCTGTGATACTTATGTACATGGGAGGAGCCTGTGCTACTTATGTACATGGGAGGAGTCTGTGATACTTATGTACATGGGAGGAGTCTGTGATACTTATGTGCATGGGAGGAGCCTGTGCTACTTATGTACATGGGAGGAGCCTGTGCTACTTATGTACATGGGAGGAGCCTGTGCTACTTATGTACATGGGAGGAGCCTGTGCTACTTATGTACATGGGAGGAGTCTGTGATACTTATGTACATGGGAGGAGCCTGTGCTACTTATGTACATGGGAGGAGTCTGTGCTACTTATGTACATGGGATTTTTTTCCTTTTTTATTTTTAATAAGTTTGCAAAGATTTCAAACAAACTTCTTTCAGGTTGTCATTATGGGGGATTGTTTGTAGAATTTTGAGGAAAATAATGAATATATTCCATTTTGGAATAAGGCTACAACTTAACAAAATGTGGAAAAAGTGAAACGCTGTGAATACTTTCCGGATGCACTGTACATGCAACAGTTGTGCACAAGTTGCACCCATCCAAAGTTGCGTCAAAGTTGCACTCTAAAGTCGCACAAGTGTGAATGGAGCCTAAAACTGAAGCACACAGAATCTGGTGTGACTGTGCATGGCAGCCAATCGGCTTCTAACTTCAGCTTGTTCAGTTAAGCTGATTTTTATGCAGAGCTACACCAGATTTTGCACGCTCTAGTTTTAGTAAATAATAACCCCCATTGCTTTGATGCATTGGGGAACTCAGAGTAGGGATGCTGGAAGCATCTTTAATAAATGGCACTGCATGTTACATTTATTACTATTGAAGTGTGAATCCATGCTACAATTGCATACAAATTTGATGAAAGTTGTATTGTTATTCCATGTAACTTTGTATGATGATAATTTTTGTAGATGTTTGGGATCCATCCACTATAAGATGTGACTCACACTTCTAGAGTCATCTGAGTCTATCCACCATTGCAACTGAATCATCCAATTAAAGATAAATTGTTCTATTTTCAGGGTAATGAAATGACCTCATTGGAGTGATTGAACCTGGCGCTGTGGGTGGGAACATTCAGAAACAAGAGAGAGAAGAAACAATGTAACCCCATTCCAGAGAACATTTAATGAATGTAATCAGATATTGACTACGAATGTCACACATTCCGCGAGACGACACTGAATCATCCCAACTACACACCACACAGATCAGCTTATTCCTCTTTGGTTGTAGTGGCCGAGTACTACAGAGAGGAGAGACAACACAACTTTCAACTTTAAAGATTGTATTTTGTTTTTATAAAAGGGATGGTGAGAACCCCTCAGAATGGGCACATCAGGTGTACAGACCAAGGAACTCAGCACAGGGATGGTGAGAACCCCTCAGAATGGGCACATCAGGTGTACAGACCAAGGAACTCAGCACAGGGATGGTGGGAACTCCTCATAATAGGCACATCAGGTGTACAGACCCGGGAACTCAGCACAGGGATGGTGGGAACCCCTCAGAATGGGCACATCAGGTGTACAGACCCGGGAACTCAGCACGGGGATGGTGGGAACTCCTCATAATGGGCACAGTAGGTGTACAGACCTGGGAACTCAGCACAGGGATGGTGGGAAACTGCCATTCTGCTCCTTGACAGTGAGGTGTGAGGTTGCTAGTTCCTTGCCCCAGGAGGAATGCTGGATCCTGGGGAGGACTCTGGCGGGGGCCCCCTGCATAGGCCTGTGGAAGATTCTGGGCCTGGCCAAAGGAGAGATGAGTCCCTGTCTGCCTTTAGACAGAGGACTGTCAGTAAGCTGAAACAAATTGAGAAAGAAAAGGAGAAATTGTTGGTTTTGATGGCTGAATTTAGAAAGAAAAAGCAGATTTGTGCCAAAGTGTACAGTAAGAAGAGACCGGCTCTGAGACCTGAGTTGAAGGACCTGGAACAAGCTGTGAGGAAGCAAAAGGAACTGGTGAGTTCTCTGAAGGAGAATAGCAGAATTTTTAAAGAAAAATATAGAAACGAAGAACGATTTAGCCGAATGAGGAGAGGAGCCGCTTCCTGTATGGAAGGTGACCCAACCAGTGAGGAGATGCAGGTACCGACAGAGTCAGCAGTGAGTGAGAAAGTGGGCCCGGAGGATGAGCCCAGCTCTTCAACACCTCAGGAATCTGCTGAGCCCTCAATGGCGGAGGCCTCTGTCCCCCTCACTCCCCAGCAATATGGAACATCTGAGCAAGAGGTTGAGGGAGGTAATGGAATGCTGGAGTTCATCAATAAGCTGGAATCCCCTCCTGATGCGGCTTCCCCAAGTGATGATGAGGAGATGGACACCGTTCAAGAGAGACCTGTGGAGAGAGCAAGTTTTACCATGGAGTCTGCAACAACTGGGAGGAAGTCTGATCCCACCATCAGCCATAACATCGCAGAAGTAACAAAACAGCAAGCAGGTACAGTGTGTGTGCAGGATGGTAATGTGAACTTTATTGGTGACAATGGGCTTGCTGAGGGTTGTAGTGCTACAGGCAGTCAGGCCAGACCCATAGACAATGCACAGTCTGATTTACCTGCTGGAAACAAAACCTCAGATTTAAGTGTTACTGGTGAGAGTAATAGTCAGCTTCTGGGGGAAGAGTCTGCAGTGAGGAGTGCCATGGACAATACAGTGACTTTGCCTGGACCAGACACAGCGGCTGATCCTGAGAATGGTGGAGGAGATGCTGGGAGCAGTAGTGCTACAACTCTCCAGGAGTCTGCAGTAACCAAGACTGTGATTGAACCCAGGAGAGAAGCTGAGTGTTCAGAGCAGGGGGGAGAGGGCGGGTCCTGCTTCTGCTAATCCAAAGACTGCTATCCCAGCTGATTCAGACTCTCTGCCAGAACAAGACTGCAATTGGTGTGTCTGTGGGGAAAACTTATGCTGGTGTTGTGCTACAGGATTTGGGAGGAGGGAGCAAGCAGGGAAGGTGCATGGAAATGTTTTATCTCCCTCAATGTTTTAAAGGAGAAATGATGATCAACTGAAATGGGAGGGCAGTGGAATTCCCCCACATAGGAGGGCAGTGGTGGATAAGATTCTGCAGATGGGGTTTAAGCCCGCACATATCTTCCCCTTGATCAGTCCGTCAGGTTCCTATGAGTACGATTTGTCCTTTATCCATCCGGAGTCTTTGGACATATTTTGGGAGAAATATGAACACATGTGTAGGGGCCTGCCGGACTGGAAAGGGCTCATCCCCAAGCTTATATCACGCCAGCCACTCAATAAAATGGTTGACAATTCTTGTCCGTAATGAATCCATACCACAAGGGGTATGGTTGAGGAGGTATAGAGACGTCCTGAGCCCCCTAAAAAAGATTTTGGACGATCAGGGAATATGAACGGGGGGGTGGTCTGTGCAGTTAAAATTAAAAGTCATTGACAATGTCGTCCAGCATCTGCCATCCTCAGCTTTCCTGGGGAGGGATAGGCTGACCATCTTCTACCCGGGCCAGCCAAAGCTTTGCAACAAGTGTGGAGATAAAGGGCATCTTGCATCCTCCTGTCCGGTGATGAAATGCTCTCTGTGTCAGGGTGTAGGACAATGCAGTGGGACATCCTTATAGTCAATGTCCTGAGGCAATGCACAACAAGCCTGAGCTCATGAGAGAATTATTCCGCCTGGACATGGAGGATGCTCAGAGTTGCCTGTGTCTTCCAAGTCTGTGGTGGCCCAGTCTGTGCGTGTGCCCGTGTCTTCCCAGTCTGTGCGTTTACCTAGTGTGCCTGTGTCTTCCCAGTCTGTGGTGCCCCAGTCTGTGCGTTTACCTAGTGTGTCAGTGTCTTCCCAGTCTGTATGTAATCAGTTACCGAGAATGTGTCCAATCCTTCTGTGTCTGTGTCTTCTAAAATTACAGAGGCAGCAAGAGGTGCTGAGGCAGGTGCATCAAGTGCGGTGCTAGTCCCCCTCCCTCGACGCTGCAGGTTTTTGATAAGGATCGTGGGGGGCAGAGGAGTGGGGAGGATGGTGAAGAGGCTGGCCTAGTAGTAGATAAGGGAAGGGAGTGTGGGGGGGAGGGGGGTGAAGGGAAGAATAGGTGTGGGGAGGCTGCTGATTCCAGTTTGTCCAAGGATGATATGGAGTGGTTGGAGGATAAAAGGAGGAGCCGCAAAAGAAAGAAAAAAAAAGAGGTACAGTTACCTTAAGTCCTAAGGTTTTGCCTTTGGCAAATAAGTTTGGGCTCCTTTCAGATGATGACGATGAGTGGGACTCATTGAGTACGACATCCTCTATGGATGATGAGTGCCAGGGTGCAATGAAGCGCGCTGGTTCTCCAGGGAGAGGGAGTAGTCAGGCTAGCAAAAACGGCTGCCCCAACTACCCTAATGGCAGTTCCCACTCCGTTAAAAGTGGCAACCATTAATGTTGCCAGCTTAAGATCAGTAAGTGCTCGTCATATGGCCTTATTTTTGCTCAGCGAATTTGATGCTGACATTTTGTTTTTGCAAGAGTCCCATCTGAGTAGTCTGGCCGATATACATCTGGTAAAGAAGGAGTGGAGATGTGGTCCCTCATTTTGGTCTCTTGCGGCCGAGCCTTACATCGGGGTTGCTGTCCTTTTTTCTGGTATGGTAACGTGCCGGCGGGTAATTGAGGTAGAGATAGGGAGATGCATGGTCTTGGACGTCTCTGTGAAGGGGCAGGACCTGCGTCTGATTAACATCTATGGTCCCCAGACGAAGTGGGACAGGAAATGCATCTTTACACAAAGATTAAGCCTTTTCTTTTTACGGCCCAGCAGGTTATCTTTGGAGGTGATTTCAACACCATTACTAGGTCTAAAGACAGGAGAGGTGTCAGAGATAAGCTGGGCTATGACACCTTTTTTCTCAATGCGATAGTTAGGGAAGCAGGTCTGGTAGATGCGCACATTAAGCTCTGCCCAGACAGCACGGGGTTCACTTTTCAGCGAGGTAGAAGTCAGAGTAGGATAGATAGGTTTTTTTAAAGGGAGACTCTGCTTTTTCGGCACCTGTGTGTCGGGCACTGGAGTTTTCTGATCACTGTATTCTATCTGTGACTCTGAATGCCTCAAACATGCCACCTAGGGGGAGGGGTATCTGGAGATTTATTTTGGCTCTCCTCGAAGACGACAGAGTAAGACAATCCTTTGAGGATTTTTTTCAAGCACAGGTAACGATCCTAGACTTTTGCAACAGCAAGTCAGAATGAGAAAAAAAGGAGCAAAAGGGAAGCCGGTGAGGCTACAAAATTGCTCCAAGGGGGGAAGGCCGGGACTTTAAGTGAAGCCCATGGTAACAAAAGAGGAACAGATATGGTGGATATAAAATATTTAATAATAATAGTACATTTTACATTTTTACATGTTGCAATACATGGCTTATATAAACAATACATAAATTGCATAATGGCGAATGCCAAGTACGGGACACGGTAATGCCAGGCGGAAGCTGAAAACAATGTACATATGATGAGTAAAAGGGTCCACCACTGTTCATTAATGGGGTAAAAAAAAGTTTTATTTTTTTTATTTTATATCCTCTTCTATCATGTACATTGGCCCCAATGGATTCATTGTGCGCTGCCCGGCTCTGTCGATTTGAGAGCTGTTAGGCGCACTGTGGGTGTTCCTCCTCCCGCCCCCTCCTCTGGGCGGTCGGGGGGGTGGGCGCGCCGTCACTGCGCATTGACGCCACACTTACAGGCCGGATATGTGGCGTCCTGGTGACGCTGCACCTCCGGCGGTATTCCATCCCACGGACCAGGGTGGGGGCGTGTTGGGACTGACGGCCGGGCGAATCTTCGCCCGGGTGCTGGACTCCTCGGCCCCTCCTCCTACGTCGGTGTGTGTGACGTTGGGGGCGTGGTCGGCGGCGGTGCACATTTATGGGCGGCTCTCCCCGGGCTGGGTCTGGACTGCTCGGAGCCCTCCTGGACACCACTCTGCACGTCTCTCCTGGATTGGACTTCTTTTCTCCCTTCTGGCACTTGGTAAAAAAACGTTTTTTCACCGTTCACTCTTCTGTCACCCCTCCTCTCCCTCACCTTCCCCTTCCACCACCGGTGTGATATGGTCGATCTCTCTCATGGCCTTCCACTGGCACCCCCTTCCTATCATTATCCTACACTCCCTTCCCTGGTTACTACCTCTTATTTCACTCCCGCCACCGGCACTTCACTATACCGCTTGCCGTCCTTCACTGGTGTGTCGGGGTCGGCCTTCTCTCTGGTCCTCTACCCACACCTCCTTCCACTGCCCTCCTCACTGTCCACTTCAATCTGTGATTTTAGTTTTCATTATATTCACAACATACTCTTATGTCTTCTTTTCTCCCCCCCCCTCCTTCCCCAGGAGTGTTTGCTGTGCCCGGACCCGCAGGGGCGCTGTTCGTTGTGAGCGCCTCCGCTGAGCGCGCCCCCTCAGCTCCCAATATCGGCCCCTCTGGAGTGGTTCACAGTCCCTGTTGATGTGCCCTTCACTGCACTTATACATGTAAGTGTTACTCTTTTACCTTGGGATGGCTGCTTGATTGCACCCATCCATCCGTATACTGACACAAGTCTATTTTACTCAGCAATGCATTTTTTGTTGCAGAAACCTCATATACCTGCTCCTGAAGAGCGGTTTTAAGCCGCGAAACGCGTCGAGCTACCTGTCTACCATGTTATGTGCAAATTTTATCCACAGGGATTAGTCAAGATTAGACAATGCAGACTGTACCTTTCCAAAAATATTTTACCCCATTAATGAACAGTGGTGGACCCTTTTACTCATCATATGTACATTGTTTTCAGACATGTTGCCGGCTTCCGCCTGGCATTACCGTGTCCGGTACTTGGCATTCGCCATTATGCAATTTATGTATTGTTTATATAAGCCATGTATTGCAACATGTAAAAATTTAAAATGTACTATTATTATTAAAATTTTTATATCCACCATATCTGTTCCTCTTTTGTTACCATGGGCTTCACTTAAAGTCTCGCCCTTCCCCCCTTGGTGCAATTTTGCAGCCTCACCGGCTTCCCTTTTGCTCCTTTTTTTCTCAATACGAGAGGGATGGAGGTGCAGGGCCCTACCCAGTCCTGACCTCGTGAAAAGTCCCATTTTCCCCTTTATTCTTAATCATAAGCAAGTCAAAATGGTAGGAGCTTGTAAAACAGCAGACTGTTGGGCTTCTCAAGGCCATAGGAAGAAGGAAGCAGCAAGATAAGTATATCGCCTACCAGCGTTTGCGGAGGAAACCCAACCGCCTTGTTTCAAATGGAGGAGATTCTGGGGCGATCTCTGAGGTGAAGCTCCTCCTTAGGAGACATCAATATGACCGGCACGCCTCTTTGGTTCAGGAGAGGGATTTACGGGAAATACCATTCGCCTGACCCTTACCAGAACTGTAAACAGAGCATAGCAGTTAAGACGGTCAATGGCCTGAAGGACAGTACGGGCTCTCTGACGAAGTCTAGGTCAGGGATCCTGGAGGTTGTCAGGTCATACTATGTACAGACCAGGGAAATCAGCACATGGATGGTGGGAACCCCTCATAATGGGCACAGTAGGTGTACAGACCAGGGAAATCAGCACAGGGATGGTGGAAATCCCTCATAATGGGCACAGCGGGTGTACAGACCCGGGAACTCAGCACAGGGATGGTGGGAACCCCCTCATAATGGGCACAGCGGGTGTACAGACCCGGGAACTCAGCACAGGGATGGTGGGAACCCCCTCATAATGGGTACAGCGGTGTACAGACCTGGGAACTCAGTGCAGGGATGGTGGGAACCCTTAATGATGGGCACAGCAGGTCTACAGACCAGGGAA
Organism: Rana muscosa; assembly: GCA_029206835.1. Taxonomy (NCBI): domain Eukaryota; kingdom Metazoa; phylum Chordata; class Amphibia; order Anura; family Ranidae; genus Rana; species Rana muscosa. The sequence continues at coordinate 342,695,085 of CM055122.1, forward strand.
CTCAGCACAGGAATGGTGGGAATCCCTCATAATATGGCACAGCGGGTGTACAGACCCGGGAACTCAGCACAGGGATGGTGGGAACCCCTCATAATGGGCACAGCGGGTGTACAGACCCGGGAACTCAGCACAGGGATGGTGGGAACCCCTCATAATGGGCACAGCAGGTGTACAGACCCGGGAAGTCAGCACAGGGATGGTGGGAACCCCTCATAATGGGCACAGTGGGTGTACAGACCTGGGAACTCAGCACAGGGATGGTGGGAACCTCTCATAATGGGCACAGCAGGTGTACAGACCCGGGAACTCAGCACAGGGATGGTGGGAACTCCTCATAATGGGCACAGCGGGTGTACAGACCCGGGAACTCAGCACAGGGATGGTGGGAACTCCTCATAATGGGCACAGCAGGTGTACAGACCCGGGAACTCAGCACAGGGATGCTAACTCCTTATAATGGAAAGTGATCCACTACATTGCGCTGTGGCTAATAGACCTGATCGGCGTTTGTAACATTTCAAGAAAGTTGAAAACCAACGCCTCCTCAATGCACCCCAGCAATTGCATTTTGATACAGGTTTTGCATGCACAGATATGATTGGAGCCTATCGGCGGCCATACACACTTCAATAAATGACTAATTACTTTTCTGATTGATCTTATCTGATAGGAAAAAACTATCTAAAGCGAACAACCCAGTAGATCAATTTAACACAGACAGGGAAGTGGAATGTAGTTGTGAGTTATGGATGACAGTAGGGATGAGTTGAACACCCCCCGGTTCGGTTCGCATCCAGAACATGCGAATGGACCAAAAGTTCGCGCGAACATTCGAACACTGTTAACCACTTCAATACCATGCACTTATACACCTTCCTGCTCAAGCCAATTTTGAGCTTTCAGCGCTGTCGCAATTTGAATGACAATTGCGCGGTCATGCAACACTGTACCCAAACAAATTTTTTATCATTTTGTTCCCACAAATAGAGCTTTCTTATGGTGGTATTTGATCGCCTCTGCGATTTTTATTTTTTGCATAACAAATAAAAAAAGAGTGAAAATTTTGAAAAAAACTAAGTTTTTCTTTGTTTCTGTTATTTTTTTTGTAAATAAGTACCATTTCTACTTCAATGATGGGCACTGATAAGGCGGCACTAACGGGTACTGATAAGGTGACACTGATGGGCACCGATGAGGTGGCACCAATGAGGTGGCACCGATGAGGTGGCACTGATGATGGGCACTGATAGGCGGCACTGATGGGCACTGATAGGCGGCACTGATGGGCACTGATATGTGGCACTGGTATACGGCACTGATGGGCACTCATAGGTGGCACTGATGGGCACTCATAGGCGGCACTGATGGATACTTATGGGTGGCACTGATAGGTGGCACGGACGGGCACTGATAGGTGGGCACTTATGGGCACAGATGGGCATGGATGGGCACTGATAGGTGGCACTGATGGACACTGGTAGGTGGCACTGATGACTGGTGGCTGGCATTGCTGGGCATCATGCATTTTTTGTTGTGCCATTATGGTGCCAATCAGTGCCCATTTGTGGGCACTGATTGGCATATATTTTTTATCTATTTGTGCATGTGGATGGCCATAGGGGACTTACCTGGCCATCCACATGCTTGGGGCTTCCCTGGTGGTCCAGTGTGGGTATCCGAGGGGGGGCTGCGCTGATAAACAATCAGCGCGAACCCCCCCTGTCAGGAGAGCCGCTGATCGGCTCTCCTCTACTCGCGTCTGTCAGACGCGAGTGAGGAAGAGCCGATCAACGGGTCTTCCTGTTTACATCGTGATCAGCCATGATTGGACACGGCTGATCACATGGTAAAAAGCCTCCGCCGGAGGCTCTTTACCGAGATCAGTGCAGCGGTGTGTCAGACTGACACACCGCTCCACCGATCGCTGGGATGCGCCCCCCCCCCCCCCCCCCCCGGGCACGCGGCGGCTGTTATCCTGCAGGACGTCATATGACGTCCAGTGTGGATAACACAACCACTTCCTGGACGTCAATATGCTATTGACTGGGCGGGAAGTGGTTAAAGTCTATGGGACTCGAACGTGAGAAATCAAAAGTGCAAACTTTAAAGGCTAATATGCAAGTTATTGTCCTAAAAAGGGTTTGGGGACCGGGTCCTGCCCCAGGGGACATGTATCAATGCAAAAAAACGTTTTAAAAACTACAGTTTTTTCAGGAGCAGTGATTTTAATGATGCTTAAAGTGAAAAAATAAAAGTGAAATATTCCTTTAAATATCGTACCTGGGGGCTGTCTAAAGTATGCCTGTGAAGTGCCACGTGTTTCCCGTGTTTAGAACTGTCCCTGCACAAAATTACATTTCTAAAGGAATAAAAGTAATTTAAAACTGCTTGCGGCTTTAATGTTATTTTGGGTCCAGGCAATATAGATGAAAATTATTGAGAAAAACTGCATGGGTACCCCCCTTCCCCCCCAGCCCATTACTAGGCCCTTTGGGTCTTGTATGTATATTAAGGGGAACCCTTCACCCCAAAAAAAAAAAAAAATGGTGTGGGGCCCCCAGGCCCTATATACTCTGAACAGCAGTATACAGGCTTAAGTTGAATCTGTTTGTAATTTGGAACAAGTACATTTTTTAAGTGTAGCTCCAGCCAAAAAATCTATTTTTAAGCTTTTTAGAAAACATAGGGAAGGGTTATTGCAAAGTATATTCCCATGGGCAATAAGTTTAAAAGGCTAAAAATAAAACCTATGTGGCTCACGGCCAAAGTTAAAAAAGCTATAAACTATAAGAAAAGAGCTTTTAAAAAATAAAAATATGAGGGAACACTAGTGTCATTTAAATGTTACAAAGAATATAACAGGATATGTAAAAAGGAAATCAAGGATGCAAAAATTCAAAATGAACGACAGATTGCAAAAGATAGTAGGACAAACCCCAAACAATTCTTCAAATATATTAATAGTAAAAAGGTGAAGTCTGAGCATGTAGGCCCTTTACAAAATAATCTAGAGTGGGTGACTGGGGACAAAGAGAAGGCTAATTTATTAAATACTTTCTTCAGCTCTGTGTATACAATGGAGCATGGGGGAGCTCATGTCCAAAATGGGGGTGGTAGTGACACATCCCCAAATGATCCACAATGGCTCAAAGGTGATATGGTCCAGAAATATTTAGACAGAATAAAGGTGGATAAAGCACCTGGACCAGATGACATACACCTACGTGTCCTAAAAGAATTGAGCTCTGTAATTTCAAAGCCATTGTATCTAATTATTAGGGACTCATTAATGACGGGAATAGTACCACTGGATTGGCGCAGGGCCAATGTGGTGCCTATATTTAAAAAGGGAACAAAGTCTTTACCAAGTAACTATAGACCTGTTAGTTTAACTTCTATAGTTGGGAAGATACTGGAGAGATTAATAAAAGACCACATAGATGAGTTCTTGCTGGAAAAAAAATATTTTAAGCAACAGACAGCATGGATTCATGAAAGACAGAAGTTGTCAGACAAACCTGATTTCTTTTTATGAAGAGGTAAGTAAAGCCTTGGACAGAAGGGTGGCGGTGGACGTGGTATACTTGGACAGAGGGGTGGCTGTGGACGTGGTATACTTGGACAGAGGGGTGGCGGTGGACGTGGTATACTTGGACAGAGGGGTGGCTGTGGACGTGGTATACTTGGACAGAGGGGTGGCGGTGGACGTGGTATACTTGGACAGAGGGGTGGCTGTGGACGTGGTATACTTGGACAGAGGTGTGGTGGTGGACGTGGTATACTTGGACATAGGGGTGGCTGTGGACGTGGTATACTTGGACAGAGGGGTGGCTGTGGCCGTAGTATACTTGGACAGAGGGGTGGCTGTGGCCGTAGTATACTTGGACAGAGGAGGTGGCGGTGGACGTGGTATACTTGGACAGAGGTGTGGTGGTGGACGTGGTATACTTGGACAGAGGGGTGGCTGTGGACGTGGTATACTTGGACAGAGGGGTGGCGGTGGACGTGGTATACTTGGACAGAGGGGTGGCAGTGGACGTGTTATACTTGGACAGACGGGTGGCGGTGGACGTAGTATACTTGGACAGAGGGGTGGCGGTGGACGTGGTATACTTGGACAGAGGGGTGGCGGTGGACGTGGTATACTTGGACAGAGGTGTGGTGGTGGACGTGGTATACTTGGACAGAGGGGTGGCTGTGGACGTAGTATACTTGGACAGAGGGGTGGCGGTGGACGTGATATACTTGGACACAGGGGTGGCGGTGGATGGGGTATACTTGGACAGAGGGGTGGCAGTGGACGTGGTATACTTGGACAGAGGGGTGGCTGTGGACGTAGTATACTTGGACAGAGGGGTGGCGGTGGACGTGATATACTTGGACACAGGGGTGGCGGTGGATGGGGTATACTTGGACAGAGGGGTGGCGGTGGACGTGGTATACTTGGACAGAGGGGTGGCTGTGGACGTGGTATACTTGGACAGAGGGGTGGCGGTGGACGTGGTATACTTGGACAGAGGGGTGGCTGTGGACGTGGTATACTTGGACAGAGGTGTGGTGGTGGACGTGGTATACTTGGACATAGGGGTGGCTGTGGACGTGGTATACTTGGACAGAGGGGTGGCTGTGGCCGTAGTATACTTGGACAGAGGGGTGGCTGTGGCCGTAGTATACTTGGACAGAGGAGGTGGCGGTGGACGTGGTATACTTGGACAGAGGTGTGGTGGTGGACGTGGTATACTTGGACAGAGGGGTGGCTGTGGACGTGGTATACTTGGACAGAGGGGTGGCGGTGGACGTGGTATACTTGGACAGAGGGGTGGCAGTGGACGTGTTATACTTGGACAGACGGGTGGCGGTGGACGTAGTATACTTGGACAGAGGGGTGGCGGTGGACGTGGTATACTTGGACAGAGGGGTGGCGGTGGACGTGGTATACTTGGACAGAGGTGTGGTGGTGGACGTGGTATACTTGGACAGAGGGGTGGCTGTGGACGTAGTATACTTGGACAGAGGGGTGGCGGTGGACGTGATATACTTGGACACAGGGGTGGCGGTGGATGGGGTATACTTGGACAGAGGGGTGGCAGTGGACGTGGTATACTTGGATTTTGCAAAAGCGTTGGATAAAGTTCCGCACACGCGGCTCATGTGTAAGGTAAAGTCTACAGGATTGGAAATATCAGTTTGTAAATGGATAGAAAACTGGCTAAAAGACAGAATTCAGAGAGTAGTAGTTAATGATTCTTACTCTGAATGGTCCAATGTTATCAGTGGTGTACCCCAAGGTTCAGTGCTGGGACCCTTACTTTTTAATATGTTTATAAATGATATTGGGTCTGGGATCAAAAGTAACATTTCTGTCTTTGCAGATGACACTGAGCTATGCAGTGGAATAACGTCCTTGCAGGATGTCGCCAATTTACAAGCCGACCTCAATGCTCTGTCTAATTGGGCGACTGTGCGGCAGATGAGGTTTAATGTTGATAAATGTAAAGTTATGCACTTGGGGGATAAGAATATGAATGCATCATACATACTAGGGGGAGTACAACTGGGGGGATCCGTAGTGGAGAAAGATCTGAGAGTTTTGATAGATCATAAGCTCAATAACATGCAATGCCAAGCTGCGGTTTCCAAAGCGAGGAAAGTCCTTTCTTGTATAAGAGAGGGATGGACTCCAGAGAGAGAGACATCATCTGTACAAATCATTAGTAAGACCTCATCTGGAATATGCAGTTCAGTTTTGGGCCCCAGTTCTCTAAAAGGATATTGGGGAACTGGAGAAAGTGCAAAGAAGGGCAACCAAACTGATAAGAGGCATGGAGGAGCTCAGCTATGAGGAAAGATTAGAGGAACTGAATTTATTAACTCTTGAGAAGAGGAGATTAAGGGGGGATATGATCAACATGTACAAATATATAAGGGGTCCATATAGTGAACTTGGTGTTGAGTTATTCACTTTACGGTGAACACAAAAGACAAGGGGGCACTCTTTACGTCTAGAGGAAAAGAGATTTCACCTCCAAATATGGAAAGGTTTCTTCACAGTAAGAGCTGTGAAAATGTGGAATAAACTCCCTCCAGAGGTGGTTCTGGCCAGGTCAGTAGATTGCTTTAAGAAAGGCCTGGATACTTTCTTAAATGTACATAATATAACTGAGTACTAATGTAGCGGGGTCTCCGTTGAGGCCCCATGGACTACGTTACCCAGAACCCCGTTTGGCACCCGGGGTGCATTGTGCCGCCGCAGAGACTCATGGGTGGGGTATAAAAGGGGAGGGCGAGGCTAAGCTTTGGACACCGCGCGGCTGGCAAGAGGACTTCCTGTGCGGACCTGCTGCGAGTGCAAGGACCTTGCGCACTTCCAGAGAGCCTTCCATCCCGCTGCGGAGCCTGTGCAGCATCTGACATCTACCTGCTTCGCGGACGTCAGTTGGACCAGAGATCCGGCTGTCGCAGATCCTGTGTGCGGAGACACAGCGGTGGGAGTCCCGGACTAGGATCGAGTCTGGAGGAGTGAGAGAGCACCTGCTCACAACTATAACCGAGTACTTTTGTTAGGCTTATTGACTGCCTTGGCCCATCGTGTTATACTTGCTATCCTGACAGGAGACTAGTTGCAGAACTGAGTTATATAGTCTCCGGGGAGTTGCTTCTATTGCCATAGACCATTATTGGATTACAAATTATTGTTCCTGTATGTGCACCACCGATCATCTTGCATGCGAAGATTCCTCACTTAAAGACTGAGCTTTAACTGAGTCAGGCCTGACTGGGAGTTTATAGCTTTATTGAGCGCCATATTGCTCACAGGGAGAATAGCTATATGTCAGTGTGTGATAGAGATATATGTACACTGTAGTTGACTAGTTTTATTATTACTGCGGGGCTCTGCATGTATGTGTTATATGGTATTGATCGTTACCCTTTATATCCAAGTAAATCTTTTATAGTTAATCATTCTGGTATTAGCGTCCATTACTATATTTAACAACTGTTTGGATTATTGTGGGATTGTTCATGAACAGGTATAGAGCCATATATATATACCACCCCTAGACTAGCTGTGCCAGAGCAGAGGAGGGTCGAGTAGATTGCCGGGGGTTGGCTGTGCTGTGTACAGGGCCCGAAGCAAAACCAGCGGCTCTCTTAGTTTGGGGGTATCGCTACACTAATATTTATAGGTAAAGTTGATCCGGGGAATATCCGATTGTCTCTCGGGGGATCAGGAAGGAATTTTTTCCCCTGCTGTAGTAAATTGGATCGGCTCTGCTGGGGTTTTTTGCCTTCCTCTGGATCAACTGTGGGTATAGAATTAGGTATATGGGATTGTATGATATTATTATTTTATTTTTTTATGGTTGAACTGGATGGACTTGTGTCTTTTTTCAACCTGACTAACTATGTTATCACCCCTGTAACATTTGTTTTGCTGTCTGTGCCCCTGTTCAGAAGATTTTACCTCACTTTCTGTCCCAATGTCAATTGGATTTTGAAAATTTGGGGTTATTAGGGAAACAATGATTGGTGATAGAGCATCAGTGGAGACACCTTTTTCCCATATTAACTCTTACAGGAGAGAATTTCCCTTCCCAGGGGTAGATTTTGCTCTCACTTCCTGTTAGCTCCCTCCGTTTCTAAGTAGGAGTCGTTTGTAAGTCGGATGTTTGAAAATAGGGGACCGCCTGTATATACTATACGGCCTTCCCCATATACTCTGCAGAAAATTGGGCCTTAGGTGTTGGTGGTACCAGAACACTGTAAGCCCTCACAGTTACTCTTGGTGGGCGCTGGAACGGGCCCTGCTGTGAATTATTATATCAAGAATTGTAATTACATGCCCCTGTTGAACAGGGGCAGAAAAATTGGGCCTTTGGTGGTGGTAATGGTGGTGGTGCCACAACACTGTAAGCCCTCACAGTTACTCTTGGTGGGCGCAGGAACGGGCCCTGCTGTGAAATATTAGATCAAAAATTGTAATTACACGCCCCTGTTAAACAGGGGCAGAAAAATTGGGCTTTAGGCACTGGTGCCACAACACTGCAACCCCTCACAGATACTCTAGTTGAGCGCCGGAACTAGCCCTGCTGCAAAATATTGGAGCAAAAATTGTAATTACACGCCCCTGTAAAACAGGGGCAGAAAAATTGGGCTTTAGGCACTGGTGCTGGTGCCCAGAACCAAAAATGTTCTTAGAAGCTATCAACATGAACATTGAGGAGGAATAGGATTGTCACTCAGCATAACAGGATAGTCACTCAGCATCAGCATAGGCAGTCTTCAAAATAATCGGTTACATCATAATCAGGTGCTTGGTAGCTGGTGATCCAAGACTGATTAATTTTTTGAAGGTGAGCCGATCAACCGACTCTGTGGACAGGCGCACTCTGTGATCGTTTACAAAGCCTCCAGCAGCACTGAATGTGCCTTCCGAAAGAACGCTGGTTGCAGGACAGGCCAGTAGCTCAATTGCATACTGTGCAAGCTCTGGCCAGTGATCCATCGTCAAGACCTAGTAAGCCAGTGGATTTTCGGCTGGAAAGGTCTCCAAGTCTGATCTTGCCCCTAGGTATTCCTGCACCATGTAAATCAGACGCTGGCGATGGTTGCTGGAACCGATCATACCTTGGGGCTGCGGACTAAAAAATTGTCTGAACGCATCGGTCAGACGGCCACCTTCTCCACCACTCCTTCTGTGACTGACCGAAGCCTCAGCAACACGTTGTCCAGGAGGACCAGGAAATTGTAACCTCCCACGCTCTGAAAACGCATTGCACAAACCTTTCTGCAAGGCCTTCTGAAGATGTTTCATCCTCTGCGAAGGCTGGAAAAGTTCTGCAACCTTATCCTTGTAACGTGGATCAAGAAGGGTTGCCAGCCAGTACTGATCCCTCTCCTTGATCACACAAATCCAAGGGTCCTTTCGCAGGCTTTGCAGGATCAGGGAGGCCATGCAGCGTAGGTTTGCTGAGGCCTTCGATCCGGAGTCCTCTGGGTCACTAAGGGTGACATGATCCGCAGCCACCTCCTCCCAGCCACTTACAAGTCCACAGGTTTCTAGGGACTGTAAACGATCCCTTGAAGATTGCTGCTGATGCTGAGTGCTAGGCTCCACCTCCTTGCTGACAAAATCCTCCTCCTCCTCCTCTTCCTGTGTGAGCGGCGGGCCCGCAGGAATACTGTCTGGCTAAAGGGGGTCTTGAGAGGTAAGGAAGTCCTCCTCTTCCTCCCTCTTTTCTGCCCTGTCCATTACTCCATGCAGCGTGTGCTCCAACAGGAAGACAAAAGGGACAGTATCACTGATGCATGCACTGTCACTGCTCACCATCCCTGTGCCCTCCTCAAATGGTGACAGGACAGTGCATGCATCCTTGATCATAAGCCACTGGCGTAGTGAAAAAAATCCAAGCTCCCCTGACCCTGTCCTGGTGCCATACTCGCACAGTTACTCATTGATGGCCCTCTGCTGCGTGTACAGCCGCTGCAGCATTGCCAACGTTGAGTTCCACCTGGTGGGCATGTCACAGATGAGGCGGTTCTTGTGCAGGTTGCATTCCTTTTGAAGGTCAGCCAGCCGAGCACTGGCATTAAATGACCGGTGGAAATTCCCACAGACTTTCCTGGCCTGCCTCAGGAGATCCTGTAAGCCCGGGTACCTGCACAAGAACCGCTGCACCCCCAAATTAAGAACGTGAGCCAAACAGGGCACATGGGTCAAGTGTCACTGTCGGAGGGCGGAGAGGAGGTTGGTGCCATTGTCGCAAACCACCATTCCTGGCTGAAGCTGGTGTGGCGTCAACCACCTCTGAGCCTGCCCCTGCAGAGCTGACAGAATCTCTGCCCCAGTGTGGCTTCTGTCCCCCAAGCACACCAGCTCAAGCACCGCATGGCATCTTTTTGCCTGAGTGCTTGCGTAGCCCCTAGAATGCCTACGGAGCACCGCTGGTTCAGAGGACAAATCAGCACAGGAAGAGGCCATAGAGGAAGAAGAAGAGGAGGGGGTGGAAGAGAGAGGTGTGGCATAATCACCACTACCAGCATTTTGGAGGCGTGGTGGCGGAACAAGCGCCAACAATACTGCACCCTGTCCTGCATTCTTCCCAGCTGCCAGCAGGGTTACCCAGTGCGCCGTGAAAGAAAGGTAACGTCCCTGTCCATGCCTGCTGGACAATGAGTCAGCGATAATATGCACCTTACCACTGACCGCCCTGTCCAACGAGGCCAAGACATTGCCTTCCACATGTCGGTAGAGAGCCGGAATGGCCTTCCGAGAAAAAAAATGGCGTTTGGGAACCTGCCACTGAGGTTCCGCACATTCCACAAATTCTCGAAAGGGGGCAGAGTCTACAAGCTGAAAAGGCAGCAGTTGGAGTGCTAGCAATTTAGCCAAACTAGCATTCAGCCACTGAACATGTGGATGGCTAGGACCAAATTTCTTCCGACGGTTTAGCAACTGGGGTAGGGAAATTTGCCTGCTACAATCAGATTTAGGTGTACCGCTAGCATATTGCCTGCAAGTGCTTGGGACACCTAATTCTACACCTTCATTCCACTCAGTGCAGGTCTCTGAGAGGACTAAAGGTATAGTGGGGTTGGAGATCCCAGCTGATGAGGAGCAGGGAGAGGTCCGCCTTGTTCTTTGGTGTGGGTCTTTTAAGAACTGTTGCCAATGGACTGCATGGGAGGTCGACATATGTCTGGTCAAGCATGTGGTGCCCAAGCGGCTGCTGTTTTGGCCATGCTTGATACGCTTCAGACATATGTTGCAAACAGCAATGGTGTGATCTGCTGCACACATCTCAAAAAAGGCCCACACCAAAGAACTTTTGAAAAAACGCACAGAGTCAGCAGCGCCCTGCACATGCGGAGCTCTGCGGTGTGATGCAGTCGGTTGGCTGCCTTTAAGCTGGCCCCTGGAGGGCATCCTTCCTCGTTGGAGATGTGCCTCCTCCTTTTCCTCCACCTCCCCCTCTCTTCTATCAGGCACCCACGTAGAGTCAGTGACCTCATCATCCCCTTCCTCCTCGCCACTGGAGCAAACCTGGCAGTGTGTTGCAGCTGGGGGAACATGACTGCCAGTTTCTTGTCCTTGTTGGGCACCCCCTCTCTCTGGGCTCAAGTTACTGCCTTTATCTTCAACCTGGGTACCATTATCAGAGCCTTTAAAACGCTGCGCATCCTCCTGCAGCATGTACCCAACACTGTGGTCGAATAGTTCGGGGGACTCCTCAGGGCATGATGGTGGGGCTAGGGAAGGAGTGACTGATGACATTGAGCCGATGGAAGAGGCCGCTTTGGCAGCTGCATTGGCAGACAAAGTACTCTAAACCTGGGTGACAGAGGATGAGGAGGATGAGGACGGCTTGGTCATCCACTCTACCAACTCTTCTGCATGTTGTGGCTCAACACGACCAGCTGCCGAAAAAAAGGCCAAGCGTGCCCCACGGCCATGTGCTGAGGATGCACCGTGTCTACAACCAGCACTGTTGGCTGTAGACACAGAGCCTGCTTGCCCTCTTTTAGTGGCCTGTAAGCGTCTGCCTCTCCTTGGTGGCCTTCCAGACATACTGTACAATTAGATTAGCAAAACACCGCCTGAAGTTTACTAAAAACAGTACACCAGAAATGGCCTACAATCAGGTATAGGCTTGGCTGGACTAGAATGCAGTGGATATATATATGTAGGAGACTGTATATATATATATTTTATGCACTGCAGCTCACTGAGTCACCTGCCTGCCTGCCTGAAAGTGTCTTTGAACACGTACTCCAGGAATGGCCTACAGTCAGGTCAGTGGCGGCTGGTGCTCAAATTTTTTGGGGGGGCGCAAACAAACTGAAAAAAAAAATCATCAATTGCCGCCACTGTGCCCATTAAACGCAGCCACTGTGCCCAAACGCCACTAGTTTGTCCCCAAATGCAGCCAGTTTCCCCCCCATATGCAGCCAGTTTCTCCCCCATAATACAGCCAGTTTCTCCCCCATAATGCAGCCAGGTTCTCCCCCATAATGCAGCCAGTTTCTCCCCTATATGCAGCCAGTTTCTCCCCCATATGCAGCCAGTTTCTCCCCCATATGCAGCCAATTTCTCCCCCATAATGCAGCCAGGTTCTCCCCCATAATGCAGCCAGTTTCTCCCCCATAATGCAGCCAGTTTCTCCCCATAATGCAGCCAGTTTCTCCCCCATAATGCAGCCAGTTTCTCCCCCATAATGCAGCCAGTTTCTCCCCCATAATGCAGCCAGTTTCTCCCCCATAATACAGCCAGTTTCTCCCCCATAATACAGCCAGTTTCTCCCCATAATGCAGCCAGTTTTCCCCCATAATGCAGCCAGTTTCTCCCCCATAATGCAGCCAGTTTGTCCTCATAATACAGCCAGTTTGTCCCCTATATGCAGCCAGTTTGTCCCCCATATGCAGCCAGTTTCTCCCCCATAATGCAGCCAGTTTCTCCCCCATAATGCAGCCAGTTTCTCCCCTATATGCAGCCAGTTTCTCCCCCATAATGCAGCCAGTTTCTCCCCCATAATGCAGCCAGTTTCTCCCCCATAATGCAGCCAGTTTCTCCCCCATAATGCAGCCAGTTTCTCCCCCATAATGCAGCCAGTTTGTCCTCATAATACAGCCAGTTTGTCCCCTATATGCAGCCAGTTTGTCCCCTATATGCAGCCAGTTTCTCCCCCATATGCAGCCAGTTTCTCCCCCAAATGCAGCCAGTTTCTCCCCCAATATACAGCCAGTTTCTCCCCCATAATGCAGCCAGTTTCTCCCCCATATGCAGCCAGTTTCTCCCCCAAATGCAGCCAGTTTCTCCCCCAATATACAGCCAGTTTCTCCCCCATAATGCAGCCAGTTGCCCCCCCCATAATGCAGCCAGTTTCTCCCCCATAATGCAGCCAGTTTCTCCCCCATAATGCAGCCAGTTTCTCCCCCATAATGCAGCCAGTTTCTCCCCCATAATGCAGCCAGTTTCCCCCCCATAATGCAGCCAGTTTCTCCCCCATAATGCAGCCAGTTTCTCCCCCATAATGCAGCCAGTTTGTCCTCATAATACAGCCAGTTTGTCCCCTATATGCAGCCAGTTTGTCCCCTATATGCAGCCAGTTTCTCCCCCATATGCAGCCAGTTTCTCCCCCAAATGCAGCCAGTTTCTCCCCCAATATACAGCCAGTTTCTCCCCCATAATGCAGCCAGTTGCCCCCCCCATAATGCAGCCAGTTTCTCCCCCATAATGCAGCCAGTTTCTCCCCCATAATGCAGCCAGTTTCTCCCCCATAATGCAGCCAGTTTCTCCCCCAATATACAGCCAGTTTCTCCCCCATAATGCAGCCAGTTTCTCCCCCATATGCAGCCAGTTTGTCCCCCATAATACAGCCAGTTTGTCTCCCCCAGCCCTGCACTTACCTTCCTCGAGTCAGCGCCATCCTTCTTCCGTCCTCGATGTCTTCTCCCGCCCTCGATGTCACTTCAGCCAATCAGGTTACCGGTAACCAGACCCGGTGAACCTGATTGTCCAGGGAACGCACCCCTGTGCGTCCTCTCATTAGGTATTTAGAAGCCGATTACAGCCCTCAGGCTGTAGTCGGGAAGCCTATCAGAGCCTGCTGGCTCTGATAGGCACTTCTAAAGGCCAATCAGACGCTGTGACTCAGATGGCCGGCGCTTAAGGGGCCGGCCATCTGAATAGTGGGCGGCAGCAATACATAGGTTCATGCAATGCATGAACCTATGTATTGTTGTGGTGAGTGACGGCCGGGCGCAGAAGCGAGCGGTAGCGGCGCTTCTGCGCCCACTATGGTCGTGCCACCATGTGTAAAAAAAAAGACATTAAAAAAAAAACTCTTAAAGGGCCCGTTTTTTTTTTGGTGAGCACAGGAGGGGGGGGGCGGCGCCCGGGCGCCCCCTATGGACGGGCCGCCACTGAGTCAGGTATAGGCTTAGCTATACAAGCCTATATATATACAGTCATGGCCGAAATTGTTGGCACCCCAGAAATTTTTCCAGAAAATCAAGTATTTCTCACAGAAAAGTATTGCAGTAACACATGTTTTGCTATACACATGTTTATTCTCTTTGTGTGTATTGGAACAAAACAAAAAAAGGGAGGAAAAAAAGCAAATTGGACATAATGTCACACAAAACTCCAAAAATGGGCTGGTCAAAATTCTTGGCACCCTTTCAAAATTGTTGATAAATAAGATTGTTTCAAGCATGTGATGCTCCTTTAAACTCACCTGGGGCAAGTAACAGGTGTGGGCAATATAAAAATCACACCTGAAAGCAGATAAAAAGGAGAGAAGTTGACTTAGGGCTCTTTCACACGGGACGGATCCGTGAAGATCCGCCCCGTGAAGCTCCGCTTGCTCAGCGGGGATCGCTCAGTTGATCCCCGCTGAGCCGGCGGATGACTGGGCGGAGATCGGACCGTCTGTTCGTGTTCATCCGATCCGCTCCGCCGACGGAAGAAAAAATAGGGTTTTCCTCCGTCACACTTTGGCGGAGCGGATGTCAGCGGACATGTCACCGCTGACATCCGTGGCTCCATAGGGCTACATGGAGCGTCCGTCCAGGTCCGCCTAAAAAACTGACAGGCGGACCTGAACGGACCCTCTGTGTGAAAGGGGCCTTAGTCTTTGCATTGTGTGTCTGTGTGTGCCACACTAAGCATGGACAACAGAAAGAGGAGAAAAGAACTGTCTGAGGACTTGAGAACCAAAATTGTGGAAAAATATCAACAATCTCAAGGTTACAAGTCCATCTCCAGAGATCTAGATTTGCCTTTGTCCACAGTGCTCAACATTATCAAGAAGTTTGCACCCCATGGCACTGTAGCTAATCTCTCTGGGCGTGAACGGAAGAGAACAATTGGTGAAAGGTTGCAACGCAGGAAAGTCCGGATGGTGGATAAGCCGCACCCAAACAAGTTCCAAAGAAATTCAAGCTGTCCTGCAGACTCAGGGAGCGTCAGTGTCAGCGCAAACTATCCATCAACATTTACATGAAATGAAACGCTATTGCAGGAGACCCAGGAGGACCCCACTGCTGACACAGAGACATAAAAAAGCAAGACTACAGTTTGCCAAAATGTACTTGAGTAAAAAGCCAAAATCCTTCTGGGAAAACGTCTTGTGGACAGATGAGACCAAGATAGAGCTTTTTGGTAAAGCACATCATTCTACTGTTTACCGAAAACGGAATGAGGCCTACAAAGAAAAGAACACAGTACCTACTGAGATATATGGTGGAGGTTCAATGATGTTTTGGGGTTGTTTTGCTGCCTCTGGCACTGGGTGCCTTGAATGTGTGGCAGGCATCATGAAATCTGAGGATTACCAAAGGGTTTTGGGTTGCACTGTAGAGCCCAGTGTCAGAAAGCTGGGTTTGCGTCGGAGATCTTGGGATTTTCCAGCAGGACAATGACCCCAAACATACGTCAAAAAGAACCCAGAAATGGATGGCAACAAAGCGCTGGAGAGTTCTAAAGTGGCCAGCAATGAGTCCAGATCTAAATCCCATTGGACACCTAAGAGATCTTAAAATTGCTGTTGGGAAAAGGCGCCCTTCCAAAAGGAGAGACCTGGAGCAGTTTGCACTGGAAGAGCGGTCCAAAATTCCGGGTGAGAGGTGTAAGAAGCTTATTGATGGTTATAGGAAGCCACTGATTTCAGTTATTTTTTTCCAAAGGGTGTGCAACCTAATATTAAGTTAAGGGTGCCAAGAATTTTGACCAGACTATTTTTGGAGTTTTGTGTGACATTATGTCCAATTTGCTTTTTTTCCTCCTTTTTTTGTTTTGTTCCAATACACACAAAGGGAATAAACATGTGTATAGCAAAACATGTGTTACTGCAATACTTTTCTGTGAGAAATACTTGATTTTCTGGAAACATTTTTGGGGTGCCAACAATTTCGGCCATGACTGTATATTAAATGCACTGCAGCTAGCTGAATCAACTGCCTGCCTGAAGTATATTAGAAACAGTACACCAGGAACGGTCTGCAGTGAGATCAAGCTAAACTGTATACAGTGTATATATATATATATATGTAGCGGGTGTTTGAATTTCAGGGCGGCATCTGGGTGGTAGTGTAACCCAGATGCACAAATTGCTAGGGGATCCGAGACCTTTTTCTGGTTCTTGGAGGACTCTGGTGGTGTGAGGTTCCTTGCGGTCCACAGGTGGCGCTGTTGCCCTGGGCCGAAGCTGAACTCACACCACAAGACTACCTTTTTGTCCTCCCCTGGAGCTGGTACAGCGGGGCGGGGAACCCGCTGTGATGCAAAGGGAGAGGGAATAAAAGGGGCGGACGCCCTTACCACGGTGTTCAGAGTTCAGAGCCCGGAGTGGGAGTCGGAGGACTCGGCCGCACCCAGGCACCTTCAGCTTGGGTGCTGGCGTTCCAGTGTTCCAGGCCTAGGTGCCCTTGACCTGGCCGGAGCAGGAGATGGAGTCTATCTCAGGCACCTTTAGCCTGGGGTGAGGTACTATGGCGGATGCCTGGGGCTCAGTACTTTCGACTGAGTTCCGCGAGGGTGGAGGAATCCGAGGGGGCCCTAAATCCTTGGGTGCCCGTGTCTGAGTTCGTGAGATCTGGTGTGCGGAACTTCTCTGAAGAGTCCGGCGCAGCATCGCTGGTGACGGAGAGGCCTCCACTTCTCCCTTGGACGGATTTCCTTCCCCTGACAGGGGCCGTGCTAGCGAAGGTAATTCATGTTCTACCTCATATAGTCAGTGGCAGAGACTATTCACCACTGGTGATACCACAGTGGTTAGCAGGAGAAGGGAAAGGATTGTGCCTCGACCTATTCCTCATTACTACTCAGTAGAAGAAACTGTACGTTTGTATGCCAAGAAGAATAAAACTGTGTTGGACCTATTCACTGTGTGGAACTCGGGTTACTAGGAGCAAAGGAGTCAGGGACGAAGGACTGGACTTGACTCTAGGACACCTACACAGGACCCAATCTTCTGGCCTTCACCTCTCAGCTATGGAGGACAGGGACCGTGGTGTGTCTCATCCCTCTCCCCAGCACTGAGACCCCTAGACGAAGAAAGACAAGCCGAGCATGAGAAAGGGAGAGAGGGGTGAGGCCGCTACACATATGTATATATACAAAACCGGGATGCATATATATTTTAAATACACTGCAGCTAAGTGAATAACCTGCCTGCTCAAACTAAATGAAATGACTCTCTCTCTCTCTCTCTCTCAACAACACCACCAACACACTACACAGGGCCGACGTGCAGGCAGCCTTATATAGTGTGGGGTGTGGACTTAACCCCCTCAGCCATAATTGGCCAAAGGCACCCTGCCTTTGGCCAATTATGGCTCTCTTCGCTGACTGTGCTGTGATTGGCCAAAGCATGCGGGTCATAGTGCATGCTTGGCCAATCATCAGCCAGCAATGCACTGCGATGACGCAGTGAATTATGGGCCGTGACGCGCCGCTCGAATTTGGTGCGAATGGCCCATAATGTTCAATCTTCGTCGAACGATCGAACAGCCGACGTTCAACTCGAACAGATAGCTCATTGCTAGATGACATCTCTGTTCCTGCCATGTGATCTCATAATCTGATCAATCAGAATATGATCATATTTATGAACATAGTATCTCACAGCTGCTGATTGATGATATTCTGGCGGGAGATTATTCAGCCTAATTCTCAAGGAACCCCAAGCACCTTCAGAAGGGCCCCTGGTTGGGAAGTGCCGGTTCAGCTGATAATAGTTAAAGAAGTTATTAAAAGACCCACTTATCTTTGTTTCCAATCTCGCCATCTTTATTCTTTTTAATTTTAGAGAACGGAGATGTTATTTGTTTAGCAACGCCATGATAATTTATGATAATTTCTGCCTGGAGAAACTTGACATTAATGAACCTTGCAGTTATTTTTTGATTGATTAATTAATTGCTTACCACGTCTCGTTCAGCCTTCTCCGGTACACTTCCTGTCTCACAGTTCATTTGCTCCTTTGCGTTTTTACACTTGTTCACCTCCAGCGATATCCAGGGAATTTGTGTCTGTTCACTGCGACGCCAACCTTCTGTTCCACCTGTCTCCACCGAGTTCTGGGGCTGGCACTGTATAGTGTGAAATGCCTGCTGGGGCTCATTGATGTTGGAGGATTTTAATATACAGACAGTAAGTACTGAACTAAATAAAACTGTGCCAAAAAGTTAAAAAGATGAAAAGTAATTTCAGATTTCCAATGGACTCTTCAGCTAAAATCAATATCCCCCCATTTGCTTTAACCAACCCCACTCCATGTTATATACTGTATATACATACACTATATTACCAAAAGTATTGGGACGCCTGCCTTTACTGAACTTTAATGGCATCACAGTCTTAGTCCGTAGGGTTCAATATTGAGTTAGCCCCGCCCTTTGCAGATATAACAGCTTCAACTCTTCTGGGAAGGCCGTCAACAAGGTTTAGGAGGGTGTCTATTAGAATGTTTGACCATTCTTCCAGAAGCCCATTTGAAAGGTAGGGCCCTGATGTTGGGTGAGAAGGTCTGGCTCGCAGTCTCTGCTCTAATTCATCCCAAAGGTGTTCTATGGGGTTGAGGTCAGGACTCTGTGCAAGCCAGTCAAGCTCCCCCACCCCAAACTCGCTCATCGAAGTCTTTATGGACCTTGCTTTGTGCACTGGTGCGCAGTCATGTTGCAACAGGAAGGGGCCATCCCCAAACTTTTCCCACAAAATTGGGAGCATGAAATTGTCTAAAATGTCTTAGTAATTATGCTGACGCCTTAAGAGTTCCTTTCACTGGAACTAAGAGGCTAAGTCCAACCCCTGAAGAACAACCCCACACCATAATCCCCCCCCACCAAATTATTTGGACCAGTGCACAAAGCAAGGTCCATAAAGACATGGTTGAGTAAGTTTGGGGTGGAGGAACTTGACTGGCCCGCACAGAAGAGTTCAAGCTGTTATAGCTGCAAAGGGTGGGTCAGCTCAATATTGAACCCTACGGACTAAAGCCTCGTACACACGGTCGGACTTCAAACAAACTTTTCCGTGGATTTTTGTCCGAAGGGAGTTGGCCGGGCACACCCATAGCATACACACGGCAGGACTTTTCTGCAAACTTTCCCCAAACTTTCCCAACATCACGTGGTTTTTCTGCTCTTTTCTGTTCTTTACCGCCACCTTTTGGTCAACTTCTGCTATTGTTGGCTGATTTTAACATTGATTCTGGGCATGCGTATTTGTACTTCGGACAAAAGTCCGATGGATTTCTGTACACACGGCCCGACTTTGCACCATCGAACTTTTGTTGCCGAAAAGTTTGTCTGTTTGCAGAGCGAACTTTTGTCCGATGAAAACCAAAAAAGTTTTTCCGATGGAGCGTACACACGGTCGGATTTTTTGGAAAACTTGCTAATTTCGAAGTTTGTTGGCAAAAAGTCCAACCGTGTGTACGGGCCTTAAGACAGGGATATTGTTAAGCGTGGAAAATTTGCGCTACCCCCATATACATAAAAAGTGCAAATGGTGCAACACATTTGCGTGAGTGCAAAAGGATGGTGCAATAAGCAACAGTGCAAAAAAAGTATTTTCAGTGATACTTGATATTAAAAAGTGACAGTTGCTGCAAATATAAAAATGACTGGAATAATCAGCTATGTAGGTATGAGAAGAGTAAAAATAAATGTGCAACCAATGATATTGCACACACAGTGCAAACAATAGTATTCAATATATACTTAAATTATAATATTTTTTTTTTTTAGAATATATTTGAAGAAAAATCCATAGGAAACAACAAAGTCCAATTGGAAAGGAAAAGAAGTCCAATTCTAAATAGCCCCTGAGGCTTGGTGGTGATCCAGGAAGCAAAGGTCTTCCTCCTTTATTTCCACGCTGCAGGCACAGGATAATAAAGTGCAAAAAGACCGCTTACCAGATAGGTTGGATCTCTATAACGGAGATCATATGGGCTCAATACCAAACAAAATCCTCCTAGTAGCAACGGCAATCAGATCATCCCTTCATCGCAAACTCCACCGGTCAGCTGGGTATATGATAACAGATCTCCTTCACAGTCTCAGTGCAAGTAAGGTTGTTCATAAAGCGATGTAGGGGACTGTGACAGGGGTCACTTTGGGCACAGGGTGAGCAAGAAAATAATGGACATTAAGAATATGTCTTGGATTGCTTTAAAATGGGACAGTGATATTTTTCCACAATATTCCCCAGGATATCTGTAAAGAACTATTTACTGTTTGATTATGAACTCAACAGGTTAACTTAAAAAGGGATTCCTTCATAATGTTGGGACACCGACTGTTAGATGCTAATGTCACCAACTCCAGCCCACACCTGCCTGTTGTGATGTAAATGAATCTAGGATGGCTTCTGAGGATCTTTCAGTGTGATAATTGACCCTGTATTGTGTGAAGAAGTCCTGTGATAATGCGTACTGTAGTTTAGGAGACAGTAAGGCTAGCCTAAAGGTCATGTGTCTGAGTCATCAGCTGTAGTTAATTAGGTCATGTAAATTAGGTCTGGTCAAAGGTGTATTGTCAGAGGAAAATGAGGAGAATGTAAGAACCTCCTCTCAGTGTATAAAACTTGGAGATTTTCAATAAAGATTGTCAGACCAGTTGGAAACCTAACTACAGAGCGTTTGTCTCGTATCTGGGGGAGAATTATTCCTATGGGTCTCGGTCGCCTGACTGTGGAGTGTCGGTAGCTGATGTGTGTTCAGAAAGGGAATATCCTAAACGGCGCTAACCCCTTTCATACTTGGGGTGCCGTTACAGGGACCATATTGGGAAGAGGGAAAAAAGACACTTCTTGGTGCAGTAACTTCCATATTTTTTAATTATAATTTAAGTATATATTGAATACTATTGTTTGCACTGTGTATGCAATATTATTGGTTGCGCATTTATTTTTACTCTTCTTAAGACTAGGATGCCATTAAAGTTCATGTGTGTGAAAAGGCAGGTGTCCCAATACTTTTGATAATATATTGTATATATCTATATTCTTTCTGTCCCTATGACAGTTGTGACCAGGTTTTCCCCAGGGGAGACACAGAAAATAAAACCTACAATCATGAGAATAGAAGGGCCACTCCACTAATATAGTCTAGAATAACATTTTAAACCACTTCTCTATACAAATGGGGGACTCACAATACATCTCTTCATCAGAGCTTGTATGTTGCAGGTAGTAGAAAGCACTCTGCATAATCACCAATTACTTGCCCTTTGAGTCCTCTCTATTATCTTCAATATCCAAGAGTGATTGTGCCATGTAGAGTCCTCTCTACTATATGCAATATACAAACCCTGATGAAGGGCTTTGAGCCCCTGAAACGCGTTGGCTTTTATAGTGACTTTAATCAAAATTTAATTTTGGACTTTATAAGTATAGTGGAGCTTCTATTCTTGATCCATCTGGAAAAGGGTCACGTGCTGCTCCGTATCAGGAAGGACTGAGTATCCTTCACTTTCTGTCCCAGTGGTGACCAGGTTCTCCCCAGCTGGGACACAGACAATAAAAACTGCAAACATAGATAGAGAAGTTCACTATACAAAGCCAACGCGTATCAGGGGCTCACAATACACCCCTTCATCAGGGCTTGTATATTGCAGATGGTAGAGAGGACTTAAAACGGAACAGTCATCAACAACATACCCCAGTTGAAGTCTGTTTGAGACGAAACCGGTCGGGTTTATACTCCAACTCCAGCTGCCCTTACCACGCTTTTTTTACTCTCATTTGTATTCGATTTTTATGGATGTTCATTTGATTGAACTTTATATGGATTTACAATAAATCTTTCGGATTTACACTATGTGGAGGTCTTCTCTTTTTTCAATTTTTTTATGATTGTTACGTATCGAGGGTTCATCTCTGGATATCAGGATCCCTTTTTCCTGGGCTTCGATAAACGGATGAGCGGTGTTGTCAGCACAAGAGTGGAGGTGCGTTGCAGATCCTTACTGTTCCCTGGGTCCATAGAGTGGACAAAGCTTTATTGACCAATCGCTATATGGTGAGCTGGGTCCACTCTGTCTGGTAAGAGTATTCATTTCTCCCCATAGGTGTGCGCAGCCTATTGCATTAGGGTGTGCACCCTTAGGCCTCTTTCACACGGAGGTCCGTTCAGGTCCGCCTGTCAGTTTTTTAGGCGGACCTGAAACGGATCCTCCATGTACCCCTATGGAGGCACGGATGTCAGCGGAGACATGTCCGCTGACATCCGCTCCGCTCCGCCAAAGTGTGACGGAGGAAAACCCTATTTTTCCTTCCGTCGGCGGAGCGGATCGGATGACAACGGACTCTACGGTCCGTCGTCATCCGATTCCCCATAGGGGGAGAGCGGCGCTCTGACAGGGCGGTCCCTGCACAGTGTGCGGGGACCGCCCAGTCATCCGTCGGCTCAGCGGGGATCAACGGAGCGATCCCCGCTGAGCAAGCGGAGCTTCACGGGGCGGATCATGACTGATCCGCCCCGTGTGAAAGGACCCTTAAGCTCAAACACACATGCATGTGTATGTGTTTACATATATATGACCCCAGCACATTGTTCTCCCTGCTGGCTCAGTGAAAGGGAAGAGCATAAACACTTCTCTTATGGCAGAGCCGGTAAGAGGGAAATCTTTCCCATGTTCCTGCTGCTACACAGAACGATAACACTAATGCACATGGGGTGATTAGGGTGTGCCTGGGCACACCTGTCACACCCTGTGCGCACGCCTATGTTTCTCTCCCATTTGCCCAAGGTGAAGGCACTCCCGGGTGATATATATTTCACATATCTGCACAGACCATCAGACACATCCATCTTCCTGTGTTTATCCATTATTGATGCAAGCTCCATGTTGGATACCGCACCGCCTATGAACTTTATGCATGATCTATGTCTGCTTAGGACTTGATACTCACTTGTGAAGTCTTACTAGCACTGTTTTTTCATTCATTTATATATTTTATTGGACTTTATGCAAATTTTTTTGGGTCATGATCAGAGTATTTATTTTGATCGTTTGTTGTTTCTGTGCACTTTAAGATACACAGACTTTATTGCTGTTGTGTTCATTTAGGGTATCACTATATTATCTACGTTTATTCATTATATCACTATATAGTATATATGAAGTGGAATTTTCCACTTCTTTCACAGCGCCACACTATATATATTTACATCAACTACATGGCCTTTGAGTCCCCTCTACTCAGGGATTTTCCAATAGGCACTGGCCGCAGTGCGTCGCCCCAGTGAGGGGGAGTCTGGTAGTGCAGCTGGTGTGTGCACACGTTGTGATTGGTGCTGAACGGACAGGAGTGGAGTGTCCAGACTGAGCTCTATGCCTCCCCTAATACAGGGGCACACAGCCCGAGACCGGTAAGCCCCCCTATCCCTTCCCCATTCTACTGGTCAATGGTGAGCCCCCAGTGACTGATAGTGCCCCTTTTGTCCTAGGTGCTCGGCTCAGTGCCCCCTCCTCTCCGGGGTCAGCCTGCCCTGCACTGATCGCCCTGCTCTCCCGGGACATAAGTGATAGAGGATACCATGATTTTGCTGTGGAGGATCATGCAGTAC
The DNA here is from genome assembly GCA_029206835.1 of Rana muscosa. NCBI lineage: Eukaryota > Metazoa > Chordata > Amphibia > Anura > Ranidae > Rana > Rana muscosa. The sequence goes on from CM055122.1 coordinate 342,718,664, forward strand.
TTCTTACTCAGACTTGAGACCCTTTTCCTGCTGTGTATCAGCCTGGCCCTGAGGAGCTTCTTCTTCTACAATGACAAGGTGAAGACCATCGTCAAGTCCTCCTGGGCGGGACGCCGAGCAGATGGTGAAGGGGAAGGTGGCGGAGATCATGCAGAATGACCGCCTCGGGGGGCTCGATGTCCTGGAGGCTGAGTTCTCCAAGACCTGGGACTTCAAGTGTAACAATGTGGCTATCTACTCCATCCAGGGCTGGAGGGACCACATGGAGGACGGCTTCGAGATCACCATGGACCTCCTCAACAAGAGCAACCCCTCCATCTTCGGCATCTTTGATAGCCACAGAGGAGAGGTAGGTTGCGGTGGGGGGCCAGGAGGGAAGACTATGAAGGGCACTTACCGATGGCACGGGGGAGGGGGGATCACACTAAACAGGTCACTGTGTACACAATGCAACATCACTCCCCCTACACAGAGATGTGAGGGGGGCTGTGGTCACCACAGCCCCCCCCCCCACAGTTCAAGGGGACCTCTGCGGACCCTGAAGTAAAGAGGAACTCTCATGTAAGAGGGAACAATGTGGACCCTGATGTAAAGGGGAGCACTACTGATGGTGATGTAAGGAGGGGAGGGGATTTGTTGATCAGAGACCACCTTACATCAGAGTTCCCCTTTAAATCACAGTCTGCAGTGTCCCCCTTACAACAGAGTTCCCCTTTACATTAGGGTCCGCAGAGGTCTGTGCGCAATTTTAAAGTGTGGAATGTTATGTATCGCCTGTGGAAGGGAATTCCACATCCTTGCCGCTCTTACAGTAAAGAACCCTCTACGTAGTTTAAGGTTAAACCTCTTTTCTTCTAATTTTAATGAGTGGCCACGTGTCTTGTCTTGTTAAACTCCCTTCCGTGAAAAAGTTTTCTCCCTATTGTGGGGTCACCAGTACGGTATTTGTACATTGAAATCATCTCCCCTTTCAAGCGACTCTTCTCCAGAGAGAATAAGCTCAGAGCTCACAACCTTTCCTCATAACTAATATCCTCCAGACCCTTTATTAGCTTTGTTGCCCTTCTTTGTACTCTCTCCATTTCCAGTACATCCTTCCTGAGGACTGGTGCCCAGAACTGGACGGCATACTCCAGGTGCGGCCGGACCAGAGTCTTGTAGAGCGGGAGAATTATCGTTTTATCTCTGGAGTTAATCCCCTTTTTAATGCCAATTCTCTGTTTTCTTTGTTAGCAGCAGCTTGGCATTGCTGAGCCTATCATCTACTAGGACATCCAAGTCCTTTTCCATCCTAGATTCCCCCAGAAGTTCTCCCCCCACTGTATAAATTGCATTTGTATTTTTGCCACCCAAATGCATTATTTTAAATTTTTCTACATTGAACCTCATTTGCCATGTAGTTGCCCCCCCCCCCCCACCCCATTCATTTGTTCAGATCTTTTTGCAAGGTTTCCACATCCTGTGGAGAAGTTATTGCCCTGCTTAGCTTAGTACGTTACTCGGCGTAACATCATCTTTTATATTTGACATAAAATTGGGTTATGTATTGTGTGTGTGTGTGTGTTTTTTTTTTTTGCATTAAAATTGTGTATGAAAAATTGTTGCGGAAATGCCGCGTGACATAAAAAATTGCAAAACCCACCAATTTATTCTCTTGGGCAGGGGTGTCAAACTGGATTTAATTGCGGGCTGCATCAGCATCATCGTCACGCTCAAAGGGCCAGTTGTATCTGTAGGCCTGGATGTCCAGAGTATCCCCCCTTTACATCAGAAGTCAAGAGTCCCCCACCTTCTCTTACATAACAGTGTACTCCCCTTACTCCCCTTACCATGTGCTGCTGCCCGAAGGAAGCTGGAGAAGTAGGAAGTACAGGGTCTGGAGGAGGGCTGGAGTCAGCTGCCGGCAGAGGCGGCTCTAGGCTTTGTGAGGCCTTAGGCAAAATTTAGACATGAGGCCCCACTCAAGTGCAACGTCTGGATGGATGCCTGGAACTTGCGATGTCAGACCCCTCCCCACCTCCCGTACATTACACCAACTGCAACCAGATGGGGAGGGGTCAGTGCGGCCGCACAGAGTTGTGCTATCACATCTGCAGAAGCCGAGTTTCTGTATTCAGAAGTGACAGCGATGACTGGAAAACACAGGGCAGCGCCGGAGTTGGTGGAACACCACCCTGGTGATTGATCACAGGCAACTTAGGCGGCCGCGGGGCCCCTGTGAGGGCGAGGCCTTAGGCGACTGCCTAATTTTCCTAATTAAAGAGCCGCCTCTGGCTGCCGGAGTCTGCTGAATGCTGAGACCAGGGAAGGAGGAGACGAGGGGGGTGCTGCAGGCTGCACAGAGAGGTACAGAATCTGTAAAAGGAGTTCTGTCCTCCTCTCTGCTAAAGTAAAGTGAAGTAAAATCTTTTGAATAGGAGAAATATATATAAAAAAAAAATGTTGAACTTGATTTGAGTTTCAGCCATTTGCTTCTCTATCAAAAATGAAAAGAAAAAAATTCAAATCAATCTGTTTATCTCTCCTCATTTTGGAAGTGATGCTTTCCCTCATCCTTTGTACTTTGCCATCTATTCTGTACTTCCTTCTGGGTGGAATGGCGCCCGTTCGAAGCGCCGGAGACGGATAACTATTTTGGGAGTGATCATGATTTTTTTATGAAAATCAGCAAACTGACATCCAAAATGTTACAAAGTCAACCATATGTATCGACATGGCAGTGAAAGCGACACACAGATGCCGTCTACAAATAGATCCGTCACGGCGGAACTTGGAATCCTAATTGACAATAGCAGGGGATTGATACTTTGGGAAGTGAACAAACGCGCAATCTGCGCCTCAATATATTGTTTTTTTGAAGAATATAAAAATAAGACCATGAAAACAAAACACAAATGGAAGACGCGCCAAACATTATTTGCTCTTCTCAGAAGACTCTATGGTACATGAACTCTAAATATGATTACAACTAGTCCTGGAGCCGCATACCACTTCCAAGGGGTAAGTTCAACTTTATTGTTCAGCACATGCACAAACACAGACTCTCCACCCAGGATCCTCCCCTTAATACCTGTCACCTCCTACTGGGTTTCATCGAGTTTTATGGTGAATGGAAGCAGGGCTGTCTTTAATATTGATTGCACCCTGGGCAAACATTTTTTGGGCCCTCCGAATCCACTTGCCAACTATTTTCAGGCAGTGTAGGCTCAAGGGGCAGCTGCTTTGGGCCCCACAACAATGATTGGGCTCGGGGCTGCTGCCCCTTTAGCCCTGCCTTAAAGACGACATTGTATGGAAGGAGAGCAGACCTTGGAGGAGTGAGCACCTGCGAGTCTGAAGTTCAGGATGCCAGAGGTCTTAGCAGTGGCTTCATATTTTTATGAGTATCTAAAGGGTAAACTCAACTTTATTGTCCGGCACATGAACACAGACGCTCCACGCAGGATTCTCCCCTTAATACGTGTCGCCCCCTACTTGGTTTCATCAAATTTTTTATGGTGTATGGAAGGAAAGCGGACCTTGAAGGAATAAGCACCTGTGAGCTGAAGTTGAGGATGGCAGAGATCTTAACAGTGGCTTCATATTTTTTATGAGTATCCAAAGGGTAAACTCAACTTTATTGTTCAGCACATGAACACAGACGCTCCACCCAGGATCCTCCCTTTAATACGTGTCGCCCCCTACTTGGTTTCATCAAATTTTTTATGGTGTATGGAAGGAAAGCGGACCTTGAAGAAGTGAGCACCTGATAGCTGGAGTTGAAGATGGCAGAGATCTTAACAGTGGCTTCATATTTTTTATGAGTATCTAAAGGATAAACTCAACTTTATTGTTCGGCACATGAACACAGACACTCCACCCAGGATCCTCCCCTTAATACGTGTCGCCCGCTACTTGGCTTCATCAAGTTTTATGGTTACATAGTTACATAGTTAGTTACATAGTTAGTCATGTTGAAAAAAGACACAAGTCCATCCAGTTCAACCATAAAAAATAAATAAAAATAAATAAAAAAATAAATATATCGTACAATCCCATATACCCAATTCTATACCCACAGTTGATGCAGAGGAAGGCAAAAAACCCCAGCAGAGCATGATCCAATTTGTACAGCAGGGGAAAAAATTCCTTCCTGATCCCCCGAGAGGCAATCGGATTTTCCCCGGATCAACTTTCCCTATAAATGTCAGTACCCAGTTATATTCTGTACATTTAGGAAAGTATCCAGACCTTTCTTATAGCAATCTACTGATCTGGCCAGATCCACCTCTGCAGGGAGTCTGTTCCACATTTTCACAGCTCTTACTGTGAAGAAACCTTTCTGTATTTGGAGGTGAAATCTCTTTTCCTCTAGACGTAAAGAGCGCCCCCTTGTCCTTTGTGTTGACCGTAAAGTGAATAACTCAACACCAAGTTCACAATATGGACCCCTTATATATTTGTACATGTTGATCATATCCCCCCTTATTCTCCTCTTCTCCAGAGTGAATAAATTCAGCTCCTCTAATCTTTCTTCATAGCTGAGCTCCTCCATGCCTCTTATCAGTTTGGTTGCCCTTCTCTGCACTTTCTCCAGTTCCCCGATATCCTTTTTGAGAACTGGGGCCCAAAACTGAACTGCATATTCCAGATGAGGCCTTACTAATGATTTGAACAGATGATGTCTCTCTCTCTGGAGTCCATACCTCTCTTATACAAGAAAGGACTTTCCTCGCTTTGGAAACTGCAGCTTGGCATTGCATGCCATTATTGAGCTTATGATCTACCAAAACCCCCAGATCCTTCTCCACTACGGATCCCCCCAGATCCTTCTCCACTACGGATCCCCCCAGATCCTTCTCCACTATGGATCCCCCCAGATCCTTCTTCACTACGGATCCCCCCAGATCCTTCTCCACTACGGATCCCCCCAGATCCTTCTCCACTACGAATCCCCCCAGATCCTTCTCCACTATGGATCCCCCCAGATCCTTCTTCACTACGGATCCCCCCAGATCCTTCTCCACTACGGATCCCCCCAGATTCTTCTCCACTACGGATCCCCCCAGATCCTTCTCCACTACGGATCCCCCCCAGATCCTTCACTACAGATCCGGCCAGATCCTTTTCCACTACGGATCCCCCCAGATCCTTCTCCACTATGGATCCCCCCAGATCCTTCTCCACTACAGATCCCCCCAGATCCTTCTCCACTACGGATCCCCCCCAGATCCTTCTCCACTACGGATCCCCCCAGATCCTTCTCCACTACGGATCCCCCCAGATCCTTCTCCACTACTGATCCCGCCAGATCCTTCTCCACTACGGATCCCCCCAGTTCCTTCTCCACTACGGATCCCCCCAGATCCTTCTCCACTACGGATCCCCCCAGTTGTACTCCCCCTAGTATGTATGATGCATTCATATTCTTAGCCCCCAAGTGCATAACTTTACATTTATCAACATTAAACCTCATCTGCCACATAGTCGCCCAATTAGACAGAGCATTGAGGTCGGCTTGTAAATTGGCGACATCCTGTAAGGACGTTATTCCCCTGCATAGCTTGGTGTCATCTGCAAAGACAGAAATGTTACTTTTCATCTCAGACCCAATATCATTTATAAAGATATTAAAAAGTAAGAGTCCCAACACTGAACCTTGGGGTACACCACTGATAACCTTGGACCATTCAGAGTAAGAATCATTAACCACGACTCTCTGAATTCTGTCTTTTAGCCAGTTTTCTATCCATTTACAAACTGATATTTCCAATCCTGTAGACTTTACCTTACACATGAGCCGTGTGTGGGGAACTGTATCCAAGTATACCACATCCACCGCCACCCCTCTGTCCAAGTATACCACGTCCACCGCCACCCCTCTGTCCAAGTATACCACGTCCACAGCCACCCCTCTGTCCAAGTATACCACGTCCACCGCCACCCCTCTGTCCAAGTATACCACGTCCACAGCCACCCCTCTGTCCAAGTATACCACGCCCACCGCCACCCCTCTGTCCAAGTATACCACGTCCACCGCCACGCCTCTGTCCAAGTATACCACGTCCACCGCCTCCCATCTGTCCAAGTATACCACGTCCACCGCCACCCCTCTGTCCAAGTATACCACGTCCACCGCCACGCCTCTGTCCAAGTATACCACGTCCACCGCCTCCCATCTGTCCAAGTATACCACGTCCACCGCCACCCCTCTGTCCAAGTATACCACGTCCACCGCCACGCCTCTGTCCAAGTATACCACGTCCACCGCCTCCCATCTGTCCAAGTATACCACGTCCACCGCCACCCCTCTGTCCAAGTATACCACGTCCACCGCTACCCCTCTGTCCAAGTATACCACGTCCACCGCCACCCCTCTGTCCAAGTATACCACGTCCACCGCTACCCCTCTGTCCAAGTATACCACGTCCACCGCCACCCCTCTGTCCAAGGTCTTACTTACCTCTTCATAAAAAGAAATCAGGTTTGTCTGACAACTTCTGTCTTTCATGAATCCATGCTGTCTGTTGCTTAAATAGTTTTTTTCCAGCAAAAACTCATCTATGTGGTCTTTTATTAATCTCTCCAGTATCTTCCCAACTATAGAAGTTAAACTAACAGGTCTATAGTTACTTGGTAAAGACTTTGTTCCCTTTTTAAATATAGGCACCACATTGGCCCTGCGCCAATCCAGTGGTACTATTCCCGTCATTAATGAGTCCCTAATAATTAGATACAATGGCTTTGAAATTACAGAGCTCAATTCTTTTAGGACACGTAGGTGTATGTCATCTGGTCCAGGTGCTTTATCCACCTTTATTCTGTCTAAATATTTCTGGACCATATCACCTTTGAGCCATTGTGGATCATTTGGGGATGTGTCACTACCACCCCCATTTTGGACATGAGCTCCCCCATGCTCCATTGTATACACAGAGCTGAAGAAAGTATTTAATAAATTAGCCTTCTCTTTGTCCCCAGTCACCCACTCTAGATTATTTTGTAAAGGGCCTACATGCTCAGACTTCACCTTTTTACTATTAATATATTTGAAGAATTTTTTGGGGTTTGTCCTACTATCTTTTGCAATCTGTCGTTCATTTAGAATTTTTGCATCCTTGATTTCCTTTTTACATATCCTGTTATATTCTTTGTAACATTTAAATGACACTAGTGTTCCCTCATTTTTATATTTTTTTAAAAGCTCTTTTCTTATAGTTCATAGCTTTTTTAACTTTGGCCGTGTATGGAAGGAAAGCGGACCTTGAAGAAGTGAGCACCTGATAGCTGGAGTTGAGGACGGCAGAGATCTTAGCAGTGGCTTCATATTTTTTGTGAGTAGCCAAAGGGTAAACTCAACTTTATTGTTCAGCACATGAACACAGATGCTCCACCCAGGATCCTCCCCTTAATACGTGTCGCCCGCTACTTGGCTTCATCAAGTTTTATGGTGTATGGAAGGAAAGCGGACCTTGAAGGAATGAGCACCTGGTAGCTGAGTCGTCCACCCTAAGCTGGTCTAATAACAGTGAGGGGGTGACATCAAGTTTTACTGCACCAGGTGACACCAACCCTAGTGACGCCACTGCCCCTATGTGATAGCATTGGGCAGGTGACAGGTACTCTTTATGGAGACATTAGGGGTCCAATAGACCTCAATGCTCCCCCTGCCCTTCACACCATCTAACCAATCACAGATCGGCTTGGTTGGATGGGTCTCCTGGCTGTACTGGCCAGGAAAGTGTGCATCTGAACCCGGAAGTTATGTCACTTCCGGGTTTCATTGCTTGCATGTGAGATTGAGGCGTGGATTTTGCCTCGATCTCACTGCAGTCTCTCCCCCCCGGCAGATGTGTTATCAGGTGTCGGTAAAGCACGGGACAGCCCGGGAACCACGGGAGGAGGGCCCTAAGGGCTGAACTGGTAGCACAGTCTGCGGATGTCAGGCTCAGTTCACACTGCTTTTACGGATTTTAAGGAGAACCCCACAACAATTTATTTATTTTTTAAATGGCTTGGGCACCCCTCAAAATCCATACCTCCATACCGGACTCCTATCCGAGCATGCAGCCTGGCAGGCCAGGAAAGCGGGGGGGGGGTGAGTAAGCACCCCCTCCCCTCCTCTTGAACCATACCAGGCCACATGCCCTCAATATGGTAGGTGTGCTTTGGGGGGGGGGGGGGCTATGGTTGCCACCTGTCCAGAATTCACCCGGGCAGTCCGGGTTTTGAATCATGTGCCCGGGTTTCAGTCCACCTGAAACCCAGACACATTATTCAGACAGGAATGTGGCTCGGAACAGGGTTTGACAGGAGGGTGGGGGGGCACTATGTGCGCCATATTACTATTCTCTTTGGAGTGCCCAAAGGTGTCCCAGGTCTGTTACAACCCTATAGTGCAGCCCTCAAAATTTAAACTTGCCTGCTCGCATTTGGCGAGTGAAATTATTTATGAGTAGTGCGAGTAAGGACACAGGGCTGTACTGTCCCGGGAATGTACAGGCTTGCAGCGAGGGGCATTTCAATAGGAGCAGTCCGCCGCCTGGGACCGCCCCTCTCCACCTCCCTCATGCCGCTCGTCCCTGCCCCCTTGCACAGTCTCGTAGCGAGGGGCATTTCCATAGGAGCAGTCCGCCGCCTGGCACCGCCCCTCTCCACCTCCCTCATGATGCTCATCTCCGCCCCCTCATACAGGCTCGCAGCGAGGGGCATTTCCATAGGAGCAGTCCGCCGCCTGGAAAAGCCCCTCTCCACCGCCCTCAGTGTTTACTTTCTGCTATAAAACATATCCAATAAAATAAAAAAATAAAAAATCTAATTTCTTCATCAGGTTAGGCCAATATATATTCTGCTACATATTTTTGGCAAAAAATCCCAATAAGCGTTTATTGATTGGTTTGCGCAAAAGATAGATTCATGGCATTTTTATTAGTTTTCTTTTTTACTTTTTTTTTTTTTTTAATCAGATCCTTTTTTATTTTTATATGCAAACAACATTGAGACAATACAAATTAATGGTACAAACAAAATCACATTAAACCAAACACAACCCTCCAAAAAAAAAGAAAATAAACCCCAAACCACCCCACCCCAACAAGACCCCCCCCCCCCCCCATCCCCCAAATGTATTTATTTTTACTAGTAATTGCGGTGACCAGCGATTTGTAGTGGTACTGCGACGGACAGATCAGACACCTAACTGACATTTTTTACAATTTTTTGGGAACCAGTGACACTAATGCCCCATACACACGATCGTTTTTCATGCCGTTAAAAATGCCATTTTTAAAAATGGGCATTAAAACCGATCGTGTGTAGGCTCCAGAGCATTTTTAACGACGTGAAAAATGGCCATTAAAAATTTCGAACCATGCTCTATTTTTTCACGTCGTTTTTCATGTCGTTTTTTTTAACGACGTGAAAAACGATAGTGTGTATGCTTTCACAAGGAGAAAAAAACGCGCATGCTCAGAATCAAGTATGAGACGGGAGCGCTCGTTCTGGTAAAACTAGCATTCGTAATGGAGATATCACATTCGTCACGCTGTAACGGACTGAAAAGCAGGAGGCTGAAAAGCGCGAATCGTCTCTCACCAAACTTTACTAACATGAAGGGTGGCGCCATTCGAACGGAACTTCCCCTTTATAGTGCCGTCGTACGTGTTGTACGTCACTGCGCTTTCCTTGAACGTTTTTTAAAATGATGGTGTGTACGCAAGACAGGCTTGAGAGGAAACATGAAAAAAAACGACGAGAAAAACGTCGGTTTAAAAAATGGCATGAAAAACGATTGTGTGTATGCCGCATAAGGCTACTTTCACACTGAGGCGCTGGATGCACTGGTGGTATAGCGGCGCTAAAAATAGCGTTTTTTTTGCCGCGATTTGCGGGTGCCAGCGGGGGTACTTTAACCCCCGCTAGTGCCCTAAAATGGGTTAAAAACGCTCGTAATAACGATTCTTTGCGGCGTTTTACGATCGTTTTGGAGGCGCTACCCCATTGATTTCAATGGGCAGGGGCGCTATAGGAACGCTATTTTTAGCGCTCCTATTGCGCCTCAAAGATGCGTTTTTTGACCCTCCTGCAAGCGCAACGCTCCAGTGTGAAAGCCCTCGGGCTTTCACATTGGATACTTTTTGGGGCGCATTGCAGGCGCTATTTTTAGCGCAATAGCGCCTGCAAAGCGCCTCAGTGTGAAAGGGGCCTAATACTGTGCTAAAAATATGCACTGTCACTTTACTAATGACACTGGCTGGGAAGGGGTTAACGCTAGCCGGGCGATCAAGGGGTTAACTGGGTTTCCCTGGGTGTGTTTACTAACTGGGGGATGGGCTGCCTGAGATAGCACAGAGATCCATCTTCCTGCATAGCAAGAAAGACAAGACAAGATCTCTGTGTCATCCCCTGTCAGAACGGAGATCTGCCTTGTTTACTTTCGGCAGATCCCCGTTCTCATACTTCCCAACTGTCCCGGATTTGGAGCAATGTCCCTCTGTTCCTCTTTCCTGCTCATTTGTGTATATCAATCAAAAAGTGTTCCCCAGCGCTAAACCTTTCATCTGATTTCTAAATTGCTGGATTTATAAATTCCAAAAGCCAATATAAAGGAATAGTAGTTGTAAAAAAAAAGCACTTGTGGGTTTAACCAATCTTGTTTTGTTTTTTTGTACAATTCTCCTTTAAGAGGGTGTGGCATGGGGTGTGTCCTATGCCTGCATACTTTTGCTGATAGGTGTCCCTCATTCCCATCTCAAAAAGTTGGGAGGTGTGCGTTCTGTCTCTGCGGGGGAACGATCGCGGGGCGGCCGGTGAACATCGAGTTCCCCAGACTATCACCTCACCAATACACGCAGCCTTCATCTCTGCATGCGCTGTGGTATTAATGGGCCCTTCGGCCTAATTCACACCTGAGCGATTATCTACTTGAAGCTCCAAAACGCTGGAGGAGAAAAAAATCTATTATTCTCTATGGGGACCGTTCACATCTCCACTCCATGTCGCGATTTTCTGCTCAAATAAAAAAAAGTAAAAAAAAAAATAGTAATAATATATGAATAAATAAATGTAAAATAAATACACAAATAACAAAAAATCATCATAAATAAGTAAAATAAATGAATAATATATAATAATACATTAATAAATATTAATTAACCTTAAAAAATATTAGACACTATTATTATTATTATTAATATTATTATTATTATTAATAATAATAAAATAACAATAAAATAACAACATCCACACCTGAGCGATTATCTACTTGAAGCTCAAAAACGCTGGAGGAGGAAAAAAAATCAGTTATTCTCTATGGGGACGATTCACAGCTCCACTGCAAGTCACCTGAAGCCCAACACCTAATGCAGCGTACACACGATCACTTTTCTCGTTGGGAAAAATGAATTTTTTTCTCTTGGACGAGAAAAAACGTCCGTGTGTGGGCTTTCCAGCATTTTTCCCGACGAGAAAAACGACAAGAATCACGGCGAGAAAAATTAGAACATGCTCTAATTTTTCTCGTCGCGAATCGCAGCATTTTTTTCCGCTGCAGTTTTCCCCATAGGGAAACACCGCTAGGGAGCCTACACACGGCCAGTTTTCTCAACCAAGAGAAAACCTGTCATGAAAACCGGCTGTGTGTAGGGGACCAAGCCGGTCCTCGTTTTTCCCGTCGGGTTTCACGGCGGTGTTTTCACCGCCGTGAAACTCGATCGTGTGTACACGGCATCAAGCTCAAACTAGTTCTGGAGCTTTTTACACGTTTGTATTTCCATAGAAATGAATGGCAACGCACCATTCGTGCGTTTTTGCGTGTTTCTGCGTGATTTTCTGCTCAAATAAAAAAAGAAAGAAATTGTAATAATATAGGAATAAATAAATGTAAAATAAATACACAAATAACTAAAAATCATCATAAATAAGTAAAATAAATGAATAATATATAATAATACATTAATAAATAATAATTAACCACTTTCCTACCGGGCACTTTCCCCCCTTCCTGCCCAGGCCAATTTTCAGCTTTCAGCGCTCTCACATTTTGAATGACAATTACAGGGTCATACAATACTGTACTCATATGACATTTTTATCATTTTTTCCCCACAAAGCTTTCTTTTGGTGTTATTTGATCATTAGTGATGAGCCGAACACCCCCGGGTTCGGTTCGCACCAGAACCCGCGAACGGACCGAAAGTTCGTACGAACATTAGAACCCTATTAAATACAATGGATGCGAACGTTCGAATTCTAAAGTGCTAATTATAACGACTATTATCCATGTTATTGTCCTAAAAAGGGTTTGGGAACCCGGGTTGTGCACCAGGGGACATGTATCAATGCAAAAAGAAGTTTTAAAAACGGTCGTTTTTCGGGAGCAGTCATTTTAATGATGCATAAAGTGAAAAAAAAAAGTCAAATATTCCTTTAAATATCGTACCTGGGGGGTGTCTAAAGTATGCCTGTGAAGTGCCACGTGTTTCCCGTGTTTAGAACTGTCCCTGCACAAAATGACACTTCTAAAGGAAAAAAAAGCCATTTAAAACTGCTTGCGGCTTTAATGTAATGTCTGGTCCCGGTAATATGGATGAAAATCTTTAAGAAAAATGGCATAGCTACCCCATCACCCCCCCCCCCCCTACCCCAGCCCATTACCAGCCCCTTTGGGTCTTGTATGGATATTAAGGGGAACCCCGCACATAAAATAAAAAAGGCCCTATATACTCTGAACAGCCGTATACAGGCGGTGCATACAAGACAGGGACTGTAGGTTTGTTCTTATGTAGAATGTGTTTGTAATTTTGAACAGGTACATTGTTGAAGTGTAGCTCCAGCCAAAAAATCTATTTTTAAGCTTTTTGGGAAACATAGGTAAGGGTTATCACCCCTGTAACATTTGTTTTGCTGTGCAGTGTGCACCCGTTCAGAACATTTCACCTCACTTTCCGTCCCAATGACAAATGTTTTTAGAAAATTTGGAGTTTTTATTGAAACAAGTGTAGCGGGGTCTTTAAATTTAGTTGGGATACACTGGGTACTAGTATGACCCAGGTGTGTAGATTGTGAGAGGTTTTGGACCACTTTGTGTTCGTGGAGGATTGGATGGTGTAATAATCTCCTTGGCCTCTGGGTGGCGGGGTACCTGGAGGCTCAAGGTAGAATGACTGTCACAGTGCTACCCTTTTTGTCCCTTTCCGGATATGGTACGATGAGGGCGGGGAACCTGCCGTGGTGTCAATGGGAGGAGATAAAAGGGGGAGACGCCCTAACCACGAGGTCTTCGTCTTCAGGAGGATCTTCTTCACGCGCCCAGGCACCTTAGGCCTGGGTGCGGGCGGTTCCGGATTCCGGCCCAGGTGCCCTAGACCTGACCGGAATGGAGTTGGAGTCCATCCCAGGCACCTTCAGCCTGGGGTGAGGTACTAGACTAGGAGGCCTGGGGTCCAGTGACTTCGACTGGATCCCGTGAGGGTGGAGACGTCCGAGGGTCCCTGAGGTGGATGGGGCCCATGTCTGAGGCGAGGAGGCCGGGGAGGTTACCCATTCAGAGAGTCTGGAGCAGCATCAACCCAGTGACAGATGGGCCTCTGGTAACTCCCTTGGAGGGACATCTTCCCCTGACAGGGGCCGCAGCCCAGCGAAGGTACTCCTATCTACGTTCTCTTGAGTCGCTGGTAGAGACTCTCAAGTTCTAAGTCCTTTCTAGCTGAAGGCTATAGTAACCGCTGGTGAAATCGCAGTGGTTTAGCTGACAATCAGGATAGTGCCTCCACCTGCTCATTCCCGTATCAAAATGTTGTCAAGTCGCAACCAGTTGGCTACTGAAGCACTGTTTATTGTGAGATGTACAATAAAGCAAGAGTTGGACTGTGATCGGTGTGTGGAACTCTGGTTAATGGGAGCAGAGGGAAGTGTTGGCGCAGCAGGACTTAATCCTTTACAGAAACACATAGGCCCGAGGAAATATCTGGTACTGGCCTTCACCTCACCCACAGCTTTGGGGAGGACATGGGCCGTAGCGCATCTCACCCTGTCGTGTGACATACCCCTAGAAAAAGGAGATGGGGTGAGGCCGCTACATAAGGACTGGTGATAAAGCATCAGTACAGAGGAGACACCTTTCTCCCATATTTATTCTTACAGGAGAGAATTTTCCTTCCTAGTGGTAGATTTCCTCTCACTTCCTGTTGTCTTCTTGCGTTTGCAAGTAGGAGTCGTTTGTAAGTTGGATGTTTGAAAGTAGGGACCTGCCGTATATACTCTGCAGAAATAGGCCCCTTAGTTGTTGGTGTTGGCACAACACTGTAAGCACTCACAGTTACTCTTGGTTGGTGCTGGAACGCCCTGCTGTCAACTATTATATCAGGAATTTTAATTACATATAATTGTTGAACAGTGGTAGTAAAAATTGGGCCTTTGATGGTGGTGCTGGTGCCACAACACTGTAAGCCCTGACAGTTACTCTTGGTGGGTGCAGCAATGGGCCCTGCTGTGAAATATTAGATCAAGAATTGTAAATACACGCCCCTGTTGAACAGGGGCTGAAAAATTGGGCCTTAGGCAGTGGTGGCGGTGCCCAGAACCAAAAATGTTCTTCCAAGCTATCATCATGAATCGGATCATTGAGGAGGAGGAGGAGGAGGATAGTCACTCAGCATAACAGGACAGTCACTCAGCATCAGCATAGGCAGTCTTTAGGGATGAGCTTCGAGTTCGAGTCGAACATTGCCTGTTCGCCCGTTCGCCAAACAGCGAACAAATTGGGGTGTTCGCGGCAAATTCGAAAAATCTATGGGAGAAATCCAAAGTGTTAATTATAAAGGCTAATATGCAAGTTATTGTCCTAAAAAGTATTTGGGGACCCGGGTCCTGCCCCAGGGGACATGTATCAATGCAAAAAGAAGTTTTAAAAACGGCCGTTTTTTCGGGAGCAGTGATTTTAATAATGCTTAAAATGAAAAAATAAAAGTGAAATATTCCTTTAAATTTCGTACCTGGGGGGTGTGTATGATATGCATGTGAAGTGGCGCATGTTTCCCGTGCTTAGAACTGTCCCTGCAAAAAATGTCATTTTTGAAAGAAAAAAATGCATTTAAAACTGACTCGCGGCTATTAATGAATTGTCGGCTCCCGGCAATACATACAAAAGTCATTGATAAAAAAAAAAAAAAAAGCGTGGGGGTTCCCCAGAATTCAATTACCAGGCCCTTCAGGTCTGGAATGGATATTAAGGGGAACCCCGCCGCAAATTTTAAAAAAAATTGACGTGGGGTTCCCCCAAATATCCATTCCAGGCCCTTCAGATCTGGCATGGATTTTAAGGGGAACTCCACCCCAAATTTAAAAAAAAAATGGCGTGGAGTCCCCCTAAAAATCCATACCAGACCCCTTATCCGAGCAGGCAACCTGGCCGGCCGCAGGGGAAAAGGGGGGGACGAGAGAGCGCCCCCCCCCTCCCTCCTGAACCGTACCAGGCCACATGCCCTCAACATGGGGAGGATGTCCCCATGTTGATGGGGACAAGGGCCTCATCCCCACAACCCTTGCCCGGTGGTTGTGGGGGTCTGCGGGCAGGGGGCTTATCGGAATCTGGAAGACCCCTTTAACAAAGGGGACCCCCAGATCCCGCCCCCCTATGTGAATTGGTAAGGGGTACATTGTACCCCTACCATTTCACGAAGAAAGCGTAAAAAAATGTTTACAAAAACACACAAACACCTTGAAAAAGTCCTTTATTAAAAAAAAACAAAACAAAAAAAAAACATTCCAGCGCTGAAATCCAGTGTCCCGCGGCGATCCCGATGTCCAGCGCTGTCCTTCATTGGTTGTGCCTGAGCGGACCTGATGGGGAACTCCCTCTCAGTATTTTAAATGTATAGACCCGCCCCTTCTAAAGTTCCCCATCAGGTCCGCTCAGCGGACGAGATGCGGAACATGAGAAGGGGCGGGTCTATACATGTATTACCAAAGTGAGAGCAGTTCCCCATCAGGTCCGCCCCCTCGGTATGTCGGACCCGCCTACGTCATTGGCTTGAGCGGGGAACTTCCTTCACTGTGTAATTTAAATTTACATAGTGAAGGAAGTTCCCCGCTCAAGCCAATGACGTAGGCGGGTCCGACATACCGAGGGGGCGGACCTGATGGGGAACTGCTCTCACTTTGGTAATACATGTATAGACCCGCCCCTTCTCATGTTCCGCATCTGGTCCGCTGAGCGGACCTGATGGGGAACTTTAGAAGGGGCGGGTCTATACATTTAAAACACTGAGAGGGAGTTCCCCATCAGGTCCGCTCAGGCACAACCAATGAAGGACAGCGCTGCACATCGGGATCGCCGCGGGACACTGGATTTCACCGCTGGAATGTTTTTTTTTTTTTTTTAATAAAGGACTTTTTCAAGGTGTTTGTGTGTTTTTTTTAAACATTTTTTTACGCTTTCTTCGTGAAATGGTAGGGGTACAATGTACCCCTTACCAATTCACATAGGGGGGGGCGGGATCTGGAGGTCCCCTTTGTTAAAGGGGTCTTCCAGATTCCGATAAGCCCCCCGCCCGCAGACCCCCACAACCACCGGGCAAGGGTTGTGGGGATGAGGCCCTTGTCCCCATCAACATGGGGAAATCCTCCCCATGTTGAGGGCATGTGGCCTGGTACGGTTCAGGAGGGAGGGGGGGCGCTCTCTCGTCCCCCCCTTTTCCCCTGCGGCCGGCCAGGTTGCCTGCTCGGATAAGGGGTCTGGTATGGATTTTTAGGGGGACTTCACGCCATTTTTTTTTTAATTTGGGGTGGAGTTCCCCTTAAAATCCATGCCAGATCTGAAGGGCCTGGAATGGATATTTGGGGGAACCCCACGTAAATTTTTTTTACATTTGCGGCGGGGTTCCCCTTAATATCCATTCCAGACCTGAAGGGCCTGGTAATTGAATTCTGGGGAACCCCCACGCTTTTTTTTTTTTTATCAATGACTTTTGTATGTATTGCCGGGAGCCGACAATTCATTAATAGCCGCGAGTCAGTTTTAAATGCCTTTTTTTCTTTCAAAAATGACATTTTTTGCAGGGACAGTTCTAAGCACGGGAAACATGCGTCACTTTACATGCATATCATACACACCCCCCAGGTACGAAATTTAAAGGAATATTTCACTTTTATTTTTTCATTTTAAGCATTATTAAAATCACCGCTCCCGAAAAAACGGCCGTTTTTAAAACTTCTTTTTGCATTGATACATGTCCCCTGGGGCAGGACCCCGGGTCCCCAAACACTTTTTAGGACAATAACTTGCATATTAGCCTTTATAATTAACACTTTAGATTTCGAACGTTCGAGTCCATTGTATTTAATAGGGTTCTAAAGTTTACACAAACATTTTGTCTGTTCGCAGGTTCTGGTGCGAACCGAACAGGGGGGTGTTCGGCTCATCCCTGGCAGTCTTGAAGGGATGTGACATTTCAAAGAAAATTATTCTGTTACATCAGCATCAGGTGTGTGGTAGCTGGTGGTGATCCAAGACTGGTTCATCTTGATGAAAGTCAGTCGATTGACCAAGTCGGTGGACAGGCGCACCCTGTGATCCGTGACAAATCCTCCAGCAGCACTGAATGTGCGTTCTGAAAGAACGCTGGATGCAGGACAGGCCAGTAGCTCAATTGCATACTGTGCAAGCTCTGGCCAGTGATCCATCCTCAAGACCCAGTAAGCCAGAGGATTTTCGGTGGGGAAGGTGTCCAAGTCTGACCTTGCCCCTAGATATTCCTGCACCATGTTTATCAGACGCTGGCGATGGTTGCTGGAACCGATCATACTTTGGGGCTGCGGACTAAAGAATTGTCTGAACGCATCGGTCAGATGGCCACCTTCCCCACCGCTCCTTCTTTGACTGCCCGAAGCCTCAGCAACTCGTTGTCCAGGACCAGGAGTTTGTAACCTCCCAGTCTCTGGGAACGCGTTGCACAGACCTTTCTGCAAGGCCTCCCGGAGTTGTCTCATCCTCTGCTCCCTCTGCGACGGTAACATAAGGTCCGCAACCTTACCCTTGTACCGTGGATCAAGGAGAGTGGCCAGCCAGTAATGGTCCCTCTCCTTGATCCGAAGAATACGAGGATCCTTCCGCAGGCTTTGCAGGATCAGGGAAGCCATGCAGCGTAGGTTTGCTGAGGCATTCGCTCCGGAGTCCTCTGGGTCACTGAGGACGACATGATCCGCAGCCACCTCCTCCCAGCCACGTACAAGTCCATGGGTGTCTTGGAATTGTAATTGATCCCATGAAGACTGCTGCTGATGCTGAGTGCTAGTCTCCACCTCCATGCTGACACAATCCTCCTCCTTCTCCTCCTCGTCCTCTTCCTCTGTGATAACCGGACCAGCAGGAACACTGTCTGGGTAAAGGGGGTCTTGAGAGGTAAGGAAGTTCTCCTCTTCCTGCCTCTGTTCTGCCTCAAGTGCCCTGTCCATTATTCCACGCAGCGTGTGCTCCAACAGGTGGACAAGAGGGACAGTGTCACTGATGCATGCACTGTCACTGCTCACTAGGCTTGTGCACAACGGAAAAATTCGGTTAGTTTCGGTTCGTTTCTTTTCGGTCCTGTTGATTCGTAATCATTCGTAATTTTGCTAGAAGGGATTTTTCGTGTTCGGACTAATTCGTATTTTCGCAAGCGACATTTTTCGTTGAATTTTTAGTTGATTTATAATTCGTACTTTCGGTAGAGTACATTGTTTTTCGTTGATTCTGGACACAACTCCTACTTTCGTAACTTTTTTTGGGTTCGTTGATTCGTAATTTTCTGTGTCTCTCTCACGACGACGCTGCCTATTATGCCTAATGTGCTTCGAATGGATTTGTACTTTTCTAAATACATAGCGGTTATTTGTAACGATTCGAAATCTCGTATTTTACTTTCGTTTTTTACATGCGGCTATAGCCTCCGCCCCTGTACACCATTTTGAGAGGGAGTTCAGCGCGGTGAGGGAGAAGCAGAGAGCAGAGCAGAGTGAGTGTTATTGTGCTTCGTATGGATTCGTACATTCGTAACTTTTTCATAACGAATTATGCCGAAGACATTCGGGCATTCGCTATTTGCGGTATAATTTATTTCGGATTCGGTCTTATTCGTAATTGCTTTGTTCGGAAATTCGAATGCTTCCGAATGTCCGAAAGTTGCTAAATTCGGACGAATTTCGATTCGTTACGAAACGAATTGCACAAGCCTACTGCTCACCATCCTCGTGGCCTCCTCAAATGGTGGCAGGACAGTGCATGCATCCCTGATCATGCCCCACTGGCGTGGTGAAAAAAACCCGAGCTCCCCTGACCCTGTCCTGGTGCCGTAGTCGCACAGGTACTCATTGATGGCCCTCTGCTGCGTGTGCAGCCGCTGCAGCATGGCCAACGTAGAGTTCCACCTGGTGGGCATGTCACAGATTAGGCGGTTCCTGGGCAGGTTGTAATCCTTTTGCAGGTCAGACAACTGAGCACTGGCATTATATGACCGGCGGAAATGCCCACAGAGTTTCATGGCCTGCTTCAGGACCTCCTGTAAGCCCGGGTACCTGCCCAAGAACCGCTGCACCACCAAGTTAAGGACGTGAGCCAAACAGGGCACATGGGTCAGTTGTCCCTGTCGGAGGGCGGAGAAGAGGTTGGTGCCATTGTCGGAAACCACCATTCCTGGCTTAAGCTGGCGTGGCGTCAACCACCTCTGAGCCTGCCTCTGCAGAGTTGACAGAATCTCTGCCCCAGTGTGGCTCCTGTCCCCCAAGCACACCAGCTTAACCACCGCATGGCATCTTTTTGCCTAAGTACTTGCGTAGCCCCTTGAATGCCTACAGAGCACCGCTGGTTCCGAGGACAAATCAGCAGAGGAAGAGGCCATGGAGGAAGAAGAAGAGGAAGGGGTGGAGCAGAGAAGTGTGTCAGAATCACCAGTAGTAACATTTTGGAGGCGTGGTGGTGGAACAACCTCCAACAATACTGCACCTTGTCCTTCCCAGCTGCCAGCAGAGTCACCCAATGCGCCGTGAAAGAAAGGTAACGTCCCTGTCTATACATGCTGGACCATGAGTCAGCGGTAATATGCACCTTACCGCTGACCGCCCTGTCCAGCGAGGCATGGACATTGCCTTCCACATGCTGGTAGAGAGCTGGAATCGCCTTTCGTGAGAAAATTTGGCGTTTGGGAACCTGCCACTGAGGAACCGCACATTGCACAAACTCACGGAAGGGGGCAGAGTCTACCAACTGAAAAGGCAGCAGTTGAATTGCTAGCAATTTAGCCAAGCTAGCATTCAACCGCTGGGCATGTGGATGGCTGGGAGTGAACTTCTTTTGGCGGTGCAGCAGCTGGGGCAGGGAAATTTGCCTGGTACAATCGGACGTCGGTGTACTGCTAGCAGAGTGCCCGCAAGTACTTGGCTGTGACACACCTAATTCTACACCTTCATTCCTCTCAGTGCATGTTTCAGAGAGGACTGAAGGTATAGTGGGGTTGGAGATCCCAGCTGATGCGGTGCAAGAAGAGGTCAGCTTTGTTCTTTGGTGTGGGTCTTTAAGGTAGGCTTGCCAACGAGCTGCATGGCAGGTCAACATATGTCTGGTCAAGCATGTGGTGCCCAAGCGGCTGATGTTTTGGCCATGCGAGATATGCTTTAGACATATGTTGCAAATGGCAACGGTGCGATCTGATGCACTAGCCTCAAAAAAGGCCCACACCAAGGAACTTTTGGAATAACGCGCAGAGACAGCAGCGCCCTGCAAATGCGTAGCTCTGCGGTGTGATGCAGTCGGTGTGCTGCCCTTAAGCTGGCCCCTGGAGGGGATCCTGCCTCGTTGGAGATGTGCCTCCTCCTCATCCTCCTTCTCCTCCTCAGTGACCTCATCATCCCCTCTCTCCTCATCACTGGAGCAAATCTGGCAGTATGCTGCAGCTGGGGGAACATGACTGCCAGATAGCTGAACTTGTTGGGCACCCCCTCTCTCTGGGCTCACGTTACTGCCTTCCTCTAGCTGGGTTCCATCATCGGACCCTTCAAAACGCTGGGCATCCTCCTGCAGCATGTACCCAACACTGTGCTCAAACAGTTCGGGGGACTCCTCAAGAGGACATGGTGGGTCTAGGGAAGGAGTGACTGATGCCATTGAGCTGAGGGAAGAGGCCGCTTTGGCAGCTGCTTTGCCAGTACCCTGAGCCTGGGTGAGAGAGGATGAGGAGGAGGAGGACGGCTTGGTCATCCACTCTACCAAGTCTTGGGCATGTTGCGGCTCAACATGGTCAGCTGCTGAAAAGTAAGACAAGCGTGTCCCACGGCCACGTGCTGATGAGGATGCACCATGTCCACGACCAGCACTGTTGCCTCTGGACACAGAGCCTGCTTGCCCTCTTTTATTGCCTCGTGACTGTCTGCCTCTCCTTGTTTGCCTTCCAGACATACTAATGGCCTGCAGTGAGATGTAGCTGCCCAAAGGTGGCATGTATATATATACTGATTATACTGCAGCTAGCAGAATCAACTGCCTGCTGTGGTATTAGTATGGGAAAAGCAGCAATTGTCTTCAGTAAGTTTTAGGTGAAAACTCTGCAGAGTACACTGAAAATACTTGCAGCTCTCTGCTTGTGGTTTTATTATGAGAACACCACTATAATAGTCACTAACTGTATTCAGGTGAGCTTTAGGTGAATGCTATGCAAAGCACACAGTAGTACACTAAGTGAAACACTGACTGCAGCTAGCACAATCATCTGCCTGCCTGTCACAGTATAGAGAATAACAGGAACGGATCTAGCTAAACTGAATACAGTGTATAAATATATATACAACACCTAGGATGCATATATATCCTCTACACACTGTAACTGCAGCTAACTGACTCGCCTGCCTGCTCTATCTAACTCAATATAAATGACACTGTCTCTCTCTCTCTCTATCTCTCTGAAGCTGCCTCTTTCACAAACGCCAACACACTACACAAGGCCGACTTCCAGGCGGCCTTATATAGTGTGGGGCGTGTACCTACTCCTCTGAGCCATGATTGGCCAAAGACACCCTGGCTTTGGCCAATTACGGCTCTCCGTTATTACCGCGCTGTGATTGGCCAAAGCATGTGGGTCATAGTACATGCTTGGCCAATCATCAGCCAGCAATGCACTGCGATGCCGCAGTGAATTATGGGCCATGACGTGCCACTCGAATTTGGCGCGAACGACCCATAATGTTTGCAATTCGGCGAACATCCGAACAGCCGATGTTCGAGTCGAACGTGAAGCTCATTCCTATTGATCACCACTAGTGATGAGCCGAACACCCCCGGGTTCGGTTCGCACCAGAACCCGCGAACGGACCGAAAGTTCGAACGAACATTAGAACCCTATTAAATACAATGGATGCGAACGTTCGAATTCTAAAGTGCTAATTATAACAACTATTATGCATGTTATTGTCATAAATAGGGTTTGGGAACCCGGGTTCTGCACCAGGGGACATGTATCAATGCAAAAAGAAGTTTTAAAAACGGTCGTTTTTCGGGAGCAGTCATTTTAATGATGCATAAAGTGAAAAAAAAAAAGTCAAATATTCCTTTAAATATCGTACCTGGGGGGTGTCTAAAGTATGTCTGTGAAGTGCCACGTGTTTCCCGTGTTTAGAACTGTCCCTGCACAAAATGACACTTCTAAAGGAAAAAAAAGCCATTTAAAACTGCTTGCGGCTTTAATGTAATGTCTGGTCCCGGTAATATGGATGAAATTCTTTAAGAAAAATGGCATAGCTACCCCATGACCCCCCCCCTACCCCAGCCCATTACCAGCCCCTTTGGGTCTTGTATGGATATTAAGGGGAACCCCGCACATAAAATAAAAAAGGCCCTATATACTCTGAACAGCCGTATACAGGCGGTGCATACAAGACAGGGACTGTAGGTTTGTTCTTATGTAGAATCTGTTTGTAATTTTGAACAGGTACATTGTTGAAGTGTAGCTCCAGCCCAAAAATCTATTTTTAAACTTTTTGGAAAACATAGGTAAGGGTTATCACCCCTGTAACATTTGTTTTGCTGTCTGTGCCCCTGTTCAGAACATTTCACCTCACTTTCCGTCCCAATGACAACTGTTTTTGAAATGTGGTGTTTTTCTTGAAACAAGGATTGCTGATAAAGCATCAGTACAGAGGAGACACCTTTCTCCCATATTTATTCTTACAGGAGAGAATTTTCCTTTCTAGGGGTAGATTTCCTCTCACTTCCTGTTGTCTTCTTTCGTTTGCAAGTAGGAGTCGTTTGTAAGTTGGATGTTTGAAAGTAGGGACCTGCCGTATATACTCTGCAGAAATAGGCCCCTTAGTTGTTGGTGTTGGCACAACACTGTAAGCACTCACAGTTACTCTTGGTTGGTGCTGGAACGCCCTGCTGTCAACTATTATATCAGGAATTTTAATTACATATAATTGTTGAACAGTGGTAGTAAAAATTGGGGCTTTGATGGTGGTGCTGGTGCCACAACACTGTAAGCCCTGACAGTTACTCTTGGTGGGTGCAGCAATGGGCCCTGCTGTGAATTATTAGATCAAGAATTGTAATTACATGCCCCTTTTGAACAGGGGCTGAAAAATTGGGCCTTTCGTGGTGGTGGTGGTGGTGGCGTTGCCACAAGACTGTAAGCCCTCAGACTTACTCTTGGTGGGTGCAGCAATGGGCCCTGCTGTGAATTATTAGATCAAGAATTGTAATTGCATGCCCCTGTTGAACAGGGGCTGAAAAATTGGGCCTTAGGCACTGGTGGCACAACACTACAACCCCTCACAGATACTGTACTTGGAGCACAGCAATGAGCCCTGTTGCAAAGTATTGCTTCAAAAATTGTAATGACACGCCCCTGTTAAACAGGGGCTGAAAAATTGGGCCTTAGGCACTGGTGCCACAACACTCCAACCCCTCACAGATACTGTACTTGGAGCACAGCAATGAGCCCTATGGCAAATTATTGCTAAAAAATTTTTAATTACACGCCCCTGTAAAACAGGGGCTGAAAAATTGGGCCTTAGCCACTGGTGGCGGCACCCATAAACAAAAATGATCTTCCAAGCTATCATCATCAATCGTATCATTGAGGACTCGGAGGAGGAGGATAGCCAGTCAACATAACAGCACAGGCACTCAGCATCAGCATCAGTCTTGAAGGGATGTGACATGTTAAAATCAATTAGTCTGTTATATCAGCATCAGGTGTGTGGTAGCTGGTGGTGATCCAAGACTGGTTCATCTTGATGAAAGTCAGTCGATCAACCGAGTCGGTGGACAGGCGCACCCTGTGATCCGTGACAAATCCTCCAGCAGCACTGAATGTGCGTTCCGAAAGAACGCTGGATGCAGGACAGGCCAGTAGCTCAATTGCATACTGTGCAAGCTCTGGCCAGTGATCCATCCTCAAGACCCAGTAAGCCAGAGGATTTTCGGTGGGGAAGGTGTCCAAGTCTGACCTTGCCCCTAGATATTCCTGCACCATGTTTATCAGACGCTGGCGATGGTTGCTGGAACCGATCATACTTTGGGGCTGCGGACTAAAGAATTGTCTGAACGCATCGGTCAGACGGCCACCTTCCCCACCGCTCCTTCTTTGACTGGCCGAAGCCTCAGCAACTCGTTGTCCAGGACCAGGAGTTTGTAACCTCCCAGTCTCTGGGAACGCGTTGCACAGACCTTTCTGCAAGGCCTCCCGGAGTTGTCTCATCCTCTGCTCCCTCTGCGACGGTAACATAAGGTCCGCAACCTTACCCTTGTACCGTGGATCAAGGAGAGTGGCCAGCCAGTAATGGTCCCTCTCCTTGATCCGAAGAATACGAGGATCCTTCCGCAGACTTTGCAGGATCAGGGAGGCCATGCAGCGTAGGTTTGCTGAGGCATTCGCTCCGGAGTCCTCTGGGTCACTAAGGACGACATGATCCGCAGCCACCTCCTCCCAGCCACGTACAAGTCCACTGGTTTCTTGGGACTGTAAATCATCCCTAAAAGACTGCTGCTGATGATGCTGAGTGCCAGCCTCCACCTCCATGCTGACACAATCCTCCTCCTCCTCCTCCTCCTCCTCCTCCTCCTCTTCCTGTGCGATGGGTGGGACAGAAGGAACACTGTCTGGGTAAAGGGGGCCTTGAGAGGCAAGGAAGTCCTCCTCTTCCTGCCTCTGTTCTGCCTCAAGTGCCCTGTCCATTATTCCACGCAGCGTGTGCTCCAACAGGTGGACAAGAGGTACAGTGTCACTGATGCATGCACTGTCACTGCTCACCATCCTCGTGGCCTCCTCAAATGGTGCCAGGACAGTGCATGCATCCCTGATCATGCCCCACTGGCGTGGAGAAAAAAAACCAAGCTCCCCTGACCCTGTCCTGGTGCCGTAGTCGCACAGGTACTCATTGATGGCCCTCTGCTGCGTGTGCAGCCGCTGCAGCATGGCCAACGTTGAGTTCCACCTGGTGGGCATGTCACATATAAGGCGGTTCTTGGGCAGGTTCAACTCCTTTTGCAGCTCAGCCAGGCGAGCACTGGCATTATAAGATCTGCGGAAATGCACACAGACTTTCCTGGCCTGCCTCAGGACATCCTGTAAGCCCGGGTACCTGCCCAAGAACCGCTGCACCACCAGGTTAAGGACGTGAGCCACACAGGGCACATGGGTCAGTTGTCCCTGTCGGAGGGCGGAGAGGAGGTTGGTGCCATTGTCGCAAACCACCATTCCTGGCTTAAGCTGGCGTGGCGTCAACCACCTCTCGGCCTGGCCCTGCAGAGCAGACAGGACCTCTGCCCCAGTGTGGCTTCTGTCCCCCAAACACACCAGCGCAAGCACGGCATGGCATCTTTTTGCCTGCGTACTTGCGTAGCCCCGTGAACGGCTACGGAGCACCGCTGGTTCATAGGACAAACCACAGGAAGAGGCCATGGAGGAAGAAGAAGAGGAGGGGGTGGAGGAGAGAGGTGTGTCACAACCAGTAGTAGCATTTTGGAGGCGTGGCGGTGGGACAACCTCCAACACTACTGCACCTTGTCCTGAATCCTTCCCAGCTGCCAAAAGAGTGACCCAATGGGCCGTGAAAGAAAGGTAACGTCCCTGTCCATGCCTGCTGGACCATGAGTCAGCGGTAATATGCACCTTACCGCTGACCGCCCTGTCCAGCGAGGCCAAGACATTGCCTTCCACATGCCGGTAGAGAGCCGGAATAGCCTTCCGTGAGAAAAAGTGGCGTTTGGGAACCTGCCACTGAGGAACCGCGCATTGCACAAACTCACGGAAGGGGGCCGAGTCTACCAACTGAAAAGGCAGCAGTTGAAGCGCTAGCAATTTAGCCAAGCTAGCATTCAACCGCTGGGCATGTGGATGGCTGGGAGTGAACTTCTTTCGACGGTCCAGCAGCTGGGGCAGGGAAATTTGCCTGCTAGAATCGGACGTCGGTGTACTGCTAGCAGAGTGGCCGCAAGTACTTGGCTGTGACACACCTAATTCTACACCTTCATTCCTCTCAGTGCATGTTTCAGAGAGGACTGAAGTTATAGTGGGGTTGGAGATCCCAGCTGATGCGGTGCAAGGAGAGGTCCGCTTTGTTCTTTGGTGTGGGTCTTTAAGGTAGGCTTGCCAACGAGCTGCATGGCAGGTCAACATATGTCTGGTCAGGCATGTGGTACCCAAGCGGCTGATGTTTTGGCCACGCGATATACGCTTGAGACATATGTTGCAAACAGCAGCTGTGCGATCTGATGCACTAGCCTCAAAAAAGGCCCACACCAAAGAACTTTTTGAATGACGGGCAGAGGCAGCGCCCTGCACAGGCGGAGCTCTGCGGTGTGATTCCGTCGGTGTACTGCCCTTACGCTGGCCACCAAAGGGCATCCTGCCTCGTTGGAGATGTGCCTCCTCCTCATCCTCCTCCTCCTCCTCTCTCCTATTAGGCACCCACGTGGAGTCAGTGACCTCATCATCACCTCCCTCCTCATCACTGGAGCCAATCTGGCAGTATGCTGCAGCTGCTGGAACATGACTGCCAGATTGGTGTCCTTCTTGAGCATCCCCTCTGTCTGCTCTCACGCTACTGCCTTCCTCTAGCTGGGTTTCATAATCAGACCCTTCGAAACGCTGGGCATCCTCCTGGAGCATGTACCCAACACTGTGCTGAAACAGTTCGGGGGACTCCTCAGGAGGAGGACATGGTGGGTCTAGGGAAGGAGTGACTGATGATGAGTCTGACATTGATACCAGGGAAGAGGACGCTTTGGCAGCTGCTTTTCCAGTACCCTGAGCCTGGGTGAGAGAGGATGAGGAGGAGGAGGAGGGCTTGGTCATCCACTCTACCAAGTCTTCGGCATGATGTGGCTCAACATGTCCAGCTGCCGAAAAGAAGGACAAGCGTGTCCCATGGCCATGTGCTGATGACAATGCACCGCGTCCACGACCAGCACTGTTGCCCCCAGACACAGAGCCTGCTTGCCCTCTTTTATTGCCTCCTGACTGTCTGCCTCTCCTTGTTTGCCTTCCAGACATTCTAATAGATGGCCTGCAGGGAGATGGGAAAAAAGCAATAAGGGCTACCTTCAGGTGTCCTTCTCTGTCCCTTGAAACAAGGACTTTGACAGTGAAAGAAACTGACACACTCTCCCTACCTACAGTTTTCTGTCCCTAGAAAAAATGTTTTTTTTAAGCACAATTTAGCACAAGGAGAATTCACTCACTGTCCTTCCAGGTCCCTGGAAACAAGGACTTTGACAGTGAAAGAAACTGACACACTCTCCCTACCTACAGTTTTCTGTCCCTAGAAAAAATGTTTTTTTAAGCACAATTTAGCACAAGGAGAATTCACTCACTGTCCTTCCAGGTCCCTGGAAACAAGGACTTTGACAGTGAAAGAAACTGACACACTCTCCCTACCTACAGTTTTCTGTCCCTAGAAAAAATGTTTTTTTTAAGCACAATTTAGCACAAGGAGAATTCACTCACTGTCCTTCCAGGTCCCTGGAAACAAGGACTTTGACAGTGAAAGAAACTGACACACTCTCCCTACCTACAGTTTTCTGTCCCTAGAAAAAATGTTTTTTTTAAGCACAATTTAGCACAAGGAGAATTCACTCACTGTCCTTCCAGGTCCCTGGAAACAAGGACTTTGACAGTGAAAGAAACTGACACTCTCCCTACCTACAGTTTTCTGTCCCTAGAAAAAATGTTTTTTTTAAGCACAATTTAGCACAAGGAGAATTCACTCACTGTCCTTCCAGGTCCCTGGAAACAAGGACTTTGACAGTGAAAGAAACTGACACTCTCCCTACCTACAGTTTTCTGTCCCTAGAAAAAATGTTTTTTTTAAGCACAATTTAGCACAAGGAGAATTCACTCACTGTCCTTCCAGGTCCCTGGAAACAAGGACTTTGACAGTGAAAGAAACTGACACACTCTCCCTACCTACAGTTTTCTGTCCCTAGAAAAAATGTTTTTTTTAAGCACAATATAGCACAAGCACAAAACACACTGACACTCTCCCTACCTATCCTTCTCTTTCCCTAAACTAAAGGAATCCAGGTTAAGCAAGAAAGAAATAACAGTCACTGTCCCTGCCTATGCTGCTCTATCCCTGCTCCGGAACACACTACACTAGGCCGCCGTGCTGGCGGCCTTTTATAGTGTGGGGCGTGTACTAAACACCCTCAGCAATAATTGGCCACAGGCATCCTGCCTGTGGCCAATCATTGCTCTCCTCGCTGCCGGCGCTGTGATTGGCCAAGCATGCGGGGTCACAGTGCATGCTTGGCCAATCACAGCGCCTGGATGACACTGCGATGGCGTAGTGCATTGTGGGCCGTTCGCGTCACTCGAATTTGGCGCGAACGGCCCAAATCGTTCGATCTTCGTCGAACGATCGAACAGCCGATGTTCGAGTCGAACGTATGTTCGACTCGAACACGAAGCTCATCCCTAATCACCACTTAGGGTTTTATTTTTTGTTAAAAAAATGAAAAAAGACCGAAAATTTGGAAAAAAACAAAACAAAACAGTTTTATATTTTGTTATTACATTTTTCAAACAGGTCATTTTTCTCTTTCATTGATGTACGCTGATGAGGCTGTAGTGGTGGGCGCTAATAGGCTGCACTGAATGGCATTAATAGGTGGCACTGATGGGCACCGATAGGCTGCACTAATGGGCACTGATAGGTGGCACTGGTGGGCACTGATGAGGCGGCACTGGTGGGCACTGGGTGGTGGCACTGAGAGGTAGCACTGATGGTTGGCACTGATAGGCATTGCGAGGTGGCACTGAAGGGCATTGATAGGCGGCACTGAAGGGCACTGATAGCTGGCACTGATGGGTGGCACTGATGGGCACTGGTAGGTTACACTGATAGGCAGCACTGCTAGGTGACACCGATGAGGCACTGATTGGCACCACTAGTGGGCGTTGATAGGTGGCACTGGTGGGCATTGATAGGTGACACTGATTGGTGGCACTGATATGCACTGGTGGGCACTGGCATGTGGCACTGATATGCACTGGTGGGCACTGGCAGGCGGCACTGGTGGGCACAGTTGAGGTGACTGCACCTCTTCGGGACCGATGTCCCCTTTACAGAAGACAGTGATCGGCTTTTTTTTCTCCTCACGGGAAAAAAACGATCTTCTGTTTACATAACGTTATCAGCTGTCATTGGCTGACAGCTGATCACGTGGTAAGGGGCCGGGATTGGCCCCTTACTCCAATCTGTGATCACCCGAGTCTCATTGACTCAGTGATTACAGCGCACGCCGCGCGTTGCCCCGCAGGGGGCGCGCAGGAAGCGTGCAAAGGGGAGGACATTTATTGATGGCCTCCCGGAAATGTAGGTCCACGTTGTAGCCGTCATTCGGCTATAGTGCGGACGGCAAGGGGTTAACACTAAAAAATATTAAATACATTATTATTATTATTATTATTATTAATAATAATAATAATATAACAATTAACACCCAGACTCGAACAAAAAAAATACATTATTAATAATAATAATAATGATAATAATTTATTTTGTGTTAGGGTGTTTCGTTATTTTTTTTATTTTTTTTAAGGGGTAAGGGTTACATTTATTCATTTATTGTTACAGTACTTAGTATTAATTTCTTTCTTTCTTTTTTATTTTATTTATGATTTTTATTTATTTGTGTATTTATTTGACATGTATTTATTAATTTATTATTATTTGTGTAATAATAATAAATACAATAAAATAAAATAAAAATAATAATAATAAATAACCCTAACCCCCCAACTCCTAATCCTAACCCTGACCTAAACTGAACTCGAACCCCTTACCCCTAATGAAAAAACATAATAAATTAATAATAATAAAAGAAGAAATAAAAGCCAATGCAAAAGCTAACAAAAAGCTGAAATACAGTTTTCTCTACTGGCTAATAATAAAAAAACTTCAAAGCCCAAAAACGCTGCATACAAACGCGCAAAGTCACGCAAAATAGCGCATAAAAACGTGCAAAAAAACTTTGGAAAATCGTTTAACCACTTGCCGCCCGCCCTATAGCGGATTGACGGCGGCAAAGTGGTTTTAAAATCCTGACTGGACGTCATATGACGTCCTCAGGATTTTGAGCCGCTGCGCGCCCCCGGGGGTGCGCATCGCGGCGATCATTGTTGCGGGATGTCAGTCTGACACCCCGCAACTCCGATCTAGGTAAAGAGTCTCAGACGGAGATCACAGTGTAAACAGGAAAAGCCGGTCATCGGCTTTTCCTCACTCGCGTCTGTCAGACACGAGTAGAGGGGAGCCGATCGGCTGCTCCTCTGACAGGGGGGGGGAAGTTTGTGCTGATCGATTATCAGCGCAGCCCCCCCAAAGATGCCCACACTGGACCACCAGGGATGTCACTAGACCACCAGGGATGCCCACCTTAAAGTTATGCCACCCTAGACCACCAGGGATGCAAATTAGAAATGGCTAATGGATGCCAATCAGTGCCCACAATGGATGCCAATCAGTGCCCACAATGGGTACCACTGATTGGCAGGCATTATTGTTTGGTACTGATTGGCATCCATTAGTAAAACACATTGCAGTACAGTTCCACCTATCAGTGCCCATCCATGCCACCTATCAGTACCCATCCATGCCCATCCGTGCCACCTATCAGTGCCCATCCATGCTGCCTATCAGTGCCCATCCGTGTCGCCTATCCGTGCCGCTTCATGCCGCCTATCTGTGCCCATCCGTGCCGCCTATCTGTGCCCATCGGTGCCCATTGGTGCCGCCTATCTGTGCCCATCGGTGCCCATCCGTGCCGCCTATTGGTGCCCATCCATGCCACCTATAGGTGCCCATCTGTGCCGCCTATAGGTGCCCATCCGTGCCGCCTATAGGTGCCCATCCGTGCCGCCTCATCGGTGCCCATCAGTGCCGCCTCATTAGTGCCCATCAGTGCAGCCCCATCAGTGCCCATCAGTGAAGGAGAAAACGTACTTATTTACAAAGTTTTGTAACTGAAATAAAAAAATAACGTTTCTTTTTCAAAATTTTCGGTCTTTTTTTAATTTTTTTGCAGAAAATAAAAATCGCAGAGGTGATCAAATACCACCAAAAGAAAGCTCTATTTGTGGGAACAAAATGATAAAAATGTAGTTTGGGTACAGTGTAGCATGACCGCGCAATTGTCATTCAAAGTGCAACAGCGCAGAAAGCTGGAAATTGGTCTGGAAGGTGTTTAGGTGCCCCCCCCCCCGGTATGGAAGGGGTTCAAGGCGCTACGCTCAGGTGTGAATGCAGCCTAATAGAGCGGCGATTGATTTCCATCCTCTGCGTTTTGCTGGATCTCTCTAATGGGGTTATTGGATTCCAGTATTCTTCCTACTATTACAGTATATTACAGAGAAATGCCCCCCCCCCTCCCCCCCTCATCACACAGTGCAGCCATTATTATCAGGGTGAATATAAAGAGTTGGACATTATCAGCCGCATTTTCCTAAATTCTACACACATTAAATACTCCCAGATACAACACAAGCCGAAATATTAGAATTGAAATGATCTCAGCGCCGGCAGTTTTTAGGCTTTGCTGCCACCATCAGGGTCTCTGTGGTATTGCGTTGTACAGCAGACAATACATCTCACATATCTGAACAGAGATAATTACATTATACAGAATGTCTGCATGCGATTTTCTGTTGCATGTACCGGCGTTGACCCCCGTGCAGCCGCCTCCTGTAATTGCTTCCTATAGGCTGATGTACAGAGTAGGAGGGGCTGTACGCCCCCCCCCGCTGCAATCGTGTGCCTGAGGCCTAACCAGTCCTGTTCTATGTAGACGTATTTATAAAGAAATACACAGTCACCGGCCACTTTATTAGGTACACCTGTTCCATTGCTTTATAACACAAATTGATAATCAGCCAATCACATGGCAGCAACTCAATGCATTTCGGCATCTAGACGTGGTGAAGACGACTTGCTGAAGTTCAAACAGAGCATCAGAAATGGGGGAAGAAAGGGGATTGAAGTGATTTTGAACGTGTGATGGTTGTTGGTGGCAGACGGGCCGGTCTGAGTATTTCTGGGATTTTCACACACAACCATCTCTCAGGATTACAGAGAATGGTGGGAAAAGAGAAAATATCCAGTGAGCGGCAGTTGTGTGGAGGAAAATGCCTTGTTGAGGTCAGAGGAGAATGGGCACACTGGTTCCAGATGATAGAAAGACAACAGGAACTCCAATAACCCCTCGTTACATCCAAGGTGTGCAGAATACCATCTCTAAACGCACAACACATCCAACCTTGAAGCAGATGGGCTACAGCAGCAGAAGACCACACCGGGTGCCACTCTTGTCAGCTAAGAACAGGAAACTGAGGCTACAATTGGCACAGGATCACCAACATTGGACAACAGAAGATTGGAAAAACCTCGCCGGGTCTGAGGAGTCTGGATTTCAGCTCCGACATTCAGATGGTGGGGTCAGAATTTGGCGCATGGATCCATCCTGCCTTGTATCACCGGGTCAGGCTGGTGGTGGGGGTGTAATGGTGTGGGGGATGGGATATCACCGGTTCAGGCTGGTGGTGGGGGTGTAATGGTGTGGGGGATGGGGTATCACCGGTTCAGGCTGGTGGTGGGGGTGTAATGGTGTGGGGGATGGGGTATCACCGGGTCAGGCTGGTGGTGGGGGTGTAATGGTGTGGGGGATGGGATATCACTGGTTCAGGCTGGTGGTGGGGGTGTAATGGTGTGGGGGATGGGGTATCAGCGGTTCAGGCTGGTGGTGGAGGTGTAATGGTGTGGGGGATGGGGTATCACCGGTTCAGGCTGGTGGTGGGGGTGTAATGGTGTGGGGGATGGGATATCACCGGTTCAGGCTGGTGGTGGGGGTGTAATGGTGTGGGGGATGGGGTATCACCGGTTCAGGCTGGTGGTGGGGGTGTAATGGTGTGGGGGATGGGATATCACTGGTTCAGGCTGGTGGTGGGGGTGTAATGGTGGGGGGGATGGGGTATCACCGGTTCAGGCTGGTGGTGGGGGTGTAATGGTGTGGGGGATGGGATATCACTGGTTCAGGCTGGTGGTGGGGGTGTAATGGTGTGGGGGATGGGGTATCACCGGGTCAGGCTGGTGGTGGGGGTGTAATGGTGTGGGGGATGGGATATCACTGGTTCAGGCTGGTGGTGGGGGTGTAATGGTGTGGGGGATGGGGTATCACCGGTTCAGGCTGGTGGTGGGGGTGTAATGGTGTGGGGGATGGGGAATCACCGGTTCAGGCTGGTGGTGGGGGTGTAATGGTGTGGGGGATGGGGTGTCACCGGTTCAGGCTGGTGGTGGGGGTGTAATGGTGTGGGGGATGGGATATCACCGGTTCAGGCTGGTGGTGGGGGTGTAATGGTGTGGGGGATGGGGTATCACCGGTTCAGGCTGGTGGTGGGGGTGTAATGGTGTGGGGGATGGGATATCACTGGTTCAGGCTGGTGGTGGGGGTGTAATGGTGTGGGGGATGGGGTATCACCGGTTCAGGCTGGTGGTGGGGGTGTAATGGTGTGGGGGATGGGGTATCACCGGTTCAGGCTGGTGGTGGGGGTGTAATGGTGTGGGGGATGGGGTATCACTGGTTCAGGCTGGTGGTGGGGGTGTAATGGTGTGGGGGATGGGGTGTCACCGGTTCAGGCTGGTGGTGGGGGTGTAATGGTGTGGGGGATGGGGTATCACTGGTTCAGGCTGGTGGTGGGGGTGTAATGGTGTGGGGGATGGGGTGTCACCGGTTCAGGCTGGTGGTGGGGGTGTAATGGTGTGGGGGATGGGGTATCACTGGTTCAGGCTGGTGGTGGGGGTGTAATGGTGTGGGGGATGGGGTATCACTGGTTCAGGCTGGTGGTGGGGGTGTAATGGTGTGGGGGATGGGGTATCACTGGTTCAGGCTGGTGGTGGGGGTGTAATGGTGTGGGGGATGGGGTATCACTGGTTCAGGCTGGTGGTGGGGGTGTAATGGTGTGGGGGATGGGATATCACTGGTTCAGGCTGGTGGTGGGGGTGTAATGGTGTGGGGGATGGGGTATCACCGGTTCAGGCTGGTGGTGGGGGTGTAATGGTGTGGGGGATGGGGTATCACCGGGTCAGGCTGGTGGTGGGGGTGTAATGGTGTGGGGGATGGGGTATCACCGGTTCAGGCTGGTGGTGGGGGTGTAATGGTGTGGGGGATGGGATATCACCGGTTCAGGCTGGTGGTGGGGGTGTAATGGTGTGGGGGAGGGGATATCACCGGTTCAGGCTGGTGGTGGGGGTGTAATGGTGTGGGGGATGGGATATCACCGGGTCAGGCTGGTGGTGGGGGTGTAATGGTGTGGGGGATGGGGTATCACCGGTTCAGGCTGGTGGTGGGGGTGTAATGGTGTGGGGGATGGGGTATCACCGGATCAGGCTGGTGGTGGGGGGTGTAATGGTGTGGGGGATGGGATATCACCGGTTCAGGCTGGTGGTGGGGGTGTAATGGTGTGGGGGATGGGGTATCACCGGATCAGGCTGGTGGTGGGGGGTGTAATGGTGTGGGGGATGGGGTATCACCGGTTCAGGCTGGTGGTGGGGGTGTAATGGTGTGGGGGGGATGGGTTATCACCGGTTCAGGCTGGTGGTGGGGGTGTAATGGTGTGGGGGATGGGGTATCACCGGTTCAGGCTGGTGGTGGGGGTGTAATGGTGTGGGGGATGGGGTATCACCGGATCAGGCTGGTGGTGGGGGTGTAATGGTGTGGGGGATGGGGTATCACCGGTTCAGGCTGGTGGTGGGGGTGTAATGGTGTGGGGGATGGGGTATAACCGGGTCAGGCTGGTGGTGGGGGTGTAATGGTTTGGGGGATGGGATATCACCGGGTCAGGCTGGTGGTGGGGGTGTAATGGTGTGGGGGATGGGATATCACCGGTTCAGGCTGGTGGTGGGGGTGTAATGGTGTGGGGGATGGGATATCACCGGGTCAGGCTGGTGGTGGGGGTGTAATGGTGGGGGGGATGGGGTATCACCGGGTCAGGCTGGTGGTGGGGGTGTAATGGTGTGGGGGATGGGATATCACCGGGTCAGGCTGGTGGTGGGGGTGTAATGGTGGGGGGGATGGGGTATCACCGGGTCAGGCTGGTGGTGGGGGTGTAATGGTGTGGGGGATGGGATATCACCGGTTCAGGCTGGTGGTGGGGGTGTAATGGTGGGGGGATGGGATATCACCAGTTCAGGCTGGTGGTGGGGGTGTAATGGTGTGGGGGATGGGGTATCACTGGTTCAGGCTGGTGGTGGGGGTGTAATGGTGTGGGGGATGGGGATATCACCGGTTCAGGCTGGTGGTGGGGGTGTAATGGTGTGGGGGATGGGGTATCACCGGTTCAGGCTGGTGGTGGGGGTGTAATGGTGTGGGGGATGGGGTATCACTGGTTCAGGCTGGTGGTGAGGGTGTAATGGTGTGGGGGATGGGGTATCACCGGTTCAGGCTGGTGGTGGGGGTGTAATGGTGTGGGGGATGGGGTGTCACCGGTTCAGGCTGGTGGTGGGGGTGTAATGGTGTGGGGGATGGGGTATCACCGGTTCAGGCTGGTGGTGGGGGTGTAATGGTGTGGGGGATGGGGTATCACCGGATCAGGCTGGTGGTGGGGGTGTAATGGTGTGGGGGATGGGGTATCACCGGTTCAGGCTGGTGGTGGGGGTGTAATGGTGTGGGGGATGGGGTATCACCGGTTCAGGCTGGTGGTGGGGGTGTAATGGTGTGGGGGATGGGGTATCACCGGTTCAGGCTGGTGGTGGGGGGTGTAATGGTGTGGGGGATGGGGTATCACCGGTTCAGGCTGGTGGTGGGGGTGTAATGGTGTGGGGGATGGGGTATCACTGGTTCAGGCTGGTGGTGGGGGTGGTGGGGGTGTAATGGTGTGGGGGATGGGGTATCACCGGATCAGGCTGGTGGTGGGGGTGTAATGGTGTGGGGGATGGGGTATCACTGGTTCAGGCTGGTGGTGGGGGTGTAATGGTGTGGGGGATGGGGTATCACCGGTTCAGGCTGGTGGTGGGGATGTAATGGTGTGGGGGATGGGGTATCACCGGTTCAGGCTGGTGGTGGGGGTGTAATGGTGTGGGGGATGGGGTATCACCGGTTCAGGCTGGTGGTGGGGGTGTAATGGTGTGGGGGATGGGATATCACCGGTTCAGGCTGGTGGTGGGGGTGTAATGGTGTGGGGGATGGGGTATCACTGGTTCAGGCTGGTGGTGGGGGTGTAATGGTGTGGGGGATGGGGTATCACCGGATCAGGCTGGTGGTGGGGGTGTAATGGTGTGGGGGATGGGGTATCACCGGTTCAGGCTGGTGGTGGGGGTGTAATGGTGTGGGGGATGGGGTATCACCGGTTCAGGCTGGTGGTGGGGGTGTAATGGTGTGGGGGATGGGGTATCACCGGATCAGGCTGGTGGTGGGGGTGTAATGGTGTGGGGGGATGGGGTATCACCGGTTCAGGCTGGTGGTGGGGGTGTAATGGTGTGGGGGAGGGGATATCACCAGTTCAGGCTGGTGGTGGGGGGTGTAATGGTGTGGGGGATGGGGTATCACCGGATCAGGCTGGTGGTGGGGGTGTAATGGTGTGGGGGATGGGGTATCACCGGTTCAGGCTGGTGGTGGGGGTGTAATGGTGTGGGGTATCACCGGTTCAGGCTGGTGGTGGGGGTGTAATGGTGTGGGGGATGGGGTATCACCAGTTCAGGCTGGTGGTGGGGGTGTAATGGTGTGGGGGATGGGGTATCACCGGATCAGGCTGGTGGTGGGGGGTGTAATGGTGTGGGGGGATGGGATATCACCGGTTCAGGCTGGTGGTGGGGATGTAATGGTGTGGGGGATGGGATATCACCGGTTCAGGCTGGTGGTGGGGGTGTAATGGTGTGGGGGATGGGGTATCACCGGTTCAGGCTGGTGGTGGGGGTGTAATGGTGTGGGGGATGGGATATCACTGGTTCAGGCTGGTGGTAGGGGTGTAATGGTGTGGGGGATGGGGTATCACCGGTTCAGGCTGGTGGTGGGGGTGTAATGGTGTGGGGGATGGGGTATCACCGGTTCAGGCTGGTGGTGGGGGGTGTAATGGTGTGGGGGATGGGGTATCACCGGATCAGGCTGGTGGTGGGGGTGTAATGGTGTGGGGGATGGGATATCACTGGTTCAGGCTGGTGGTGGGGGGTGTAATGGTGTGGGGGATGGGGTATCACCGGATCAGGCTGGTGGTGGGGGTGTAATGGTGTGGGGGATGGGGTATCACCGGTTCAGGCTGGTGGTGGGGGTGTAATGGTGTGGGGGATGGGGTATCACCAGATCAGGCTGGTGGTGGGGGTGTAATGGTGTGGGGGATGGGGTATCACCGGATCAGGCTGGTGGTGGGGATGTAATGGTGGGGGGGATGGGGTATCACCGGTTCAGGCTGGTGGTGGGGGTGTAATGGTGTGGGGGATGGGGTATCACCAGATCAGGCTGGTGGTGGGGGTGTAATGGTGTGGGGGATGGGGTATCACCGGATCAGGCTGGTGGTGGGGGGTGTAATGGTGTGGGGGATGGGGTATCACCGGGTCAGGCTGGTGGTGGGGATGTAATGGTGGGGGGGATGGGGTATCACCGGTTCAGGCTGGTGGTGGGGGTGTAATGGTGTGGGGGATGGGGTATCACCGGATCAGGCTGGTGGTGGGGGTGTAATGGTGTGGGGGATGGGGTATCACTGGGTCAGGCTGGTGGTGGGGGTGTAATGGTGTGGGGGATGGGGTATCACTGGATCAGGCTGGTGGTGGGGGTGTAATGGTGTGGGGGATGGGGTATCACCGGATCAGGCTGGTGGTGGGGGTGTAATGGTGTGGGGGATGGGATATCACCGGTTCAGGCTGGTGGTGGGGGTGTAATGGTGTGGGGGATGGGGTATCACTGGTTCAGGCTGGTGGTGGGGGTGTAATGATGTGGGGGATGGGATATCACCGGTTCAGGCTGGTGGTGGGGGTGTAATGGTGTGGGGGATGGGGTATCACCGGATCAGGCTGGTGGTGGGGGTGTAATGGTGTGGGGGATGGGGTATCACTGGATCAGGCTGGTGGTGGGGGTGTAATGGTGTGGGGGATGGGGTATCACCGGTTCAGGCTGGTGGTGGGGGGTGTAATGGTGTGGGGGATGGGGTATCACTGGTTCAGGCTGGTGGTGGGGGTGTAATGGTGTGGGGGATGGGGTATCACCGGATCAGGCTGGTGGTGGGGGTGTAATGGTGTGGGGGATGGGGTATCACTGGTTCAGGCTGGTGGTGGGGGGTGTAATGGTGTGGGGGATGGGATATCACCGGTTCAGGCTGGTGGTGGAGGTGTAATGGTGGGGGGATGGGGTATCACCGGATCAGGCTGGTGGTGGGGGTGTAATGGTGTGGGGGATGGGGTATCACTGGATCAGGCTGGTGGTGGGGGTGTAATGGTGTGGGGGATGGGGTA
The DNA here is from genome assembly GCA_029206835.1 of Rana muscosa. NCBI lineage: Eukaryota > Metazoa > Chordata > Amphibia > Anura > Ranidae > Rana > Rana muscosa. The sequence continues at coordinate 342,757,598 of CM055122.1, forward strand.
TCACTGGATCAGGCTGGTGGTGGAGGTGTAATGGTGTGGGGGATGGGGTATCACCGGTTCAGGCTGGTGGTGGGGGTGTAATGGTGTGGGGGATGGGGTATCACTGGTTCAGGCTGGTGGTGGGGGTGTAATGGTGTGGGGGATGGGGTATCACCGGATCAGGCTGGTGGTGGGGGTGTAATGGTGTGGGGGATGGGGTATCACTGGTTCAGGCTGGTGGTGGAGGTGTAATGGTGTGGGGGATGGGGTATCACCGGATCAGGCTGGTGGTGGGGGTGTAATGGTGTGGGGGATGGGGTATCACTGGATCAGGCTGGTGGTGGAGGTGTAATGGTGTGGGGGATGGGGTATCACCGGTTCAGGCTGGTGGTGGGGGTGTAATGGTGTGGGGGATGGGGTATCACTGGTTCAGGCTGGTGGTGGGGGTGTAATGGTGTGGGGGATGGGGTATCACTGGTTCAGGCTGGTGGTGGGGGTGTAATGGTGTGGGGGATGGGGTATCACCGGATCAGGCTGGTGGTGGGGGTGTAATGGTGTGGGGGATGGGGTATCACTGGTTCAGGCTGGTGGTGGGGGGTGTAATGGTGTGGGGGATGGGATATCACCGGTTCAGGCTGGTGGTGGAGGTGTAATGGTGGGGGGATGGGGTATCACCGGATCAGGCTGGTGGTGGGGGTGTAATGGTGTGGGGGATGGGGTATCACCGGTTCAGGCTGGTGGTGGGGGTGTAATGGTGTGGGGGATGGGGTATCACCGGATCAGGCTGGTGGTGGGGGTGTAATGGTGTGGGGGGTGGGGTATCACCGGTTCAGGCTGGTGGTGGGGGTGTAATGGTGTGGGGGATGGGGTATCACTGGTTCAGGCTGGTGGTGGGGGTGTCATGGTGTGGGGGATGGGGTATCACCGGTTCAGGCTGGTGGTGGGGGTGTAATGGTGTGGGGGATGGGGTATCACCGGTTCAGGCTGGTGGTGGGGGTGTTATGGTGTGGGGGATGGGGTATCACCGGTTCAGGCTGGTGGTGGGGGTGTAATGGTGTGGGGGATGGGGTATCACCGGTTCAGGCTGGTGGTGGGGGTGTAATGGTGTGGGGGATGGGGTATCACCGGATCAGGCTGGTGGTGGGGGTGTAATGGTGTGGGGGATGGGGTATCACCGGTTCAGGCTGGTGGTGGGGGGTGTAATGGTGTGGGGGATGGGATATCACCAGTTCAGGCTGGTGGTGGGGGTGTAATGGTGTGGGGGATGGGGTATCACCGGTTCAGGCTGGTGGTGGGGGTGTAATGGTGTGGGGGGATGGGGAATCACCGGATCAGGCTGGTGGTGGGGGTGTAATGGTGTGGGGGATGGGATATCACTGGTTCAGGCTGGTGGTGGGGGTGTAATGGTGTGGGGGATGGGGTATCACTGGTTCAGGCTGGTGGTGGGGGTGTCATGGTGTGGGGGATGGGATATCACTGGTTCAGGCTGGTGGTGGGGGTGTAATGGTGTGGGGGATGGGGTATCACCGGTTCAGGTTGGTGGTGGGGGTGTAATGGTGTGGGGGATGGGGTATCACCGGTTCAGGCTGGTGGTGGGGGTGTAATGGTGTGGGGGATGGGGTATCACTGGTTCAGGCTGGTGGTGGGGGTGTAATGGTGTGGGGGATGGGGTATCACCGGGTCAGGCTGGTGGTGGGGGTGTAATGGTGTGGGGGATGGGGTATCACCGGTTCAGGCTGGTGGTGGGGGTGTAATGGTGTGTGGGGGGATGGGGTATCACCGGATCAGGCTGGTGGTGGGGGTGTAATGGTGGGGGGGATGGGGTATCACCGGTTCAGGCTGGTGGTGGGGGTGTAATGGTGTGGGGGATGGGGTATCCCCGGTTCAGGCTGGTGGTGTAATGGTGTGGGGGATGGGGTATCACCGGGTCAGGCTGGTGGTGGGGGTGTAATGGTGTGGGGGATGGGGTATCACCGGGTCAGGCTGGTGGTGGGGGTGTAATGGTGTGGGGGATGGGGTATCACCGGTTCAGGCTGGTGGTGGGGGTGTAATGGTGTGGGGGATGGGATATCACTGGTTCAGGCTGGTGGTGGGGGTGTAATGGTGTGGGGGAGGGGATATCACCGGTTCAGGCTGGTGGTGGGGGTGTAATGGTGTGGGGGAGGGGATATCACCAGTTCAGGCTGGTGGTGGGGGTGTAATGGTGTGGGGGATGGGGTATCACCGGTTCAGGCTGGTGGTGGGGGTGTAATGGTGTGGGGGATGGGGTATCACCGGTTCAGGCTGGTGGTGGGGGTGTAATGGTGTGGGGGATGGGGTATCACCGGATCAGGCTGGTGGTGGGGGTGTAATGGTGTGGGGGATGGGGTATCACCGGTTCAGGCTGGTGGTGGGGGTGTAATGGTGTGGGGGATGGGGTATCACCGGTTCAGGCTGGTGGTGGGGGTGTAATGGTGTGGGGGATGGGGTATCACTGGATCAGGCTGGTGGTGGGGGTGTAATGGTGTGGGGGATGGGGTATCACTGGTTCAGGCTGGTGGTGGGGGTGTAATGGTGTGGGGGATGGGGTATCACCGGTTCAGGCTGGTGGTGGGGGTGTAATGGTGTGGGGGATGGGGTATCACCGGATCAGGCTGGTGGTGGGGGTGTAATGGTGTGGGGGATGGGGTATCACCAGTTCAGGCTGGTGGTGGAGGTGTAATGGTGTGGGGGATGGGATATCACCGGTTCAGGCTGGTGGTGGGGGTGTAATGGTGTGGGGGATGGGATATCACAGGTTCAGGCTGGTGGTGGGGGTGTAATGGTGTGGGGGATGGGGTATCACCGGTTCAGGCTGGTGGTGGGGGTGTAATGGTGTGGGGGATGGAATATCACAGGTTCAGGCTGGTGGTGGGGGTGTAATGGTGTGGGGGATGGGATATCACAGGTTCAGGCTGGTGGTGGGGGTGTAATGGTGTGGGGGATGGGGTATCACCGGTTCAGGTTGGTGGTGGGGGGTGTAATGGTGTGGGGGATGGGGTATCACCGGTTCAGGCTGGTGGTGGGGGTGTAATGGTGTGGGGGATGGGGTATCACCGGTTCAGGCTGGTGGTGGGGGTGTAATGGTGTGGGGGATGGGGTATCACCGGTTCAGGCTGGTGGTGGGGGTGTAATGGTGTGGGGGATGGGATATCACCGGTTCAGGCTGGTGGTGGGGGTGTAATGGTGTGGGGGATGGGGTATCACCAGTTCAGGCTGGTGGTGGAGGTGTAATGGTGTGGGGGATGGGATATCACCGGGTCAGGCTGGTGGTGGGGGTGTAATGGTGTGGGGGATGGGGTATCACCGGTTCAGGCTGGTGGTTGGGGTGTAATGGTGTGGGGGATGGGGTATCACCGGATCAGGCTGGTGGTGGGGGTGTAATGGTGTGGGGGATGGGATATCACCGGGTCAGGCTGGTGGTGGGGGTGTAATGGTGGGGGGGATGGGATATCACCGGTTCAGGCTGGTGGTGGGGGTGTAATGGTGTGGGGGATGGGGTATCACCGGGTCAGGCTGGTGGTGGGGGTGTAATGGTGTGGGGGATGGGATATCACCGGTTCAGGCTGGTGGTGGGGGTGTAATGGTGTGGGGGATGGGGTATCACCGGTTCAGGCTGGTGGTGGGGGTGTAATGGTGTGGGGGATGGGGTATCACCGGATCAGGCTGGTGGTGGGGGTGTAATGGTGTGGGGGATGGGGTATCACCGGTTCAGGCTGGTGGTGGGGGTGTAATGGTGTGGGGGATGGGGTATCACCAGTTCAGGCTGGTGGTGGAGGTGTAATGGTGTGGGGGATGGGATATCACCGGTTCAGGCTGGTGGTGGGGGGTGTAATGGTGTGGGGGATGGGGTATCACCGGTTCAGGCTGGTGGTGGGGGTGTAATGGTGTGGGGGATGGGGTATCACCGGGTCAGGCTGGTGGTGGGGGTGTAATGGTGTGGGGGATGGGGTATCACCGGATCAGGCTGGTGGTGGGGGTGTAATGGTGTGGGGGATGGGGTATCACCGGTTCAGGCTGGTGGTGGGGGTGTAATGGTGTGGGGGATGGGATATCACCGGGTCAGGCTGGTGGTGGGGGTGTAATGGTGTGGGGGATGGGATATCACCGGTTCAGGCTGGTGGTGGGGGTGTAATGGTGGGGGGATGGGATATCACCAGTTCAGGCTGGTGGTGGGGGTGTAATGGTGTGGGGGAGGGGATATCACCGGTTCAGGCTGGTGGTGGGGGGTGTAATGGTGTGGGGGATGGGATATCACCGGGTCAGGCTGGTGGTGGAGGTGTAATGGTGTGGGGGATGGGATATCACCGGTTCAGGCTGGTGGTGGGGGGTGTAATGGTGTGGGGGATGGGATATCACTGATTCAGGCTGGTGGTGGGGGTGTAATGGTGTGGGGGATGGGATATCACCGGTTCAGGCTGGTGGTGGGAGTGTAATGGTGTGGGGGATGGGGTATCACCGGTTCAGGCTGGTGGTGGGAGTGTAATGGTGTGGGGGATGGGGTATCACCGGTTCAGGCTGGTGGTGGGAGTGTAATGGTGTGGGGGATGGGGTATCACCGGTTCAGGCTGGTGGTGGGGGGTGTAATGGTGTGGGGGATGGGGTATCACCGGTTCAGGCTGGTGGTGGGAGTGTAATGGTGTGGGGGATGGGGTATCACTGGTTCAGGCTGGTGGTGGGGGTGTAATGGTGTGGGGGATGGGATATCACCGGTTCAGGCTGGTGGTGGGGGTGTAATGGTGTGGGGGATGGGGTATCACCGGATCAGGCTGGTGGTGGGGGTGTAATGGTGTGGGGGATGGGGTATCACCGGTTCAGGCTGGTGGTGGGGGTGTAATGGTGTGGGGGATGGGGTATCACCGGGTCAGGCTGGTGGTGGGGGTGTAATGGTGTGGGGGATGGGATATCACTGGTTCAGGCTGGTGGTGGGGGGTGTAATGGTGTGGGGGATGGGGTATCACCGGTTCAGGCTGGTGGTGGGGGTGTAATGGTGTGGGGGATGGGGTATCACCGGTTCAGGCTGGTGGTGGGGGTGTAATGGTGTGGGGGATGGGGTATCACCGGGTCAGGCTGGTGGTGGGGGTGTAATGGTGGGGGGATGGGATATCACCAGTTCAGGCTGGTGGTGGGGGTGTAATGGTGTGGGGGAGGGGATATCACCGGTTCAGGCTGGTGGTGGGGGTGTAATGGTGTGGGGGATGGGGTATCACCGGTTCAGGCTGGTGGTGGGGGTGTAATGGTGTGGGGGATGGGATATCACCGGTTCAGGCTGGTGGTGGGGGTGTAATGGTGTGGGGGATGGGGTATCACCGGATCAGGCTGGTGGTGGGAGTGTAATGGTGTGGGGGATGGGATATCACCGGTTCAGGCTGGTGGTGGGGGTGTAATGGTGTGGGGGATGGGGTATCACCGGATCAGGCTGGTGGTGGGGGTGTAATGGTGTGGGGGATGGGGTATCACCGGTTCAGGCTGGTGGTGGGGGGTGTAATGGTGTGGGGGATGGGATATCACCGGGTCAGGCTGGTGGTGGGGGTGTAATGGTTTGGGGGATGGGATATCACCGGATCAGGCTGGTGGTGGGGGTGTAATGGTGTGGGGGATGGGATATCACCGGTTCAGGCTGGTGGTGGGGGTGTAATGGTGGGGGGATGGGATATCACCAGTTCAGGCTGGTGGTGGGGGTGTAATGGTGTGGGGGAGGGGATATCACCGGTTCAGGCTGGTGGTGGGGGGTGTAATGGTGTGGGGGATGGGATATCACCGGGTCAGGCTGGTGGTGGAGGTGTAATGGTGTGGGGGATGGGATATCACCGGTTCAGGCTGGTGGTGGGGGGTGTAATGGTGTGGGGGATGGGATATCACTGGTTCAGGCTGGTGGTGGGGGTGTAATGGTGTGGGGGATGGGATATCACCGGTTCAGGCTGGTGGTGGGGGTGTAATGGTGTGGGGGAGGGGATATCACCGGTTCAGGCTGGTGGTGGGGGTGTAATGGTGTGGGGGATGGGGTATCACCGGATCAGGCTGGTGGTGGGGGTGTAATGGTGTGGGGGATGGGGTATCACCGGTTCAGGCTGGTGGTGGGGGTGTAATGGTGTGGGGGATGGGGTATCACCGGGTCAGGCTGGTGGTGGGGGTGTAATGGTGTGGGGGATGGGATATCACTGGATCAGGCTGGTGGTGGGGGGTGTAATGGTGTGGGGGATGGGGTATCACCGGTTCAGGCTGGTGGTGGGGGTGTAATGGTGTGGGGGATGGGATATCACCGGTTCAGGCTGGTGGTGGGGGTGTAATGGTGTGGGGGATGGGATATCACCGGGTCAGGCTGGTGGTGGGGGTGTAATGGTGTGGGGGATGGGGTATCACCGGTTCAGGCTGGTGGTGGGGGTGTAATGGTGTGGGGGAGGGGATATCACCGGTTCAGGCTGGTGGTGGGGGGTGTAATGGTGTGGGGGATGGGATATCACCGGGTCAGGCTGGTGGTGGAGGTGTAATGGTGTGGGGGATGGGATATCACCGGTTCAGGCTGGTGGTGGGGGGTGTAATGGTGTGGGGGATGGGATATCACTGGTTCAGGCTGGTGGTGGGGGTGTAATGGTGTGGGGGATGGGATATCACCGGTTCAGGCTGGTGGTGGGGGTGTAATGGTGTGGGGGAGGGGATATCACCGGTTCAGGCTGGTGGTGGGGGTGTAATGGTGTGGGGGATGGGGTATCACCGGATCAGGCTGGTGGTGGGGGTGTAATGGTGTGGGGGATGGGGTATCACCGGTTCAGGCTGGTGGTGGGGGTGTAATGGTGTGGGGGATGGGGTATCACCGGGTCAGGCTGGTGGTGGGGGTGTAATGGTGTGGGGGATGGGATATCACTGGATCAGGCTGGTGGTGGGGGGTGTAATGGTGTGGGGGATGGGGTATCACCGGTTCAGGCTGGTGGTGGGGGTGTAATGGTGTGGGGGATGGGATATCACCGGTTCAGGCTGGTGGTGGGGGTGTAATGGTGTGGGGGATGGGGTATCACCGGTTCAGGCTGGTGGTGGGGGTGTAATGGTGTGGGGGATGGGATATCACCGGTTCAGGCTGGTGGTGGGGGTGTAATGGTGTGGGGGATGGGGTATCACCGGATCAGGCTGGTGGTGGGGATGTAATGGTGTGGGGGATGGGGTATCACCGGATCAGGCTGGTGGTGGGGGTGTAATGGTGTGGGGGATGGGATATCACCGGTTCAGGCTGGTGGTGGGGGTGTAATGGTGTGGGGGATGGGGTATCACCGGATCAGGCTGGTGGTGGGGATGTAATGGTGTGGGGGATGGGGTATCACCGGATCAGGTTGGTGGTGGGGGTGTAATGGTGTGGGGGATGGGGTATCACCGGTTCAGGCTGGTGGTGGGGGTGTAATGGTGTGGGGGATGGGGTATCACCGGATCAGGCTGGTGGTGGGGGTGTAATGGTGTGGGGGATGGGGTATCACCGGTTCAGGCTGGTGGTGGGGGTGTAATGGTGTGGGGGATGGGGTATCACCGGTTCAGGCTGGTGGTGGGGGTGTAATGGTGTGGGGGATGGGGTATCACTGGATCAGGCTGGTGGTGGGGGTGTAATGGTGTGGGGGGGATGGGGTATCACCGGGTCAGGCTGGTGGTGGGGGTGTAATGGTGTGGGGGATGGGGTATCACCGGTTCAGGCTGGTGGTGGGGGGTGTATTGGTGTGGGGGATGGGGTATCACCGGTTCAGGCTGGTGGTGGGGGTGTATTGGTGTGGGGGATGAGGTATCACCGGTTCAGGCTGGTGGTGGGGGTGTAATGGTGTGGGGGATGGGGTATCACCGGTTCAGACTGGTGGTGGGGGTGTAATGGTGTGGGGGGGGATGGGGTATCACTGGTTCAGGCTGGTGGTGGGGGGTGTAATGGTGTGGGGGATGGGGTATCACCGGTTCAGGCTGGTGGTGGGGGTGTAATGGTGTGGGGGATGGGATATCACCGGTTCAGGCTGGTGGTGTGGGTGTAATGGTGTGGGGGGATGGGGTATCACCGGTTCAGGCTGGTGGTGGGGGTGTAATGGTGTGGGGGATGGGGTATCACCGGTTCAGGCTGGTGGTGGGGGTGTAATGGTGTGGGGGATGGGATATCACTGGTTCAGGCTGGTGGTGGGGGTGTAATGGTGTGGGGGATGGGGTATCACCGGTTCAGGCTGGTGGTGGGGGTGTAATGGTGGGGGGGATGGGGTATCACCGGTTCAGGCTGGTGGTGGGAGTGTAATGGTGTGGGGGATGGGGTATCACTGGTTCGGGCTGGTGGTGGGGGTGTAATGGTGTGGGGGATGGGGTATCACCGGTTCAGGCTGGTGGTGGGGGTGTAATGGTGTGGGGGATGGGGTATCACCGGTTCAGGCTGGTGGTGGGGATGTAATGGTGTGGGGGATGGGATATCACCGGTTCAGGCTGGTGGTGGGGGTGTAATGGTGTGGGGGATGGGGTATCACCGGATCAGGCTGGTGGTGGGGGTGTAATGGTGTGGGGGATGGGATATCACCGGGTCAGGCTGGTGGTGGGGGTGTAATGGTGTGGGGGATGGGGTATCACCGGTTCAGGCTGGTGGTGGGGGTGTAATGGTGTGGGGGATGGGGTATCACCAGTTCAGGCTGGTGGTGGAGGTGTAATGGTGTGGGGGATGGGGTATCACAGGTTCAGGCTGGTGGTGGGGGTGTAATGGTGTGGGGGATGGGGTATCACCGGTTCAGGCTGGTGGTGGGGGTGTAATGGTGTGGGGGATGGAGTATCACCGGATCAGGCTGGTGGTGGGGGTGTAATGGTGTGGGGGATGGGGTATCACCGGTTCAGGCTGGTGGTGGGGGTGTAATGGTGTGGGGGATGGGGTATCACCAGTTCAGGCTGGTGGTGGAGGTGTAATGGTGTGGGGGATGGGGTATCACAGGTTCAGGCTGGTGGTGGGGGTGTAATGGTGTGGGGGATGGGGTATCACAGGTTCAGGCTGGTGGTGGGGGTGTAATGGTGTGGGGGATGGGGTATCACCGGTTCAGGCTGGTGGTGGGGGTGTAATGGTGTGGGGGATGGGGTATCACAGGTTCAGGCTGGTGGTGGGGGTGTAATGGTGTGGGGGATGGGGTATCACCGGTTCAGGCTGGTGGTGGGGGTGTAATGGTGTGGGGGATGGGGTATCACCGGGTCAGGCTGGTGGTGGGGGTGTAATGGTGTGGGGGGGATGGGTTATCACCGGTTCAGGCTGGTGGTGGGGGTGTAATGGTGTGGGGGATGGGGTATCACCGGTTCAGGCTGGTGGTGGGGGTGTAATGGTGTGGGGGATGGGGTATCACCGGATCAGGCTGGTGGTGGGGGTGTAATGGTGTGGGGGATGGGATATCACCGGTTCAGGCTGGTGGTGGGGGGTGTAATGGTGGGGGGGATGGGATATCACCGGTTCAGGCTGGTGGTGGGGGGTGTAATGGTGTGGGGGATGGAGTATCACCGGTTCAGGCTGGTGGTGGGGGTGTAATGGTGTGGGGGATGGGGTATCACCGGTTCAGGCTGGTGGTGGGGGTGTAATGGTGTGGGGGATGGGGTATCACCGGTTCAGGCTGGTGGTGGGGGTGTAATGGTGTGGGGGATGGGGTATCACCGGTTCAGGCTGGTGGTGGGGGTGTAATGGTGTGGGGGATGGGGTATCACCGGTTCAGGCTGGTGGTGGGGGTGTAATGGTGTGGGGGATGGGGTATCACTGGTTCAGGCTGGTGGTGGGGGTGTAATGGTGTGGGGGATGGGGTATCACCGGTTCAGGCTGGTGGTGGGGGTGTAATGGTGTGGGGGATGGGGTATCACTGGTTCAGGCTGGTGGTGGGGGTGTAATGGTGTGGGGGATGGGGTATCACCGGTTCAGGCTGGTGGTGGGGGTGTAATGGTGTGGGGGATGGGGTATCACTGGTTCAGGCTGGTGGTGGGGGTGTAATGGTGTGGGGGATGGGGTATCACCGGTTCAGGCTGGTGGTGGGGGTGTAATGGTGTGGGGGATGGGGTATCACTGGTTCAGGCTGGTGGTGGGGGTGTAATGGTGTGGGGGATGGGGTATCACCGGTTCAGGCTGGTGGTGGGGATGTAATGGTGTGGGGGATGGGGTATCACTGGTTCAGGCTGGTGGTGGGGGGTGTAATGGTGTGGGGGATGGGGTATCACCGGTTCAGGCTGGTGGTGGGGATGTAATGGTGTGGGGGATGGGGTATCACCGGTTCAGGCTGGTGGTGGGGGTGTAATGGTGTGGGGGATGGGGTATCACCGGTTCAGGCTGGTGGTGGGGGTGTAATGGTGTGGGGGATGGGGTATCACTGGTTCAGGCTGGTGGTGGGGGGTGTAATGGTGTGGGGGATGGGGTATTACCGGTTCAGGCTGGTGGTGGGGGTGTAATGGTGTGGGGGATGGGGTATCACCGGGTCAGGCTGGTGGTGGGGGTGTAATGGTGTGGGGGATGGGATATCACCGGTTCAGGCTGGTGGTGGGGGTGTAATGGTGTGGGGGATGGGATATCACCGGGTCAGGCTGGTGGTGGGGGTGTAATGGTGTGGGGGATGGGATATCACCGGTTCAGGCTGGTGGTGGGGGTGTAATGGTGTGGGGGATGGGATATCACTGGTTCAGGCTGGTGGTGGGGGTGTAATGGTGTGGGGGATGGGGTATCCCCGGTTCAGGCTGGTGGTGGGGGTGTAATGGTGTGGGGGATGGGGTATCACCGGCTCAGGCTGGTGGTGGGGGTGTAATGGTGTGGGGGATGGGGTATCACTGGTTCAGGCTGGTGGTGGGGGTGTAATGGTATGGGGGATGGGATATCACCGGGTCAGGCTGGCGGTGGGGGTGTAATGGTGTGGGGGATGGGGTATCACCGGTTCAGGCTGGTGGTGGGGGTGTATTGGTGTGGGGGATGGGATATCACCGGTTCAGGCTGGTGGTGGGGGTGTAATGGTGTGGGGGATGGGGTATCACCGGTTCAGGTTGGTGGTGGGGGTGTAATGGTGTGGGGGATGGGGTATCACCGGTTCAGGCTGGTGGTGGGGGTGTATTGGTGTGGGGGATGGGGTATCACCGGTTCAGGCTGGTGGTGGGGGTGTAATGGTGTGGGGGGGATGGGATATCACCGGTTCAGGCTGGTGGTGGGGGTGTAATGGTGGGGGGGATGGGGTATCACCGGTTCAGGCTGGTGGTGGGGATGTAATGGTGTGGGGGATGGGGTATCACTGGTTCAGGCTGGTGGTGGGGGTGTATTGGTGTGGGGGATGGGGTATCACCGGATCAGGCTGGTGGTGGGGGTGTAATGGTGTGGGGGGGATGGGATATCACCGGTTCAGGCTGGTGGTGGGGGTGTAATGGTGGGGGGGATGGGGTATCACCGGTTCAGGCTGGTGGTGGGGATGTAATGGTGTGGGGGATGGGGTATCACTGGTTCAGGCTGGTGGTGGGGGTGTAATGGTGTGGGGGATGGGGTATCACCGGTTCAGGCTGGTGGAGGGGGTGTAATGGTGTGGGGGATGGGGTATCACCGGTTCACGTTGGTGGTGGGGGTGTAATGGTGTGGGGGATGGGGTATCACTGGTTCAGGCTGGTGGTGGGGGGTGTAATGGTGTGGGGGATGGGATATCACCGGTTCAGGCTGGTGGTGGGGGTGTAATGGTGTGGGGGATGGGGTATCACCGGGTCAGGCTGGTGGTGGGGATGTAATGGTGTGGGGGATGGGGTATCACCGGGTCAGGCTGGTGGTGGGGGTGTAATGGTGTGGGGGATGGGGTATCACCGGTTCAGGCTGGTGGTGGGGGTGTAATGGTGTGGGGGATGGGGTATCACCGGTTCAGGCTGGTGGTGGGGGTGTAATGGTGTGGGGGATGGGATATCACCGGGTCAGGCTGGTGGTGGGGGTGTAATGGTGTGGGGGATGGGGTATCACCGGTTCAGGCTGGTGGTGGGGGTGTAATGGTGTGGGGGATGGGGTATCACCGGTTCAGGCTGGTGGTGGGGGTGTAATGGTGTGGGGGATGGGATATCACCGGTTCAGGCTGGTGGTGGGGGTGTAATGGTGTGGGGGATGGGGTATCACCGGATCAGGCTGGTGGTGGGGATGTAATGGTGTGGGGGATGGGGTATCACCGGATCAGGCTGGTGGTGGGGGTGTAATGGTGTGGGGGATGGGATATCACCGGTTCAGGCTGGTGGTGGGGGTGTAATGGTGTGGGGGATGGGGTATCACCGGATCAGGCTGGTGGTGGGGATGTAATGGTGTGGGGGATGGGGTATCACCGGATCAGGTTGGTGGTGGGGGTGTAATGGTGTGGGGGATGGGGTATCACCGGTTCAGGCTGGTGGTGGGGGTGTAATGGTGTGGGGGATGGGGTATCACCGGATCAGGCTGGTGGTGGGGGTGTAATGGTGTGGGGGATGGGGTATCACCGGTTCAGGCTGGTGGTGGGGGTGTAATGGTGTGGGGGATGGGGTATCACCGGTTCAGGCTGGTGGTGGGGGTGTAATGGTGTGGGGGATGGGGTATCACCGGTTCAGGCTGGTGGTGGGGGTGTAATGGTGTGGGGGATGGGGTATCACCGGATCAGGCTGGTGGTGGGGGTGTAATGGTGTGGGGGATGGGATATCACCGGTTCAGGCTGGTGGTGGGGGGTGTAATGGTGGGGGGGATGGGATATCACCGGTTCAGGCTGGTGGTGGGGGGTGTAATGGTGTGGGGGATGGAGTATCACCGGTTCAGGCTGGTGGTGGGGGTGTAATGGTGTGGGGGATGGGGTATCACCGGTTCAGGCTGGTGGTGGGGGTGTAATGGTGTGGGGGATGGGGTATCACCGGTTCAGGCTGGTGGTGGGGGTGTAATGGTGTGGGGGATGGGGTATCACCGGTTCAGGCTGGTGGTGGGGGTGTAATGGTGTGGGGGATGGGGTATCACCGGTTCAGGCTGGTGGTGGGGGTGTAATGGTGTGGGGGATGGGGTATCACTGGTTCAGGCTGGTGGTGGGGGTGTAATGGTGTGGGGGATGGGGTATCACCGGTTCAGGCTGGTGGTGGGGGTGTAATGGTGTGGGGGATGGGGTATCACTGGTTCAGGCTGGTGGTGGGGGTGTAATGGTGTGGGGGATGGGGTATCACCGGTTCAGGCTGGTGGTGGGGGTGTAATGGTGTGGGGGATGGGGTATCACTGGTTCAGGCTGGTGGTGGGGGTGTAATGGTGTGGGGGATGGGGTATCACCGGTTCAGGCTGGTGGTGGGGGTGTAATGGTGTGGGGGATGGGGTATCACTGGTTCAGGCTGGTGGTGGGGGTGTAATGGTGTGGGGGATGGGGTATCACCGGTTCAGGCTGGTGGTGGGGATGTAATGGTGTGGGGGATGGGGTATCACTGGTTCAGGCTGGTGGTGGGGGGTGTAATGGTGTGGGGGATGGGGTATCACCGGTTCAGGCTGGTGGTGGGGATGTAATGGTGTGGGGGATGGGGTATCACCGGTTCAGGCTGGTGGTGGGGGTGTAATGGTGTGGGGGATGGGGTATCACCGGTTCAGGCTGGTGGTGGGGGTGTAATGGTGTGGGGGATGGGGTATCACTGGTTCAGGCTGGTGGTGGGGGGTGTAATGGTGTGGGGGATGGGGTATTACCGGTTCAGGCTGGTGGTGGGGGTGTAATGGTGTGGGGGATGGGGTATCACCGGGTCAGGCTGGTGGTGGGGGTGTAATGGTGTGGGGGATGGGATATCACCGGTTCAGGCTGGTGGTGGGGGTGTAATGGTGTGGGGGATGGGATATCACCGGGTCAGGCTGGTGGTGGGGGTGTAATGGTGTGGGGGATGGGATATCACCGGTTCAGGCTGGTGGTGGGGGTGTAATGGTGTGGGGGATGGGATATCACTGGTTCAGGCTGGTGGTGGGGGTGTAATGGTGTGGGGGATGGGGTATCCCCGGTTCAGGCTGGTGGTGGGGGTGTAATGGTGTGGGGGATGGGGTATCACCGGCTCAGGCTGGTGGTGGGGGTGTAATGGTGTGGGGGATGGGGTATCACTGGTTCAGGCTGGTGGTGGGGGTGTAATGGTATGGGGGATGGGATATCACCGGGTCAGGCTGGCGGTGGGGGTGTAATGGTGTGGGGGATGGGGTATCACCGGTTCAGGCTGGTGGTGGGGGTGTATTGGTGTGGGGGATGGGATATCACCGGTTCAGGCTGGTGGTGGGGGTGTAATGGTGTGGGGGATGGGGTATCACCGGTTCAGGTTGGTGGTGGGGGTGTAATGGTGTGGGGGATGGGGTATCACCGGTTCAGGCTGGTGGTGGGGGTGTATTGGTGTGGGGGATGGGGTATCACCGGTTCAGGCTGGTGGTGGGGGTGTAATGGTGTGGGGGGGATGGGATATCACCGGTTCAGGCTGGTGGTGGGGGTGTAATGGTGGGGGGGATGGGGTATCACCGGTTCAGGCTGGTGGTGGGGATGTAATGGTGTGGGGGATGGGGTATCACTGGTTCAGGCTGGTGGTGGGGGTGTATTGGTGTGGGGGATGGGGTATCACCGGATCAGGCTGGTGGTGGGGGTGTAATGGTGTGGGGGGGATGGGATATCACCGGTTCAGGCTGGTGGTGGGGGTGTAATGGTGGGGGGGATGGGGTATCACCGGTTCAGGCTGGTGGTGGGGATGTAATGGTGTGGGGGATGGGGTATCACTGGTTCAGGCTGGTGGTGGGGGTGTAATGGTGTGGGGGATGGGGTATCACCGGTTCAGGCTGGTGGAGGGGGTGTAATGGTGTGGGGGATGGGGTATCACCGGTTCACGTTGGTGGTGGGGGTGTAATGGTGTGGGGGATGGGGTATCACAGGTTCAGGCTGGTGGTGGGGGGTGTAATGGTGTGGGGGATGGGATATCACCGGTTCAGGCTGGTGGTGGGGGTGTAATGGTGTGGGGGATGGGGTATCACCGGGTCAGGCTGGTGGTGGGGATGTAATGGTGTGGGGGATGGGGTATCACCGGGTCAGGCTGGTGGTGGGGGTGTAATGGTGTGGGGGATGGGGTATCACCGGTTCAGGCTGGTGGTGGGGGTGTAATGGTGTGGGGGATGGGGTATCACCGGTTCAGGCTGGTGGTGGGGGTGTAATGGTGTGGGGGATGGGATATCACCGGGTCAGGCTGGTGGTGGGGGTGTAATGGTGTGGGGGATGGGGTATCACCGGTTCAGGCTGGTGGTGGGGGTGTAATGGTGTGGGGGATGGGGTATCACCGGTTCAGGCTGGTGGTGGGGGTGTAATGGTGTGGGGGATGGGATATCACCGGTTCAGGCTGGTGGTGGGGGTGTAATGGTGTGGGGGATGGGGTATCACCGGATCAGGCTGGTGGTGGGGATGTAATGGTGTGGGGGATGGGGTATCACCGGATCAGGCTGGTGGTGGGGGTGTAATGGTGTGGGGGATGGGATATCACCGGTTCAGGCTGGTGGTGGGGGTGTAATGGTGTGGGGGATGGGGTATCACCGGATCAGGCTGGTGGTGGGGATGTAATGGTGTGGGGGATGGGGTATCACCGGATCAGGTTGGTGGTGGGGGTGTAATGGTGTGGGGGATGGGGTATCACCGGTTCAGGCTGGTGGTGGGGGTGTAATGGTGTGGGGGATGGGGTATCACCGGATCAGGCTGGTGGTGGGGGTGTAATGGTGTGGGGGATGGGGTATCACCGGTTCAGGCTGGTGGTGGGGGTGTAATGGTGTGGGGGATGGGGTATCACCGGTTCAGGCTGGTGGTGGGGGTGTAATGGTGTGGGGGATGGGGTATCACTGGATCAGGCTGGTGGTGGGGGTGTAATGGTGTGGGGGGGATGGGGTATCACCGGGTCAGGCTGGTGGTGGGGGTGTAATGGTGTGGGGGATGGGGTATCCACCGGTTCAGGGCTGGTGGTGGGGGGTGTATTGGTGTGGGGGATGGGGTATCACCGGTTCAGGCTGGTGGTGGGGGTGTATTGGTGTGGGGGATGAGGTATCACCGGTTCAGGCTGGTGGTGGGGGTGTAATGGTGTGGGGGATGGGGTATCACCGGTTCAGACTGGTGGTGGGGGTGTAATGGTGTGGGGGGGGATGGGGTATCACTGGTTCAGGCTGGTGGTGGGGGGTGTAATGAGTGTGGGGGATGGGGTATCACCGGTTCAGGCTGGTGGTGGGGGTGTAATGGTGTGGGGGATGGGATATCCACGGTTCAGGCTGGTGGTGTGGGTGTAATGGTGTGGGGGGATGGGGGTATCACCGGTTCAGGCTGGTGGTGGGGGTGTAATGGTGTGGGGGATGGGGTATCACCGGTTCAGGCTGGTGGTGGGGGTGTAATGGTGTGGGGGATGGGATATCACTGGTTCAGGCTGGTGGTGGGGGTGTAATGGTGTGGGGGATGGGGGTATCACCGGTTCAGGCTGGTGGTGGGGGTGTAATGGTGGGGGGGGATGGGGTATCACCGGTTCAGGCTGGTGGTGGGAGTGTAATGGTGTGGGGGATGGGGTATCACTGGTCGGGCTGGTGGTGGGGGTGTAATGGTGTGGGGATGGGGGTATCACCGGTTCAGGCTGGTGGTGGGGGTGTAATGGTGTGGGGGATGGGGTATCACCGGTTCAGGCTGGTGGTGGGGATGTAATGGTGTGGGGGATGGGATATCACCGGTTCAGGCTGGTGGTGGGGGTGTAATGGTGTGGGGATGGGGTATCACCGGATCAGGCTGGTGGTGGGGGTGTAATGGTGTGGGGGATGGGATATCACCGGGTCAGGCTGGTGGTGGGGGTGTAATGGTGTGGGGGATGGGGTATCACCGGTTCAGGCTGGTGGTGGGGGTGTAATGGTGTGGGGGATGGGGGTATCACCAGTTCAGGCTGGTGGTGGGGGTGTAATGGTGTGGGGGATGGGGTATCACCGGTTCAGGCTGGTGGTGGGGTGTAATGGTGTGGGGGATGGAGTATCACCGGATCAGGCTGGTGGTGGGGGTGTAATGGTGTGGGGGATGGGGTATCACCGGTTCAGGCTGGTGTTGGGGGTGTAATGGTGTGGGGGATGGGGTATCACCAGTTCAGGCTGGTGGTGGAGTGTAATGGTGTGGGGGATGGGGTATCACAGGTTCAGGCTGGTGGTGGGGGTGTAATGGTGTGGGGGATGGGGTATCACAGGTTCAGGCTGGTGGTGGGGGTGTAATGGTGTGGGGGATGGGGTATCACCGGTTCAGGCTGGTGGTGGGGGTGTAATGGTGTGGGGGATGGGGTATCACAGGTTCAGGCTGGTGGTGGGGGTGTAATGGTGTGGGGGATGGGTATCACCGGTTCAGGCTGGTGGTGGGGGTGTAATGGTGTGGGGGATGGGGTATCACCGGGTCAGGCTGGTGGTGGGGGTGTAATGGTGTGGGGGGGATGGGTTATCACCGGTTCAGGCTGGTGGTGGGGGTGTAATGGTGTGGGGGATGGGGTATCACCGGTTCAGGCTGGTGGTGGGGGTGTAATGGTGTGGGGGATGGGGTATCACCGGATCAGGCTGGTGGTGGGGGTGTAATGGTGTGGGGGATGGGATATCACCGGTTCAGGCTGGTGGTGGGGGGTGTAATGGTGGGGGGGATGGGATATCACCGGTTCAGGCTGGTGGTGGGGGGTGTAATGGTGTGGGGGATGGAGTATCACCGGTTCAGGCTGGTGGTGGGGGTGTAATGGTGTGGGGGATGGGGTATCACCGGTTCAGGCTGGTGGTGGGGGTGTAATGGTGTGGGGGATGGGGTATCACCGGTTCAGGCTGGTGGTGGGGGTGTATGGTGTGGGGGATGGGGTATCACCGGTTCAGCTGGTGGTGGGGGTGTAATGGTGTGGGGGATGGGGTATCACCGGTTCAGGCTGGTGGTGGGGGTGTAATGGTGTGGGGGATGGGGTATCACTGGTTCAGCGCTGGTGGTGGGGGTGTAATGGTGTGGGGGATGGGGTATCACCGGTTCAGGCTGGTGGTGGGGGTGTAATGGTGTGGGGGATGGGGTATCACTGGTTCAGGCTGGTGGTGGGGGTGTAATGGTGTGGGGGATGGGGTATCACCGGTTCAGGCTGGTGGTGGGGGTGTAATGGTGTGGGGGATGGGGTATCACTGGTTCAGGCTGGTGGTGGGGGTGTAATGGTGTGGGGGATGGGGTATCACCGTTCAGGCTGGTGGTGGGGGTGTAATGGTGTGGGGGATGGGGTATCACTGGTTCAGGCTGGTGGTGGGGGTGTAATGGTGTGGGGGATGGGGGTATCACCGGTTCAGGCTGGTGGTGGGGATGTAATGGTGTGGGGGATGGGGTATCACTGGTTCAGGCTGGTGGTGGGGGGTGTAATGGTGTGGGGGATGGGGTATCACCGGTTCAGGCTGGTGGTGGGGATGTAATGGTGTGGGGATGGGGTATCACCGGTTCAGGCTGGTGGTGGGGGTGTAATGGTGTGGGGGATGGGGTATCACCGGTTCAGGCTGTGGTGGGGGTGTAATGGTGTGGGGGATGGGGTATCACTGGTTCAGGCTGGTGGTGGGGGGTGTAATGGTGTGGGGGATGGGGTATTACCGGTTCAGGCTGGTGGTGGGGGTGTAATGGTGTGGGGGATGGGGTATCACCGGGTCAGGCTGGTGGTGGGGGTGTAATGGTGTGGGGGATGGGATATCACCGGTTCAGGCTGGTGGTGGGGGTGTAATGGTGTGGGGGATGGGATATCACCGGGTCAGGCTGGTGGTGGGGTGTAATGGTGTGGGGGATGGGATATCACCGGTTCAGGCTGGTGGTGGGGGTGTAATGGTGTGGGGGATGGGATATCACTGGTTCAGGCTGGTGGTGGGGGTGTAATGGTGTGGGGGATGGGGTATCCCCGGTTCAGGCTGGTGGTGGGGGTGTAATGGTGTGGGGGATGGGGTATCACCCGGCTCAGGCTGGTGGTGGGGGTGTATGGTGTGGGGGATGGGGTATCACTGGTTCAGGCTGGTGGTGGGGGTGTAATGGTATGGGGGATGGGATATCACCGGGTCAGGCTGGCGGTGGGGGTGTAATGGTGTGGGGGATGGGGTATCACCGGTTCAGGCTGGTGGTGGGGGTGTATTGGTGTGGGGGATGGGATATCACCGGTTCAGGCTGGTGGTGGGGGTGTAATGGTGTGGGGGATGGGGTATCACCGGTTCAGGTTGGTGGTGGGGGTGTAATGGTGTGGGGGATGGGGTATCACCGGTTCAGGCTGGTGGTGGGGGTGTATTGGTGTGGGGGATGGGGTATCACCGGTTCAGGCTGGTGGTGGGGGTGTAATGGTGTGGGGGGGATGGGATATCACCGGTTCAGGCTGGTGGTGGGGGTGTAATGGTGGGGGGGATGGGGTATCACCGGTTCAGGCTGGTGGTGGGGATGTAATGGTGTGGGGGATGGGGTATCACTGGTTCAGGCTGGTGGTGGGGGTGTATTGGTGTGGGGGATGGGGTATCACCGGATCAGGCTGGTGGTGGGGGTGTAATGGTGTGGGGGGGATGGGATATCACCGGTTCAGGCTGGTGGTGGGGGTGTAATGGTGGGGGGGATGGGGTATCACCGGTTCAGGCTGGTGGTGGGGATGTAATGGTGTGGGGGATGGGGTATCACTGGTTCAGGCTGGTGGTGGGGGTGTAATGGTGTGGGGGATGGGGTATCACCGGTTCAGGCTGGTGGAGGGGGTGTAATGGTGTGGGGGATGGGGTATCACCGGTTCACGTTGGTGGTGGGGGGTGTAATGGTGTGGGGGATGGGGTATCACCGGTTCAGGCTGGTGGTGGGGGGTGTAATGGTGTGGGGGATGGGATATCACCGGTTCAGGCTGGTGGTGGGGGTGTAATGGTGTGGGGGATGGGGTATCACCGGGTCAGGCTGGTGGTGGGGATGTAATGGTGTGGGGGATGGGGTATCACCGGGTCAGGCTGGTGGTGGGGGTGTAATGGTGTGGGGGATGGGGTATCACCGGTTCAGGCTGGTGGTGGGGGTGTAATGGTGTGGGGGATGGGGTATCACCGGGTCAGGCTGGTGGTGGGGGTGTAATGGTGTGGGGGATGGGATATCACCGGTTCAGGCTGGTGGTGGGGGTGTAATGGTGTGGGGGATGGGGTATCACCGGTTCAGGCTGGTGGTGGGGGTGTAATGGTGTGGGGGATGGGGTATCACCGGGTCAGGCTGGTGGTGGGGGTGTAATGGTGTGGGGGATGGGGTATCACTGGTTCAGGCTGGTGGTGGGGGTGTAATGGTGTGGGGGATGGGGTATCACCGGTTCAGGCTGGTGGTGGGGGTGTAATGGTGTGGGGGATGGGGTATCACTGGTTCAGGCTGGTGGTGGGGGTGTAATGGTGGGGGGGATGGGGTATTACCGGTTCAGGCTGGTGTTGGGGGTGTAATGGTGTGGGGGATGGGGTATCACCGGGTCAGGCTGGTGGTGGGGATGTAATGGTGTGGGGGATGGGGTATCACCGGGTCAGGCTGGTGGTGGGGGTGTAATGGTGTGGGGGATGGGGTATCACTGGTTCAGGCTGGTGGTGGGGGTGTAATGGTGTGGGGGATGGGGTATCACCGGTTCAGGCTGGTGGTGGGGGTGTAATGGTGTGGGGGATGGGGTATCACTGGTTCAGGCTGGTGGTGGGGGTGTAATGGTGGGGGGGATGGGGTATCACCGGTTCAGGCTGGTGGTGGGGGTGTAATGGTGGGGGGGATGGGGTATCACCGGTTCAGGCTGGTGGTGGGGGTGTAATGGTGTAGGGGATGGGATATCACCAGTTCAGGCTGGTGGAGGGGGTGTAATGGTGTGGGGGATGGGATATCACCGGGTCAGGCTGGTGGTGGGGGTGTAATGGTGGGGGGATGGGGTATCACCGGTTCAGGCTGGTGGTGGGGGTGTAATGGTGTGGGGGATGGGATATCACCGGATCAGGCTGGTGGTGGGGATGTAATGGTGTGGGGGATGGGATATCACCGGTTCAGGCTGGTGGTGGGGGTGTAATGGTGTGGGGGGATGGGGTATCACCGGTTCAGGCTGGTGGTGGGGGTGTAATGGTGTGGGGGATGGGGTATCACCGGTTCAGGCTGGTGGTGGGGATGTAATGGTGTGGGGGATGGGGTATCACCGGTTCAGGCTGGTGGTGGGGGTGTAATGGTGTAGGGGATGGGGTATCACCGGTTCAGGCTGGTGGTGGGGGTGTAATGGTGTAGGGGATGGGATATCACCAGTTCAGGCTGGTGGTGGGGGTGTAATGGTGTGGGGGATGAGGTATCACCGGTTCAGGCTGGTGGTGGGGGTGTAATGGTGTGGGGGATGGGATATCACCAGTTCAGGCTGGTGGAGGGGGTGTAATGGTGTGGGGGGTGGGATATCACTGGTTCAGGCTGGTGGTGGGGGTGTAATGGTGTGGGGGATGGGGTATCACCGGTTCAGGCTGGTGGTGGGGGTGTAATGGTGTGGGGGATGGGGTATCACCGGTTCAGGCTGGTGGTGGGGGTGTAATGGTGTGGGGGATGGGGTATCACCGGTTCAGGCTGGTGGTGGGGGTGTAATGGTGTGGGGGATGGGGTATCACCGGTTCAGGTTGGTGGTGGGGGTGTAATGGTGTGGGGGATGGGGTATCACCGGTTCAGGCTGGTGGTGGGGGTGTAATGGTGTGGGGGATGGGATATCACCGGTTCAGGCTGGTGGTGGGGGTGTAATGGTGTGGGGGATGGGATATCACCGGTTCAGGCTGGTGGTGGGGGTGTAATGGTGGGGGGGATGGGATATCACCGGGTCAGGCTGGTGGTGGGGGTGTAATGGTGTGGGGGATGGGGTATCACCGGTTCAGGCTGGTGGTGGGGGTGTAATGGTGTGGGGGATGGGGTATCACTGGATCAGGCTGGTGGTGGGGGTGTAATGGTGTGGGGGATGGGGTATCACTGGTTCAGGCTGGTCGTGGGGGGTGTAATGGTGTGGGGGATGGGGTATCACCGGTTCAGGCTGGTGGTGGGGGTGTAATGGTGTGGGGGAGGGGATATCACCAGTTCAGGCTGGTGGTGGGGGGTGTAATGGTGTGGGGGATGGGGTATCACCGGATCAGGCTGGTGGTGGGGGGTGTAATGGTGTGGGGGATGGGGTATCACTGGTTCAGGCTGGTGGTGGGGGTGTAATGGTGTGGGGGAGGGGATATCACCAGTTCAGGCTGGTGGTGGGGGGTGTAATGGTGTGGGGGATGGGGTATCACCGGATCAGGCTGGTGGTGGGGGTGTAATGGTGTGGGGGATGGGGTATCACCGGTTCAGGCTGGTGGTGGGGGTGTAATGGTGTGGGGGATGGGATATCACCGGTTCAGGCTGGTGGTGGGGGTGTAATGGTGTGGGGGAGGGGATATCACCGGTTCAGGCTGGTGGTGGGGGTGTAATGGTGTAGGGGATGGGGTATCACCGGTTCAGGCTGGTGGTGGGGGTGTAATGGTGTGGGGGATGGGGTATCACTGATTCAGGCTGGTGGTGGGGGTGTAATGGTGTGGGGGATGGGATATCACCGGTTCAGGCTGGTGGTGGGGGTGTAATGGTGTGGGGGATGGGATATCACCGGTTCAGGCTGGTGGTGGGGGTGTAATGGTGTGGGGGATGGGGTATCACCGGATCAGGCTGGTGGTGGGGGGTGTAATGGTGTGGGGGATGGGGTATCACCGGTTCAGGCTGGTGGTGGGGGTGTAATGGTGTGGGGGGGATGGGTTATCACCGGTTCAGGCTGGTGGTGGGGGTGTAATGGTGTGGGGGATGGGGTATCACCGGTTCAGGCTGGTGGTGGGGGTGTAATGGTGTGGGGGATGGGGTATCACCGGATCAGGCTGGTGGTGGGGGTGTAATGGTGTGGGGGATGGGGTATCACCGGTTCAGGCTGGTGGTGGGGGTGTAATGGTGTGGGGGATGGGGTATCACCGGTTCAGGCTGGTGGTGGGGGTGTAATGGTGTGGGGGATGGGGTATCACCGGTTCAGGCTGGTGGTGGGGATGTAATGGTGTGGGGGATGGGGTATCACTGGTTCAGGCTGGTGGTGGGGGTGTAATGGTGTGGGGGATGGGGTATCACCGGTTCAGGCTGGTGGTGGGGATGTAATGGTGTGGGGGATGGGGTATCACCGGTTCAGGCTGGTGGTGGGGGTGTAATGGTGGGGGGGATGGGGTATCACCGGTTCAGGCTGGTGGTGGGGGTGTAATGGTGTGGGGGATGGGATATCACTGGTTCAGGCTGGTGGTGGGGGTGTAATGGTGTGGGGGATGGGGTATCACCAGTTCAGGCTGGTGGTGGAGGTGTAATGGTGTGGGGGATGGGATATCACCGGGTCAGGCTGGTGGTGGGGGTGTAATGGTGTGGGGGATGGGGTATCACCGGTTCAGGCTGGTGGTGGGGGGTGTAATGGTGTGGGGGATGGGATATCACTGGATCAGGCTGGTGGTGGGGGTGTAATGGTGTGGGGGATGGGGTATCACCGGTTCAGGCTGGTGGTGGGGGTGTAATGGTGTAGGGGATGGGGTATCACCGGTTCAGGCTGGTGGTGGGAGTGTAATGGTGTGGGGGATGGGTTATCACCGGTTCAGGCTGGTGGTGGGGGTGTAATGGTGTGGGGGATGGGGTGTCACCGGTTCAGGCTGGTGGTGGGGGTGTAATGGTGTGGGGGATGGGGTATCACCTGTTCAGGCTGGTGGTGGGGGTGTAATGGTGTAGGGGATGGGGTATCACCGGTTCAGGCTGGTGGTGGGAGTGTAATGGTGTGGGGGATGGGTTATCACCGGTTCAGGCTGGTGGTGGGGGTGTAATGGTGTGGGGGATGGGGTATCACCGGTTCAGGCTGGTGGTGGGGGTGTAATGGTGTGGGGGATGGGGTATCACCGGTTCAGGCTGGTGGTGGGGGTGTAATGGTGTGGGGGATGGGATATCACCGGTTCAGGCTGGTGGTGGGGGTGTAATGGTGTGGGGGATGGGGTATCACCGGGTCAGGCTGGTGGTGGGGGTGTAATGGTGTGGGGGATGGGGTATCACCGGATCAGGCTGGTGGTGGGGGTGTAATGGTGTGGGGGATGGAGTATCACTGGTTCAGGCTGGTGGTGGGGGGTGTAATGGTGTGGGGGATGGGGTGTCACCGGTTCAGGCTGGTGGTGGGGGTGTAATGGTGGGGGGGATGGGGTATCACTGGTTCAGGCTGGTGGTGGGGGTGTAATGGTGTGGGGGATGGGGTATCACCGGTTCAGGCTGGTGGTGGGGGTGTAATGGTGTGGGGGATGGGGTATCACCGGGTCAGGCTGGTGGTGGGGGTGTAATGGTGTGGGGGATGGGGTATCACCGGATCAGGCTGGTGATGGGGGTGTAATGGTGTGGGGGATGGGGTATCACCGGTTCAGGCTGGTGGTGGGGGTGTAATGGTGTGGGGGATGGGGTATCACCGGGTCAGGCTGGTGGTGGGGGTGTAATGGTGTGGGGGGGTGGGGTATCACCGGTTCAGGCTGGTGGTGGGGGTGTAATGGTGTGGGGGATGGGGTATCACCGGGTCAGGCTGGTGGTGGGGGTGTTATGGTGGGGGGGATGGGGTATCACTGGTTCAGGCTGGTGGTGGGGGTGTAATGGTGTGGGGGATGGGGTATCACCGGTTCAGGCTGGTGGTGGGGATGTAATGGTGTGGGGGATGGGATATCACCGGTTCAGGCTGGTGGTGGGGGTGTAATGGTGTGGGGGATGGGATATCACCGGTTCAGGCTGGTGGTGGAGGTGTAATGGTGTGGGGGATGGGGTATCACCGGATCAGGCTGGTGGTGGGGGTGTAATGGTGTGGGGGATGGGGTATCACTGGCTCAGGCTGGTGGTGGGGGTGTAATGGTGTGGGGGAGGGGGTATCACCGGTTCAGGTTGGTGGTGGGGGTGTAATGGTGTGGGGGATGGGATATCACCGGATCAGGCTGGTGGTGGGGGTGTAATGGTGTGGGGGATGGGGTATCACCGGGTCAGGCTGGTGGTGGGGGTGTAATGGTGTGGGGGATGGGGTATCACTGGTTTAGGCTGGTGGTGGGGGTGTATTGGTGTGGGGGATGGGATATCACCGGATCAGGCTGGTGGTGGGGGTGTAATGGTGTGGGGGATGGGATATCACCGGATCAGGCTGGTGGTGGGGGTGTAATGGTGTGGGGGATGGGGATATCACTGGTTCAGGCTGGTGGTGGGGGTGTAATGGTGTGGGGGATGGGATATCACCGGTTCAGGCTGGTGGTGGGGGTGTAATGGTGTGGGGGATGGGGTATCACCGGATCAGGCTGGTGGTGGGGGTGTAATGGTGTGGGGGATGGGGTATCACCGGATCAGGCTGGTGGTGGGGGTGTAATGGTGTGGGGGATGGGGTATCACCGGATCAGGCTGGTGGTGGGGGTGTAATGGTGTGGGGGATGGGGTATCACTGGTTCAGGCTGGTGGTGGGGGTGTAATGGTGTGGGGGATGGGGTATCACCGGTTCAGGCTGGTGGTGGGGGTGTAATGGTGTGGGGGATGGGGTATCACCGGTTCAGGCTGGTGGTGGGGGTGTAATGGTGTGGGGGATGGGGTATCACTGGTTCAGGCTGGTGGTGGGGGTGTAATGGTGTGGGGGATGGGATATCACTGGTTCAGGCTGGTGGTGGGGGTGGTGGGGGTGTAATGGTGTGGGGGATGGGGTATCACCGGATCAGGCTGGTGGGGGGGGGGTGTAATGGTGTGGGGGATGGGGTATCACCGGATCAGGCTGGTGGTGGGGGTGTAATGGTGTGGGGGATGGGGTATCACTGGTTCAGGCTGGTGGTGGGGGTGGTGGGGGTGTAATGGTGTGGGGGATGGGGTATCACTGGTTCAGGCTGGTGGTGGGGGTGTAATGGTGTGGGGGATGGGGTATCACTGGTTCAGGCTGGTGGTGGGGGTGTAATGGTGTGGGGGATGGGGTATCACTGGTTCAGGCTGGTGGTGGGGGTGTAATGGTGTGGGGGATGGGATATCACTGGTTCAGGCTGGTGGAGGGGGTGTAATGGTGGGGGGGATGGGGTATCACTGGTTCAGGCTGGTGGTGGGGGTGTAATGGTGTGGGGGATGGGGTATCACTGGTTCAGGCTGGTGGTGGGGGTGGTGGGGGTATAATGGTGTGGGGGATGGGGTATCACCGGATCAGGCTGGTGGGGGGGGTGTAATGGTGTGGGGGATGGGGTATCACCGGTTCAGGCTGGTGGTGGGGGTGTAATGGTGTGGGGGATGGGGTATCACTGGTTCAGGCTGGTGGTGGGGGTGTAATGGTGTGGGGGATGGGGTATCACTGGTTCAGGCTGGTGGTGGGGGTGTAATGGTGTGGGGGATGGGGTATCACTGGTTCAGGCTGGTGGTGGGGGTATAATGGTGTGGGGGATGGGATATCACCGGTTCAGGCTGGTGGTGGGGGTGTAATGGTGTGGGGGATGGGGTATCCCCGGTTCAGGCTGGTGGTGGGGGTGTAATGGTGTGGGGGATGGGGTATCACTGGTTCAGGCTGGTGGTGGGGGTGTAATGGTGTGGGGGATGGGGTATCACTGGTTCAGGCTGGTGGTGGGGGTGGTGGGGGTATAATGGTGTGGGGGATGGGGTATCACCGGATCAGGCTGGTGGGGGGGGGTGTAATGGTGTGGGGGATGGGGTATCACCGGATCAGGCTGGTGGTGGGGGTGTCATGGTGTGGGGGATGGGGTATCACTGGTTCAGGCTGGTGGTGGGGGTGTAATGGTGTGGGGGATGGGATATCACCGGGTCAGGCTGGTGGTGGGGGTGTAATGGTGTAGGGGATGGGGTATCACCGGTTCAGGCTGGTGGTGGTGTAATAGGGTGGGGGATGGGCACACTTGGGGCCCCCCATGGTTTAATCACCACGGCCTACCTGAGTATTGTTGGTGACCATGTCCATCCCTTTATGACTACAGTGTCCCCATATTCTGATGGCTCCTCCCAGCAGGATAATGTCACCATGTCACAAATCTCCAATCATCTCACCACTGGACAATGAGGTCTCTGTCCTCCAATGGGCTCCTCACTCACCACATCTCATCCAATAGAGAACCTTTGGGATGTGGTGGAATGGGAGATTGGCATCATGGATGTGCAGCCGACAAATCTGCAGCAAATGTTTGATGTTATCAGGTCACTATGGAGGAAAATCTCTGAAGAACGTTTCCTTCACCAAGAATGAAGGAAAAACGGGGTCCAACCAGCTACTAGCAAGGGGGACCTAATAAAGGGGCCGGTGAGTGTATATGATGAGCACATTCAAACCTCACAAGGAGAGCTTAATAAGACTTAATATAGATCTGTGGGGTCAGTGTTGTCTCAGAGGCCATTGAAGTCCTTCTCTGCTTTGAAGCCCTGATGAAGTGGGAGTAGTCCCTGAAACGTGTTGTCTTTTTTTTTTTTTTATATATAAGATCAATTTATGAACAATTCAAGTATCTCAAAAAAAAGGAGCTCCAGACCGAAAAAAGAATAAAAGAGTCCTATGCTTTTTTTTTTTTTTTTTTGGTTTGGAGCTCCTTTGTATTCCTATAGTGTTAGTTCTTTTCAAATACTTGGTGTAATATAATTATCTCCTATAATGATAAGCACCATCTAGTGGTCATAATGTGTGTGTGTTTTTTTGTTTTTTTTAAATACCTGAATCAATAAATAAAATGCAATATGGCCACTAGATGGCATAATATAATATAGTTATATTTTATTATAACATAATTATATTATATTACACCATCTAGCGGCCATAATGCCATATAACTCTATTTTATTATAATATAAATGTATTATTCATAATATAATATAATATAATATAACATGACTATATTTTGTTATAATATAATAAATAACAAAATAATAAATGATATAATAATTATATTTAGGGATACATGAATACCCTTTTTTTTATTGGCAAGTGTGACTACCTATACTTTCGGTCACCGAGTATTGATACTTTGCATCCATACTAAATGAATGGGCCCAAATCACACTGCAAAGAATCGCATGCGATTTTAAGAGGAACGCGGTACTTGTAAAAATACTCGGTATCGGGACCGATTCCAATATCAGTATCGGTGCATCCCTAATTATAATATAATTATATTTTTACACACCGTCTAGTGGCCATAATATAAATATCAATATAATATAAATATAATAAAATCATAATATAATATATTTATTAATAATATGATAATTATAATATAATGACAGTATATTACAGCATCTAGTGGCCATAATATAATGATTTATAATATATATATGTTAATATAATCTAAATATAATGAAATCATTAATCATAATATAATATATTTATTAATAATATGACAATTATACGACAATGACATTATATTACAGCATCTAGTGTCCATAATATAATATAACAATATTTTATTATAATATAAATATAAAATGATTTTATTGCTCATAATTTATATGCAAGTATATTTATAATAATAATAATAATAATAATAATGTAATGAATACCATAATAAGCAAAATCATTAATCATGTTATAATATATTTAATCATAATATAATGGCATTATATTACAGCATCTAGTGGTCATAATATAATGATTTATAATATATATGTTAATATAATCTAAATATAATGAAATCATTAATCATAATATAATATATTTATTAATAATATGATAATTATACGACAATGACATTATATTACAGCATCTAGTGTCCATAATATAATATAACAATATTTTATTATAATATAAATATAAAATTATTTTATTGCTCATAATTTATATGCAAGTATATTTATAATAATAATAATAATAATAATGTAATGAATACCATAATAAGCAAAATCATTAATCATGTTATAATATATTTAATCATATTATAATGGCATTATATTACAGCATCTAGTGGTCATAATATAATGATTTATAATATATATGTTAATATAATTTAAATATTATAAAATCATTAATCATAATATAATATATTTAAATAATAATTATAAGATAATGACATTATATTAAAGCATCTAGTGGCCATAATATAATATAACAATATTTTATTATATTGTAAATATAAAATGATTTTATTAATCATAATTTATATATAAGTATATTAATAATAATAATAATAATAATAATAATAATAATGTAATGAATACCATAATAAGCAAATTCATTAATCATATGATAATATATTTAATCATAATATAATAATTATAATATAATGGCATTATAGTACAGCATCTAGTGGCCATAATATAATGATTTATAATACATATGTTAATATAATCTAAATATAATAAAACCATTAATCATAATATAATATATTTAAATAATAATATAATAATTATAAGATAATGACAATATATTAAAGCATCTAGTGGCCATAATATAATATAACAGTATTTTATTATATTGTAAATATAAAATGATTTTATTAATCATAATTTATATATAAGTATATTAATAATAATAATAATAATAATAATGTAATGAATACCATAATAAGCAAATTCATTAATCATATGATAATTTATTTAATCATAATATAATAATTATAATATAATGGCATTATATTACAGCATCTAGTGGCCATAATATAATGATTTATAATACATATGTTAATATAATCTAAATATAATAAAACCATTAATCATAATATAATATATTTAAATAATAATATAATAATTATAAGATAATGACATTATATTAAAGCATCTAGCGGCCATAATATAATATAACAGTATTTTATTATATTGCAAATATAAAATGATTTTATTAATCATAATTTATATATAAGTTTTTTTTCTAATATTAATAATAATAATGTAATGAATACCATAATAAAATATTATAGTAATCAAATAATAGAATCATTATAATATAATTATACTATATTATACCATCTAGTGGCCATATTATAACTATATTTTTTTGTATTGTAATACAAATATAATTAAAAAAAAAAAAATATTATTCATAACATAATTATATGTATTAATAATAATAAGTATTATGATACTGCCATGATATATTCATTATAACACAATTATATTATGCCATCTAGTGGCCACAATTATATTAGTATTATATATAATAAATTATGGAATATAATTAGATTTTGTGTGATATAATTATATTACACAAAATACAGCAGCTTTTCCTGGAGCAGATTGTCTTATTAGTTTTCGTACATAGCCCCTCCCCCTCCCCCTCCCCCTCCCTGTACATCACCCAGTGAAGGTCTTTTTATCCAGACTTCTTCCTGCATCACACAGAATCTCATTTCCTGGGATATGAGGAGTGAAGTTGGTGAAAACATTCCATGTCACCCCATTAGTAAGTTCTCACGTCTGGATCATTATTTGCAGTGACATTTAATCCCGTCTCTAATTGTCCTTTTAGCGGGTTGGGTGGCACATCATGGCGGCGATCTTCCCGGAGAGATATAATATATATATAGATTATGAATCTCATCAAAGATTTGCAGACACTGATCAGGTCATTAGGCCGCTACGTGTAATTAGAATTCTTGTGCGCTGCCGGCTCTCCGTGCGTCCATTAAAATTATCCGGGATTTTCTATCACGCGGGATTTTGTCGCGGCCCTGTGATATGATGGAATGGATCGGCTCGGAACGATCACACTGCAGGATCGTCATGGAGGTGTTACAAAATAGCAGGTAAAGCGCGGCGCCAGGATAGTATAGAAGAACCGCTTTAGCGTGCCGCATTCACACTTTATCATTCTTTAACCCCTTCAATACCGGACACTCCCCTCCCCCTTCCGGCCCAGGCCAATTCTCAGCTTTCAGCGCTCTCACACTTTGAATGACAATTGCGCGGTCGTGCGACACACTGTACCCATATGACATTCTTATCATTTTCTTCACACAAATAGATCTTTCTTTTGGTGGTAATTAATCACCTCGGGGTTTTTTATTCTTTGCAAAAAAGTTTCTTAGTTTCTATCAGAAAATTTTGTAACTAAGTAATTTTTCTCCTTCACTGATAGGCAGCACTGAAGGCCACTGATGAGGAGGCACTAATATGCCGCACTGATAGGTGGCATTCATAGGCGGCACTTATAAGCAATGATAGGCGGCACTGATAAGCAGGCACTGATGGGCACTGAAAGGCAGCACTAACTTGCATCAATAATGGGCACAGATTGGCATCACTGAGGGGCACTGATAGGCGGCACTTATAAGCAATGATAGGCAGCACTGATAAACAGTCACTGATGGGCACTGAAAGGCAGCACTGATTTGCATCAATAATGGGCACAGATTGGCATCACTGATGGGCACTGATAGGTGGCACTGATGGGCACTCATAGGTTGCACTGATGGGCACTCATAGGTTGCACTGATGGGCACTGATATGCCTCACTGATGGGCACTAATAGGTGGCACTGATGGGCACTGATAGGCGGCACTGATAGGCAGCACTGATAGGCGGCACTTATAAGCATTGATAGGCAGCACTGATGAGTAGGCACTGATTGGCACTGAAAGGCAGCACTGATTTGCATCAATAATGGGCACAGATTGGCATCACTGATGGGCACTGATAGGTGGCACTGATGGGTACTGATAGGCGGCCCTGATGGGCACTGATAGGCGGAACTTATAGACAGCACTGATAGGCGGGACTGATGGGCACTGATAGGCGGCACTTATAGGCAGCACTGATAGGCGGCACTTATAAGCATTGACAGGCAGCACTGATGAGTAGGCACTGATGGGCACTGAAAGGCAGCACTAATTTGCATCAATAATGGGCACAGATTGCCATCACTGATGGGCACTGATAGGTGGCACTGATGGGCACTGATAGGTGGCACTAATGGGCACTGATATGCCTCACTGATGGGCACTGATAGGTAGCACTGATGGGCACTGATATGCCTCACTGATGGGCACTGATAGGTGGCACTGATAGGCAGCACTGATAGGCGGCACTGATAGGTGGCACTTATAAGCAATGATAGGCAGCACTGATGAGCGGGCACTGAAAGGCAGCACTGACTAGCATCAATAATGGGCACAGATTGCCATCACTGATGGGCACTGATAGGTGGCACTGATGGGCACTGATATGCCTCACTGATGGGCACTGATAGGCGGCACTGATAGGTGGCACTGATAGGTAGCACTGATGGGCACTGATATGCCTCACTGATGGGCACTGATAGGCGGCACTGATAGGCAGCACTGATAGGCGGCACTGATAGGTGGCACTGATAGGTGGCACTTATAAGCAATGATAGGCAGCACTGATGAGCGGGCACTGAAAGGCAGCACTGACTAGCATCAATAATGGACACAGATTGGCATCACTGCTGGGCACTGAAAGGCAGCACTAATGATCAGTGCCCTGATTACCTGTACAGGTCTCCCCTGTGAGGAGATGCCACTGATCGGTTCTCCTCTCCTCACTCTCTGTCAGTATGAGGCGAGGAGAGACGATTACCGGCACTTCCTTGTTCACATGTGACCGGCTGTGATTGGACAATGGACACAGCTGTCCACACGGGTGAGGCGCCACGTTATTGGCTCTTTACTGAGATCGGGGTCCTGCTGTGTCCCAGGGACATGGGGCGCCCCCCCCCCCCCCGCGGTGGTACTGGGGTGACGTCATATGATGTCATCCCTGAACAATGGAGCGTCCTGCCCGCTGCCATTTGTCTATATGGCGGGTGGGAGGCAGTTAAGGTATATCTAAAGCATTTGTATGGAGTAGTAGATCAGGGGGTCTCCAAACTTTTCGGTACGAGGGTCACATGATATAGTTTACAAATATCCGCAGGCCAAAAAAAAATAAAAAAATAAAGTTTTAAAAATGAAAACTGAAATTCATGTAGCACCCTGATGTTCAGGCGGGGAGGGTTGCTATTATGTTTATTTGCCAAGTGATAGTTGCCTTGGCCAATTGAGGTCAATTGATTTCACCCTAAGTCTGGAATTTCTGCACTTCTCTCTTCTGTCACTAGATGGCCGGGTATCTGGTGGCATTAGATATGAGAAGGGCATTGCAAGGACAGATTAGAAATAGATGGGGTGTCTCAGCCAATGGGCATGGATTTTTATGGGTTCCTTGGCCTGCTGGGAGAACCTATATATTTGGGTGGGGTCAGGTGATTGGGGTTCTGTGCCACCTGGACGGCTGTCTGGGTGGACATGTGTCGTATTGCCCCGGGCTTCTAGGCCAGAAACCTAAGGCCTATCCCGGGGGCATCTGGCTGCTAAGCTGTCTGAGGGCCTATCCAGAAGCAGGAGAGCAGCGCAGGGTTGGGATTGCGGCTTGCAGGCCAACCAGAAGTGACGGTTCTGCCGGCCGGAGAACCTGTCATGGTCGGAGGTAGAAGGGAAGCTGTCGCCACTAAGGGACCAACCACCTTGTTACCGGTAGGGATGAGCTTCGAGTTCGACTCGAACATTGCCTGTTCGCCCGTTCGCCGAACAACGAACAATTTGGGGTGTTCGCGGCAAATTCGAAAAGTCTATGGGAGAAATCTAAAGTGCTAATTATAAAGGCTTATATGCAAGTTATTGTCCTAAAAAGTGTTTGGGGACCCGGGTCCTGCCCCAGGGGACATGTATCAATGCAAAAAAAAGTTTTAAAAACGGCCGTTATTTCGGGAGCAGTGATTTTAATAATGCTTAAAATGAAACAATAAAAGTGAAATATTCCTTTAAATTTCGTACCTGGGGGGTGTGTATGATATGCATGTGAAGTGGTGCATGTTTCCCGTGCTTAGAACTGTCCCTGCAAAAAATGTCATTTTTGAAAGAAAAAAAGTCTTTTAAAACTGACTCGCGGCTATTAATGAATTGTCGGCTTTTATCAATACATAGAAAAGTCATTGATAAAAAATTAAAAAAAGCGTGGGGGTTCCCCCAAATTCAATTACCAGGCCCTTCAGGTCTGGAATGGATATTAAGGGGAACCCCGCCGCAAATTTAAAAAAAAAAAAAAAAAAAGAAAGAAAACTTCCTTCACTGTGTAAATTTAAATTTACACAGTGAAGGAAGTTCCCCGCTCAGGCCAATGACGTAGGCGGGGTCTGACATACCGAGGGGGCGGACCTGATGGGGAACTTCCCTCACTGTGTAATACATGTATAGACCCGCCCCTTCTCATGTTCCGCATCTGGTCCTCAGCCTTACACTGAGTCATTGGCTGAGCGGACCTGATGGGGAACTTTAGAAGCGGCGGGTCTATACATTTAAATCACTGCGGAGGAAGTTCCCCATCAGGTCCGCTCAGGCACAACCAATGACGGACAGCGCTGGACATCGGATCGCCGCAGGACACTGGATTTCACCGCTGGAATGTTTGTTTTTTTCTTTTAATAAAGGACTTTTTCAAGGTGTTTGTGTGTTTTTTTTTTACATTTTTTGACACTTTCTTCGTGAAATGGTAGGGGTAAAATGTACCCCTTACCAATTCACATAGGGGGGGCCGGGATCTTTGTTAAAGGGGTCTTCCAGATTCCGATAAGTCCCCCGCCCGCAGACCCCCACAACCACCGGGCAAGGGTTGTGGGGATGAGGCCCTTGTCCCCATCAACATGGGGACATCCTCCCCATGTTGAGGGCATGTGGCTTGGTACGGTTCAGGAGGGGGCGCTCTCTCGTCCCCCCCTCTTTTCCTGCGGCCTGCCAGGTTGCGTGCTCGGATAAGGGGTCTGGTATGGATTTTTGGGGGGACTCCACGCCATTCTTTTTAAAATTTGGGGTGGAGTTCCCCTTAAAATCCATGCCAGATCTGAAGGGCCTGGTATGGATATTTGGGGGAAACCGCACGCATTTTTTTTTTAAATTTGCGGCGGGGTTCCCCTTAATATCCATTCCAGACCTGAAGGGCCTGGTAATTGAATTCTGGGGAACCCCCACGCTTTTTTTAATTTTTTTTTTATCAATGACTTTTCTCTGTATTGCCGGGAGCCGACAATTCATTAATAGCCGCGAGTGAGTTTTAAATGACTTTTTTTCCTTCAGAAATGACATTTTGTGCAGGGACAGTTCTAAGCACGGGAAACATGCGCCACTTCACATGCATATCATACACACCCCCCAGGTACGAAATTTAAAGGAATATTTCACTTTTATTTTTTCATTTTAAGCATTATTAAAATCACTGCTCCCAAAAAAACGGCCGTTTTTAAAACTTTTTTTTGCATTGATACATGTCCCCTGGGGCAGGACCCCGGTCCCCAAACACTTTTTAGGACAATAACTTGCATATAAGCCTTTATAATTAACACTTTAGATTTCGAACGTTCGAGTCCATTGTATTTAATAGGGTTCTAAAGTTCACACAAACATTTTGTCTGTTCGCAGGTTCTGGTGCGAACCGAACAGGGGGGTGTTCGGCTCATCCCTGGTTACCGGGGACCACTGTGAGTAGCTGAAGCAAGTACCGGAGCAGCATTCTTCACCAAACGGTGAAGAATCGGGAAACCAGCCAGTGGAGGTGACGCTTGTAGAGCAGCCTTGTGTGCCAAGCCAGGGACTGAGCAGGCCAGTGGGGTGACACTTGAGGAGTATCGGTGAGTGCCAAGCTAGTGACCCAGCAGGGAAGCGGGGGTGATGCCTGAGGAAGATACTGAGTGAGAAGATTGGAGGAGCTCATGAGATCCAGCGGCGGTGGATCAGCGGGTCTAGGTGATAGACTGGGAGCTCAGTTGAGTGAAGATCTAAAAAGGAGATAGTGGAGGAAGTGAACGAGTTTATTGCAACCTTTGTTAGAAACTGTTACAAGACTGTTGCCATAGGAGACAGCGATCCTACACATGCAGATGTGGTGTCTGGCTGGATACCTTTCCCTGCATGGCTGTCCTCCTGTAGGAGTCTCAGAGTCTGCTAATTAACATTGCAACTACTTAAGGGTGTCCTGGCCCTAACCCTCTCTCCCACAGTTCTGTTTAAGAGAAAATAAATCTCTTTGCATTCAAGAAGTAACTGGCGCCCATTAATCTACCTTGCCTTGTACCCACCATGCCTCGTAACCCACGCTACACAGCTCTCCCTAACTCTGGAGGTCACCATTAGGCCTGGAGAGGCCCAGAATGAGTAAACCCTTACATCCAGGAGTACACATCCTCTCCCCCCGCACCCACTCCAAATCCCCCTCCTAGCACAAATCCAACCCTAAATTTCCTCTCCTAGCACTAATTCCCCCCGCAAACAAAAATTTCCCCCCAGCACAATCTACCCTTCACCATATCACCTCATCTAGCACAAATCCTCTTCCCCCATCCCCCTCCCAGCACAAATCCCCCTCTATCACCACCCCTAGCAATTCTTACCCCCTGCCACCCTCCCAACACAAACCCCCTCCCCCTCACATCTCCTTGCAGCGCCCTCCACCTCACATAAAACCACAGTGCCCAGGGCAGCCGCCCCTTTTACCCACGCCATGTCCCGGCCCTGAAGGGGCATACTTGGCTAGCAACAATATCTAGGTAGGTGGTACCAGTGTCAATTTTGTCAATGAAAATAATTTCCTAGACAAAATATACACTAATTTAGTCTACTAAAATGTGACTAAAACAATTCAGATGACTAAAATGGCCTTTTGACTATGACTAAAACTAAATCGAAATTTGACGTCAAAATTCACACCGGGTGGTAGGCAGGGCCGCCATCAGGAATTTTGGGGCCCCTTACACAGCTTCAGGCATGGGCCCCCTGCTGCCGCTGCAAATTGAGAAGCGGGGGGTGCCACGAATTATTGAGGTAGGGGGGTTGCCATCCGGGCCCTTCCCTTGGGGACCTCTGGGCCTCTGGGGACCTCTGGGCCCCTTACAAAAAAATAAAATAAAAAATAAAACAAATAAATAAATTTAAAAAAATGTAATTTGTTTTTTATAAAAAATAAAAAAAAGGGGGGGTTGCCATCCGGGGCCCTGGGGACCTCCTGGGCCCCTTACAAAAAAAAGTGCGGGTTTCCATCCGGGCCCCTGGGGACCTCTGGGCTTCTGGGCCCCTTACAAAAAATACTTTTTTTTACATTTTTATAAAAAAGGGGGGTTGCCATCTGGACCCCTTGGGACCTCCAGGTCTCTGGGGACCTCTGGGCCCCTTATAAAAAAAAAAAACAATAAAAAAAAAAAGAAATAGAATAAAAAAAAATATATATATATATATATATATTTTTTTTTTTAATAAAAAAAATAAAAAAAAGGGGGGTTGCCATCCGGGGCCCTGGGGACCTCCGGGACCCTTCCAAAAAAAAAATAGGGATGGGTTGCCACCCAGGCCCCTGGGCCCCTTACAGGTGTACTGCCTGTACCCCCCTGATGGTGGCCCTGGTGGTAGGTGTCAAGTCACATCCAGATGAATGTCAGGAGCCAAGGTTTTCAAGCAGAGCATTGCCTAAAGCATCTCACTGCCTCCCCCCGGCTTATCTTCTTCCCATACTGCACCCTGGTGACATCTCCCCCCCCAGGTAAGTGATGCACCCGGCCATCCACATGATGTAAAAGAAAATGTGATTGGTCAGACCAGGCCACCTTCTTCCATTGCTCCGTGGTCCAGTTCTGAGGCTCACGTGCCAATTGTAGGCGCTTTTGGCCTTGGACACGGGTCATCCTGGACACCCTGACCGGTCTGCCCCTACACGGCCCCATACACAACAAACTGGGATGCCCATTTTTTCTCTTTTCAACACCTCAACTTCAAGGACAACATGTTCACTGGCTGCCTAATATATCCGGATAACTTGCAGATGCCACTGTAATGAGATAATCAATTTGATTCACTTTACCTATCAGTGATCATAAAGTTGTGGCTGATCGTTGTACATAACCGGTAGTTATTTAGTAGCGGAGGTATCAAGGGAAGAAGGCAACACAGCTGTTCCTTTATTCCAAAGAACAGAAAATACAGAAACACTTTAAGGTTCTTCAATTCCACTTCGGAAACAGTAAGGCTACTTTCACACTGAGGCGCTGGATGCGCTGGCGGTATAGTGGCGCTATTTTTAGCACCGCTCTACCGTTGTTTTTCCCGCGATTTGCGGGCGCTAGTGGGGTGATTTTAACCCCCGCTAGCGTCCGAAAAAGGGTTTAAAATGCTCGTAATAATGCCTCTTTGCAGCATTTTGCGGGCGTTTTGGAGGCGCTACCCCATGATTTCAATGGGCAAGGGCGCTATAGGAGCGGTATTTTTACCGCTCCTATCGCGCCTCAAAGATGCGGCTTGCAGGAATTTTTTTGACCCTCCTGCAAGTGCAACGCTTAGAACCCCCAAATATTATAAAAAAAAATTCTAACACTCTAGAGCAGCTCTCAAAATTTCAACTCTCCTGCTCGCATTTTTGCGAGTGAAATTATGAGTAGTGCGAGTAAGGACACAGGGCTGTACTGTCCCGGGAATGTACAGGCTTGCAGCGAGGGTCATTTCAATAGGAGCAGTCCGCCGCCTGGGACCGCCCCTCTCCACCTCCCTCATGCCGCTCGTCCCCGCCCCCTTGCACAGTCTCGTAGCGAGGGGCATTTCCATAGGAGCAGTCCGCCGCCTGGGACCGCCCCCTCTCCACCTCCCTCATGCCGCTCGTCCCCGCCTCCTTGCACAGTCTCGTAGTGAGAGTCATTTCCATAGGAGCAGTCCGCCGCCTGGCACCACCCTTCTCCACCTCCCTCATGCCGCTCATCCCCGCCCCCTTGCACAGTCTCGTAGTGAGAGTCATTTCAATAGGAGCAGTCCGCCGCCTGGCACCGCCCCTCTCCACCTCCCTCATGACGCTCATCTCCGCCCCCTCATACAGGCTCACAGCGAGGGGCATTTCCATAGGAGCAGTCCGCCGCCTGGAAAAGCCCCTAGGTCTGAATCATACTTATGCCTCCAATTCCACACCAACCCCCCCCCCCAATACCTATGCCTCCAATTCCACTGCATTGCGTTGATGCTGCACTGAGGGGCACTAAACGGGCTGCTCTGATGGGCACTGACCGGGCTGCACTGATGGGCACTGACTGGGCTGCACTGACCGGGTTGCACTGATAAGCACTGATTGGGCTGAATTGATGGGCACTGACCGGGCTACACTGATGGGCACTGATCGGGCTACACTGATCGGGCTGCACTGATGGGCACCAGTGTTGCCAACCATCCGTAGATTTACGGACAGTTCGTAAAAACAGGACACTTTCCCGGTGTCCGTAATTGTCCGTGGGAGCCGAACGGTGCCAGTAAAAATGGCCGCGACAGGCTCAGTTGAGAACTGCGCATGCGCAGCGCCAACTCGGAGTCCGGAAATCCCCGAGATAATCCGAGGCGAGCATGAGCCCGCCCCACGCCGCCTGGCTCGCCTTGCCCCCACGCCTGCTGCTGATGTCATACCGCAAGCCGCACAGGCAGACTGACTGAGTGGACACATGCGTGCACCAGCAGCAGCATCGGGAGACATGGTCAGCGCAGGGTGCTGTGGACCCGGCCGGGCCGACCCCCTTAATGGTCACGTAAGGACCCTGGCCAGCAGTGAGCGCTACACCTGACCCTGTCCAGTCTGCAGCCCCCTGGTTAGTGAGTGGTGTGCAGCTGTGCATGCATAGCTATTAGTTAGAACACCTTTGCCCTGTCCATATCCTCTGACCACCTGTGCCTTGTCCATATCCTCTGACCACCTGTGCCCCGTCCATATCCTCTGACCACCTGTGCCCCGTCCATATCCTCTGACCACCTGTGCCCCATCCATATCCTCTGACCACCTGTGCCTTGTCCATATCCTCTGACCACCTGTGCCCCGTCCATATCCTCTGACCACCTGTGCCCCGTCCATATCCTCTGACCACCTGTGCCCCGTCCATATCTTCTGACCACCTGTGCCCCATCCATATCCTCTGACCACCTGTGCCCCATCCATATCCTCTGACCACCTGTGCCCCGTCCATATCCTCTGACCACCTGTGCCCCGTCCATATCCTCTGACCACCTGTGCCCCGTCCATATCCTCTGACCACCTGTGCCCCGTCCATATCCTCTAAACACATGTGCCCCGTCCATATCCTCTGACCACCTGTGCCCCATCCATATCCTCTGACCACCTGTGCCCCGTCCATATCCTCTGACCACCTGTGCCCCGTCCATATTCTCTGACCACCTGTGCCCCGTCCATATTCTCTGACCACCTGTGCCCCGTCCATATCCTCTGACCACCTGTGCCCCATCCATATCCTTTGACCACCTGTGCCCCATCCATATCCTCTGACCACCTGTGCCCCGTCCATATCCTCTGACCACCTGTGCCCCGTCCATATCCTCTGACCACCTGTGCCCCGTCCATATCCTCTAAACACCTGTGCCCCGTCCATATCCTCTGACCACCTGTGCCCCATCCATATCCTCTGACCACCTGTGCCCCGTCCATATCCTCTGACCACCTGTGCCCCGTCCATATTCTCTGACCACCTGTGCCCCGTCCATATCCTCTGACCACCTGTGCCCCATCCATATCCTCTGACCACCTGTGCCCCGTCCATATCCTCTGACCACCTGTGCCCCGTCCATATTCTCTGACCACCTGTGCCCCGTCCATATCCTCTGACCACCTGTGCCCCATCCATATCCTTTGACCACCTGTGCCCCATCCATATCCTCTGACCACCTGTGCCCCATCCATATCCTCTGACCACCTGTGCCCCGTCCATATCCTCTGACCACCTGTGCCCCGTCCATATTCTCTGACCACCTGTGCCCCGTCCATATCCTCTGACCACCTGTGCCCCATCCATATCCTTTGACCACCTGTGCCCCATCCATATCCTCTGACCACCTGTGCCATGTCTGCAATCTCTGACCATCTCCTGTAATATGTCTGCAATCTCTGACCATCTCCTGTGCCATGTCTGCAATCTCTGACCATCTTCTGTAATATGTCTGCAATCTCTGACCATCTCCTGTACCATGTCTGCAATCTCTGACCATCTCATCTTTTTTCATGTCTGCAGTCTCTGAGGGGGAGCCTGGAGAGGAGTCAAGAGTGGGAGCGCCGCTAGATTGGGGATCACGAGAGAAGTCAGATGTGTGTGGACTGTGTAGCGGAGACTATAG
The DNA here is from genome assembly GCA_029206835.1 of Rana muscosa. NCBI lineage: Eukaryota > Metazoa > Chordata > Amphibia > Anura > Ranidae > Rana > Rana muscosa. The sequence goes on from CM055122.1 coordinate 342,798,654, forward strand.
AATAAAACCAGAGCGGCCAAGCTGGAGTTGCCTGACTGAGCCCTGCATGGTGCACCTGAGAGGAGGTCAGTCTGAGGGGTGGGTCACTGATGTAAGGGGGGCATGAACACAATAATGTAAGGGGGCACTGAAATAAAGGGTAACCTTATATCAGTAACCCCCCCCCCCCTTACTGTAGTGTATTCACTCTGCGGAAGGTAATCCGTGTTCACCAGAGTCCTCCCTACTCATTAGAGCTCCCAATGTTTCCCTTTACATCAGAGTCTGCAGGATTTCCTCTTATAGTGCAAGAGAGAACTCTGTGGACCCTGATGTAAGTGGGAACTCTGATGTAAATGGGAGCGCAGAGCCCCCCCTTACATCAGAGTTCCTCCTTAGATCATGATCTGTGGCATCGTCCTTTACATCAAGGTTTGCAGAGTTCTCCCTTGCACTGTAAGGGGGAACTCTGTGCTGGCTGTTATATTAACCTGACCTTCACGTAAATAGAGAAATTCGTTTTTTGACTTTTGTTTAACTTAAACACATTGCTAATATCACTAACTACATGTTTGTAGTTAAAATACTAATAGTTGCACAGTTTAGCACAGAAAACAGCCATTTAAGGTACTTTTTTGAAGTGTCAGTGGAAAAAATTGGTGTTGTTCGTAATTTTTTTGGCGTCTTGCCAGTAAATTTCACTTGGGGGGTTGGCAACACTGATGGGCACTGACTGGGCTGCACTGATCAGGCTGCACTGATGGGCACTGACCGGGCTGCACTGCCCAGGCTGCACTGATGGGCACTGATTGGGCTGCACTGATGGGCACTGACTGGGCTGCACTGATGGGCAATGAACGGGCTGCACTGATGGGCACTGACCGGGCTGCACTGATGGGCACTGACCGGGCTGCACTGATGGGCACTGACCGGGCTGCTCTGATGGGCACTGACTGGGATGAACTGATGGGCACTGATCGGGCTGCAGTGATGGGCACTGACTGGACTGCATTAATGGGTACTGATGGGTGACAGATGGGTGACAGTCAGGAAGGGTAGAGGGCGAAGTGCCAGGGAGGCCGATCCAGGGCTGGAGCATCCCAATAAGTATGCTCCATTGAGTGACATTGGTGAAACCAGTCCGGGACCAGCACTGCTGGAGCTGAGGGACTCTCCTAGCTGCCAGGGGAAGAACTCCTCCAGTGAGAGTGGGGGGGAAGCGAAGGGAAAGGAAAGACAGATTCTGGTGGTAGGGGACTCAATTCTTAGAAGGACAGAGAGGGCAATCTGTAACAAAGACCTGAAGCGCCGAACTGTATGTTGTCTACCGGGCGCTCGGGTTCGGCACATCACGGATCTGGTGGACAGATTACTGGGAGGGGCTGGGGAAGACCCAGCTGTCATGGTGCACGTTGGCACCAATGACAAAGTCAGAGGCAGATGGAGTGTCCTAAAGAACGATTTTAGGGACTTGGGAGCTAAATTGAGGAAAAGGACCTCCAAGGTAGTATTCTCGGGAATACTACTGGTACATCGAGCCACACCAGAAAGGCAGAGGGAGATTAGGGAAGTGAACAAGTGGCTGAAGAGCTGGTGTAGTAAGGAGGGGTTTGGGTTCCTGGAGGACTGGGCCGACTTCTCAGTCGATAACCAGTACTATAGAAGGGACGGACTGCACCTAAATGAGGAGGGTGCAGATCAGCTGGGAATAAGGATGGCCAAAAAGTTAGAGGGGTTTTTAAACTAGGTGACAGGGGGGAGGGTCCAGAGATAGTGAGAGTCAGCGGGGAACATATTCTAAAGGGTAGTATTAGGGGCATTAGTAGTAGGGTAACCAAAGAACATAAACCCAAGGTAAGTATAGTAGCAAGTCCTAGTTGCAATCTGGAAACACCCAAGAGGATAGTATGTGACCAGTCAAATAATATTAATGCATTAAAGTGTCTGTTCACCAACGCCAGAAGTCTGCCAAGCAAAATAGGTGAGTTGGAAGCTCTGGTGCATGAGGAGAGCTATGATGTAATCGGTATTGCTGAAACTTGGCTTCATTCCTCACACGACTGGGCTATTAATATTCCTGGCTATGCACTCTTTCGGAAAGACAGGGTAAAAAGGAAGGGTGGAGGGGTCTGTCTCTATGTGAGAAGTGATCTCAAAGCGAGTGTGAAAGAGGACCTGGTGGATGGAGAGTGTGATGAGTCTGAAGCATTATGGGTGGAACTGCATACAGATGTGCGTAGTTCAAAGCTAATCATTGGAGTTTGTTATAGACCACCCAATGTTAATGAGGAGTTAGAGACTCAGCTCCTTGCACAGATGGAAAGGGCTGCAAGGGCTGGGACGGTGATAATAATGGGGGATTTTAACTACCCAGAAATTGACTGGAGTAATGGAACTGCTGGGACAGTTAAAGGGCAAAAATGTATAAACCTATTGCAGGACAATTTTATGGTCCAGTTTATTGAGGCCCCAACTAGGAATGATGCTCTGTTGGACCTGGTAATCTCAAACCATGCAGAGCGTATTACTAATGTTCAGATAAAGGAACACCTGGGTAGCAGTGACCATAACATGATTTCATTTGATGTTAGTTGTAAGCAAAAATCACATACAGGAAAGATAAAAACACTTAATTTCAAGAGAGCAAATTTTCCAAGGATGAGTGCTGCTCTCCAGGACTTAGACTGGGAAGGAATATTGGCATCAATGGGCACAGAACAGAAATGGGAATTCTTCAAAAAGACTGTTTGGGAACTCACTGCAAAGTATATTCCCATGGGCAATACGTTTAAAAGGCTAAAAATAAAACCTATGTGGCTCACTGCCAAAGTTAAAAAAGCTATAAATTATAAGAAAAGAGCTTTTAAAAAATATAAAAATGAGGGAACACTAGTGTCATTTAAATGTTACAAAGAATATAACAGGATATGTAAAAAGGAAATCAAGGATGCAAAAATTCAAAATGAACGACAGATTGCAAAAGATAGTAGAACAAACCCCAAAAAATTCTTCAAATATATTAATAGTAAAAAGGTCAAGTCTGAGCATGTAGGCCCTTTACAAAATAATCTAGAGTGGGTGACTGGGGACAAAGAGAAGGCTAATTTATTAAATACTTTCTTCAGTTCTGTGTATACAAAGGAGCATGGGGGAGCTCATGTCCAAAATGGGGGTGGTAGTGACACAGCCCCAAATCCACAATGGCTCAAAAGTGATATGGTCCAGAAATATTTAGATGGAATAAAGGTGGATAAAGCACCTGGACCAGATGGCATACACCCACGGATCCTAAAAGAATTGAGCTCTGTAATTTCAAAGCCATTGTATTTAATTTTTAGGGACTCATTAATGACAGGAATAGTACCACTGGATTGGCGCAGGGCCAATGTGGTGCCGATATTTAAAAAGGGAATTAAGTGTTTACCAAGTAACTATAGACCTGTTAGTTTAACTTCTATAGTTGGGAAAATACTGGAGAGATTAATAAAAGACCACATAGATGAGTTCTTGCTGGAAAAAAACTATTTAAGCAACAGACAGCATGGATTCATGAAAGACAGAAGTTGTCAAACAAACCTGATTTCTTTTTATGAAGAGGTAAGTAAGACCTTGGACAGAGGGGTGGATGTGGACGTGGTATACTTGGACAGAGGGGTGGCGGTGGACGTGGTATACTTGGACAGAGGGGTGGCAGTGGACGTGGTATACTTGGATTTTGCAAAAGCGTTGGATACAGTTCCCCACACACGGCTCATGTGTAAGGTAAAGTCTACAGGATTGGAAATATCAGTTTGTAAATGGATAGAAAACTGGCTAAAAGACAGAATTCAGAGTCGTGGTTAATGATTCTTACTCTGAATGGTCCAAGGTTATCAGTGGTGTACCCCAAGGTTCAGTGCTGGGACCCTTACTTTTTAATATGTTTATAAATGATATTGGGTCTGAGATCAAAAGTAACATTTCTGTCTTTGCAGATGACACCAAGCTATGCAGTGGAATAACGTCCTTACAGGATGTCGCCAATTTACAAGCCGACCTCAATGCTCTGTCTAATTGGGCGACTATGTGGCAGATGAGGTTTAATGTTGATAAATGTAAAGTTATGCACTTGGGGGCTAAGAATATGAATGCATCATACATACTAGGGGGAGTACAACTGGGGGGATCCGTAGTGGAGAAGGATCTGGGGGGATCCGTAGTGGAGAAGGATCTGGGGGTTTTGGTAGATCATAAGCTCAATAATGGCATGCAATGCCAAGCTGCGGTTTCCAAAGCAAGCAAAGTCCTTTCTTGTATTAAGAGAGGTATGGTCTCCAGAGAGAGAGATATCATTTTGCCCCTGTTCAAATCATTAGTAAGACCTCATCTGGAATATGCAGTTCAGTTTTGGGCCCCAGTTCTCAAAAAGGATATTGGGGAACTGGAGAAAGTGCAGAGAAGGGCAACCAAACTGATAAGAGGCATGGAGGAGCTCAGCTATGAGGAGAGATTAGAGGAACTGAATTTATTCTCTCTTGAGAAGAGGAGATTAAGGGGGGATATGATCAACATGTACAAATATATAAGGGGTCCATATAGTGAACTTGGTGTTCAGTTATTCACTTTACGGTCAACACAAAGGACAAGGGGGCACTCTTTGCGTCTAGAGGAAAAGAGATTTCACCTCCAAATACGGAAAGGTTTTTTCACAGTAAGAGCTGTGAAAATGTGGAATAGACTCCCTGCAGAGGTGGTTCTGGCCAGATCAGTAGATTGCTTTAAGAAAGGCCTGGATTCTTTCTTAAATGTACAGAATATAACTGGGTACTGACATTTATAGGTAAAGTTGATCCGGGGAATATCCGATTGCCTCTCGGGGGATCAGGAAGGAATTTTTTCCCCTGCTGTAGCAAATTGGATCATGCTCTTCTGGTTTTTTTTTTGCCTTCCTCTGGATCAACTGTGGGTATAGAATTGGGTATATGGGATTGTACGATATATGTTTATTTTTTTTTATTTTTTTTATTTTTTTTACGGTTGAACTGGATGGACTTGTGTCTTTTTTCAACCTGACTAACTATGTAACTATGTAACTATGTAACTGATAAGGCTGCACTGATGGGCACTGATCAAGTTGTTGTTAATATTTATTTTTGTAACTTAATTCTGCATAAATCATTTAACAGTGTCATTTCATGAGATAATTCATGAGGGTGTATTTAGGGGCGGAATTAGGGGCGTGGCAGGGTAGGTGTTGGGTGGGACAACTGGTGGTGAGTAACTCTTAGGGCCTGGCTAGTAGCTCAGGACTTGAAATTTTGAGCCCTGCTCTAGAGAATAAAATGGCGGTAGTTATCATACTTGATGTCACACCATATTTGCGCAGCGGTCTTACAAGCGCACTTTTTTGGGAAAAAATACACTTTTTTGAATTAAAAAATAAGACAACAGTAAAGTTAGCCCTTTTTTTTTGATATTGTGAAAGATAATGGTACGCCAAGTAAATTGATACCCAACATGTCACGCTTCAAAATTGCGCCCGCTCGTGGAATGGCGACAAACTTTTACCCTTAAAAATGTCCATAGGCGACGTTTAAAAAATTCTACAGGTTGCATGTTTTGAGTTACAGAGGAGGTCTAGGTATAGAATTAGTGCTCTCACTCTACCAATCGCGGCGATCCCTCACGTGTGGTTTAAAAAACACGTTTTCATATGCGGGTGCTGCTCACGTATGCGTTTTCTTCTGCACGCAAGCTCGGCAGGATGGGTTGCGTTTACAATTTTTTTTTTTCTTATTTATTTTACCTTTTATTTTTATTTTTTACACAAAAAAAATGTGTTACTTTTATTCCTATTACAAGGAATTTAAACATCCCTTGGAATAGAAAAAAGCATGACAGGTCCTCTTAAATATGAGATCTGAAGGGTCAAAAAGACCTCACATCTCATATTTACACTAAAATGCAATAAATAAATAAAATAAAAAATGTTGTCATTTGAAAAAATGAAAAAAAAATGGCCCTTTAGGAGCTATGGGCGGAAGTGACGTTTTGACGTCGCTTCCTCCCTGCTATGGTATGGAGATGGGTGGGGGCCCTCTTCCCCTCACTCGTCTCCATACCCAGCCACCAGAAGGACCCTATCACCTCCGCCGCTCCCGACCGCTCCGGGAGGGCACTGGAGAGCGGCTGGGGGGGGGCCCTCTCCCGCCGCCAATAACAGTGATCACATGGTGAATCCGCCGCAGAGACCACCATTATCGGAAACCGGACCTCCGGCTGAAGAAGAGAATACCCGGATTATGGCAGCTAGCTGCTACCATAACAAAGATATCCCTCTTCAAGCAGCCGACATATATCAGCGTGTGGTGGTCCGGAAGTGGTTAATGCCTAAGCACAATTTTGCAACTTTGACATGTGTTAGTAAAACCGTAGATATCATCACAACTACTTTGTGCCTCCAGGTTAAGGTGACCAGATTTTTTAAATGAAATCCGGGGACATTTTTTTTTATTGGCAAATGGTAAACGATTTTATAAGCATATTTTCCTCAAATGATATATGTAGTGTATGTGTTTATGGAATGATTGTATGATATGTATGTTATTTCTCACATTTCGTCCAGAAAATATAGATAAAAAAAAGATACTGCTTAGAATTTTTTGAGATATGACTACCAAATGCTATGAAGATAAGAAAAAACAGAGTGCAGAGTTCAGGAGTGCACTGCATAAACAATGTGGGGCTCAGCTGTGCCCATCTATGCAACCTCACCAGTGCCAATCTATGCAGCCTCACCAGTGCCCAGCAATGCAGCCTCGCCAGTGCCCAGCAATGCAGCCTCGCCAGTGCCCAGCAATGCAGAATGTGGTAATGTTAAATTGTGACTGTATAGAGCGGAGTGTACGGCAGTGGGTAGTATATACAGGAGAATGGAATGCAGGGCTCAGCTGTGCCCATCTATGCAACCTCACCAGTGCCAATCTATGCAGCTTCACCAGTGCCAATCTATGCAGCCTCACCAGTGCCAATCTATGCAGCCTCACCAGTGCCCAGCAATGCAACCTCACCAGTGCCCAGCAATGCAGCCTCACCAGTGCCCAGCAATGCAGCCTCACCAGTGCCCAGCAATGCAGCCTCACCAGTGCCCAGCAATGCAGCCTCACCTGTGCCCAGCAATGCAGCCTCATCTGTGCCCAGCAATGCAGCCTTACCAGTGCCCAGCAATGCAGCCTCGCCAGTGCCCAGCAATGCAGAATGTGGTAATGTTAAATTGTGACTGTATAGAGCGGAGTGTACGGCAGTGGGTAGTATATACAGGAGAATGGAATGCAGGGCTCAGCTGTGCCCATCTATGCAACCTCACCAGTGCCAATCTATGCAGCTTCACCAGTGCCAATCTATGCAGCCTCACCAGTGCCAATCTATGCAGCCTCACCAGTGCCCAGCAATGCAACCTCACCAGTGCCCAGCAATGCAGCCTCACCAGTGCCCAGCAATGCAGCCTCACCAGTGCCCAGCAATGCAGCCTCACCTGTGCCCAGCAATGCAGCCTCATCTGTGCCCAGCAATGCAGCCTTACCAGTGCCCAGCAATGCAGAATTTGGTAATGTTAAATTGTGACTGTATAGAGCGGAGTGTACGGCGGTAAGTAGTATGTACAGGACAGGGGTGCGGAGTGTATGGTGGTGGGTAGTTTGTACAGGAGAGGGGTGTGGAGTGTATGGCGGTGGGTAGTATATGCAGGAGAGGAGTGCATGGCGGTGGGTAGTACGTGCAGGAGAGGAGTGTGGAGTGTATGGCAGTGGGTAGTATGTGCAGGAGAGGAGTGTCCCAATCCTGGCACTCTAAGGCATGATTGGGACATCCTATGTATGTATGGGCATGTGTGTTTTATGCATGTGTACATGTTTTTGAGAATATGTGTGCGTGTGTATGAGTGTGTTTGTATATGTGAGTGCCACAGTGTTAGTGATAGACAGAGCAGTCATGTGACCCTATGCAGATTGTAATATGTGCAGACAGACAGATCCTCCCCATCATTGGACTCACCGGATCCCTGGATTCCTCATGCAGGTGGATCCTCCCCCATTTCTAGACTCCTCATACAGACTTCAACACCGACACCCTGAGCAGACTATGCACTGCCAGGGTGAAAACACAAGACAATATACAAAAAATGTAGCGCTATGTGTAAAAATAAAAATAAAAATAACACCCAAGTGCAGTGCTCTAAATGACTTAAATCACAAAGATTCTATAAATGAGTCCAACTGTGAAAAATAGTAAGTTAGAAAAAGTCTCTGATGACCAAAACGTGGATGTTGCTGAAACTTCCAAAACAGAATGGTGACCTTTCAAAAAACAAGTGACTTGTAACGTAACCACCACCACATGGAGGGGAGGCTTACCGGATGAAATGGACCCAATAGACGTACGTCCGTAGGGTCAAACAGGCTTGGTATATGTATATCCGTACATATGGGATCCCAGTTGGCACTGCACACATGTATATCCAAAATCCGGAACAAGTGATGACACCAGATATCCAAGCCCGATGGATAGTAAAATGGCTCACATAGGAGTCATGGAGGAAAAAAGAAGGAGAGGGCACATAGCGTAATACCGTAAAGGTGACACCCCAGACGATGCAAGTTATTGCGAAACGCGTCGGGAGACTCCACTGCTGCCACTGAGTGTTTTGCAAAGCGCTATGTTCATGGATTGAATGTAAGTGTATTTACCCACATTTATTAAATATCCTTTACGGTATTACGCTATGTGCCCTCTCCTTCTTTTTTCCTCCATGACTCCTATGTGAGCCATTTTACTATCCATCGGGCTTGGATATCTGGTGTCATCACTTGTTCCGGATTTTGGATATACATGTGTGCAGTGCCAACTGGGATCCCATATGTACGGATATACATATATCAAGCCTGTTTGACCCTACGGACGTACGTCTATTGGGTCCATTTCATCCGGTAAGCCTCCCCTCCATGTGGTGGTGGTTACGTTACAAGTCACTTGTTTTTTGAAAGGTCACCATTCTGTTTTGGAAGTTTCAGCAACATCCACGTTTTGGTCATCAGAGACTTTTTCTAACTTACTATTTTTCACAGTTGGACTCATTTATAGAATCTTTGTGATTTAAGTCATTTAGAGCACTGCACTTGGGTGTTATTTTTATTTTTATTTTTACACATAGCGCTACATTTTTTGTATATTGTTTGTTTTTGCCCTTCTCCACAGGTATTGTAGCTGCTTATATGTGTTAGTAGCGCGAATATTGTTTGTATTTTTGAAAACACAAGACATATGGGGGGTGGGGCTGTCCCTGCCAGTCAACTGTGGCTCATTGATCTCTGGACTAACTGGGGAGCAGATTGACAGTGCATCACAGGAGGGGGGCAGTGGGACAGGAGGGGGCAGCGGGACAGGAGGGGGGCAGCGGGACAGGTGAGGGGCAGCGGGACAGGTGAGGGGCAGCGGGAAAGCAGGGTGGCAGCGGGACAGGAGGGTTGTAGTGGGACAGGAGGGTTGCAGCGGGACAGGAGGGTTGCAGCGAGACAGGAGGGTTGCAGCGAGACAGGAGGTTTGCAGCGAGACAGGAGGGTTGCAGCGGGACAGGAGGGTTGCAGCGGGACAGGAGGGTTGCAGCGGGACAGGAGGGAAGCAGCGAGACAGGAGGGAAGCAGCGAGACAGGATGGGGCAGCGGGACAGGAAAGGGGCAGCGGGACAGGAAAGGGGCAGCGAGACAGGAGGGGAGCAGCGGGACAGGAGGGAAGCAGCGAGACAGGAGGGTTGCAGCGGGACAGGAGGGAAGCAGCGAGACAGGAGGGAAGCAGCGAGACAGGATGGGGCAGCGGGACAGGAAAGGGGCAGCGGGACAGGAGGGGAGCGAGACAGGAGGAGGGCAGCGGGACAGGAGGAGGGCGGCGGAACAGGAAAGGGGCAGCGGGACAGGAGGGGCAGTGAGACAGGAGGAGGGCAGCGGGACAGTAGGAGGGCAGCGGGACAAGAAAGGGGCAGCGGGACAGGAGGGGAGCAGCGAGACAGGAGGAGGGGCAGGGGGACAGGAAAGGGGCAGTGGGACAGGAAAGGGGCAGCGGGCAGGAGGGGAGCAGCGAGATAGGAGCGGAGCAGCGAGACAGGAGGGGAGCAGCGAGACAGGAGGGGGGCAGCAGGATAAGCGAGACAGGATGGGGGCAGAGAGACAGGATGGGGGCAGCGAGACAGGATGGGGGCAGTGGGACAGGAAAGGGGCAGCGGACAGGAAAAGGGCAGTGGGACAGGAAAGGGGCAGCGAGACAGTAGGGAGGCAGTTTTACAGGAGGGGAGGAACGGACAGGAGAGAATGTGCTAGACTGCATGATAGTGACAGGACAGTTAGTAGAGATAGAAGTAAACTGGGATGGAAAGGGTGTGTCATACAGATGGGTTGTGGACAATGTGGAATGCCCAGAGCTGAGACAAGAGGCTGCAGAATGTGTGTATTGCAGATTTATGGAGAAGACAGAAAATAAAAAGATAAAACAGGAGGACCGGTGCTGACTTACTACATGGTTAGGGTTTTGCAGGGAAGACAGAGAGAGGAGTACATACAGGGTATGGAGGGTAAATGAGCCGGACAAAGTGAGAGTGACTCACATGGAGAGGGAAAGTAAGCTGACAGCAGAGTGGAGCTTAGTGAGGAGGAGGAGGGTGCTTAATAGTTGGAAGAAGTAGGAGAGATAAGGAAGAGATTGGGCTGCTGGAACAGAGGAGTTGGGGAATACATTGGAAGGATGACAGTCTGCCTGTTCAGTGAGGAGGAGAATGCTGAAATTCTCAATAAAGATTAAGCCCGCTCCCTTCTGCCCATGCCATGCCCTGGCCACTTTAAAGAATGCGCCCTGTGCCCAGTCTGTTTACCTCGGTTGCCCGGCTCCCCCCTCCTCCTCCTCCTCCCTGCTGCCTCCTGACTGACATCGCTCTGCTGCATGGATCCAGAAACAAACTGTTCTCTTCCCGACTGTATACAGAGGAGAGGGGAGGGGCCTCTGACCCGGGCATGTAACGGCATCACTTTTCAGTGTACAAGTGAGTCGCTGTGCTTGTACACTGTTGCCGATAGCTGCCCGGTAGGGATGAGCTTCGTGTTCGAGTCGAACATACGTTCGACTCGAACATTGGCTGTTCGATCGTTCGACGAAGATCGAACGATTTGGGCCGTTCGCGCCAAATTCGAGTGACGCGAACGGCCCACAATGCACTACGCCATCGCAGTGTCATCCAGGCGCTGTGATTGGCCAAGCATGCACTGTGACCCCGCATGCTTGGCCAATCACAGCGCCGGCAGCGAGGAGAGCAATGATTGGCCACAGGCAGGATGCCTGTGGCCAATTATTGCTGAGGGTGTTTAGTACACGCCCCACACTATAAAAGGCCGCCAGCACGGCGGCCTAGTGTAGTGTGTTCCGGAGCAGGGATAGAGTAGCATAGGCAGGGACAGTGACTGTTATTTCTTTCTTGCTTAACCTGGATTCCTTTAGTTTAGGGAAAGAGAAGGATAGGTAGGGAGAGTGTCAGTGTGTTTTGTGCTTCTGCTATAGTGTGCTTAAAAAAAACATTTATTCTAGGGACAGAAAACTGTAGGTAGGGACAGTGTCAGTTTCTTTCACTCTGCAAGTCCTTGTTTCCAGGGACCTGTAAGGACAGTGAGTTAATTGTCCTTGTGCTATATTGTGCTTAAAAAAAACATTTATTCTAGGGACAGAAAACTCTAGGTAGGGACAGTGTCAGTTTCTTTCACTCTGCAAGTCCTTGTTTCCAGGGACCTGTAAGGACAGTGAGTTAATTTTCCTTGTGCTATATTGTGATTAAAAAAAACATTTTTTCTAGGGACAGAAAACTGTAGGTAGGGAGAGTGTTTTTTTTCTTTCACTCTGCAAGTCCTTGTTTCCAGGGACCTGTAAGGACAGTGAGTTAATTGTCCTTGTGCTATATTGTGCTTAAAAAAAACATTTATTCTAGGGACAGAAAACTCTAGGTAGGGACAGTGTCAGTTTCTTTCACTCTGCAAGTCCTTGTTTCCAGGGACCTGTAAGGACAGTGAGTTAATTTTCCTTGTGCTATATTGTGATTAAAAAAAACATTTATTCTAGGGACAGAAAACTCTAGGTAGGGACAGTGTCAGTTTCTTTCACTCTGCAAGTCCTTGTTTCCAGGGACCTGTAAGGACAGTGAGTTAATTTTCCTTGTGCTATATTGTGATTAAAAAAAACATTTATTCTAGGGACAGAAAACTCTAGGTAGGGACAGTGTCAGTTTCTTTCACTCTGCAAGTCCTTGTTTCCAGGGACCTGTAAGGACAGTGAGTTAATTTTCCTTGTGCTATATTGTGATTAAAAAAAACATTTTTTCTAGGGACAGAAAACTGTAGGTAGGGAGAGTGTTTTTTTTCTTTCACTCTGCAAGTCCTTGTTTCCAGGGACCTGTAAGGACAGTGAGTTAATTTTCCTTGTGCTATATTGTGATTAAAAAAAACATTTTTTCTAGGGACAGAAAACTGTAGGTAGGGAGAGTGTTTTTTTTCTTTCACTCTGCAAGTCCTTGTTTCCAGGGACCTGTAAGGACAGTGAGTTAATTTTCCTTGTGCTATATTGTGATTAAAAAAAACATTTTTTCTAGGGACAGAAAACTGTAGGTAGGGAGAGTGTTTTTTTTCTTTCACTCTGCAAGTCCTTGTTTCCAGGGACCTGTAAGGACAGTGAGTTAATTTTCCTTGTGCTATATTGTGATTAAAAAAAACATTTATTCTAGGGACAGAAAACTCTAGGTAGGGACAGTGTCAGTTTCTTTCACTCTGCAAGTCCTTGTTTCCAGGGACCTGTAAGGACAGTGAGTTAATTTTCCTTGTGCTATATTGTGATTAAAAAAAACATTTATTCTAGGGACAGAAAACTCTAGGTAGGGACAGTGTCAGTTTCTTTCACTCTGCAAGTCCTTGTTTCCAGGGACCTGTAAGGACAGTGAGTTAATTTTCCTTGTGCTATATTGTGATTAAAAAAAACATTTTTTCTAGGGACAGAAAACTGTAGGTAGGGAGAGTGTTTTTTTTCTTTCACTCTGCAAGTCCTTGTTTCCAGGGACCTGTAAGGACAGTGAGTTAATTTTCCTTGTGCTATATTGTGATTAAAAAAAACATTTTTTCTAGGGACAGAAAACTGTAGGTAGGGAGAGTGTTTTTTTTCTTTCACTCTGCAAGTCCTTGTTTCCAGGGACCTGTAAGGACAGTGAGTTAATTTTCCTTGTGCTATATTGTGATTAAAAAAAACATTTATTCTAGGGACAGAAAACTCTAGGTAGGGACAGTGTCAGTTTCTTTCACTCTGCAAGTCCTTGTTTCCAGGGACCTGTAAGGACAGTGAGTTAATTTTCCTTGTGCTATATTGTGATTAAAAAAAACATTTTTTCTAGGGACAGAAAACTGTAGGTAGGGAGAGTGTTTTTTTTCTTTCACTCTGCAAGTCCTTGTTTCCAGGGACCTGTAAGGACAGTGAGTTAATTTTCCTTGTGCTATATTGTGATTAAAAAAAACATTTATTCTAGGGACAGAAAACTCTAGGTAGGGACAGTGTCAGTTTCTTTCACTCTGCAAGTCCTTGTTTCCAGGGACCTGTAAGGACAGTGAGTTAATTTTCCTTGTGCTATATTGTGATTAAAAAAAACATTTTTTCTAGGGACAGAAAACTGTAGGTAGGGAGAGTGTTTTTTTTCTTTCACTCTGCAAGTCCTTGTTTCCAGGGACCTGTAAGGACAGTGAGTTAATTTTCCTTGTGCTATATTGTGATTAAAAAAAACATTTTTTCTAGGGACAGAAAACTGTAGGTAGGGAGAGTGTTTTTTTTCTTTCACTCTGCAAGTCCTTGTTTCCAGGGACCTGTAAGGACAGTGAGTTAATTTTCCTTGTGCTATATTGTGATTAAAAAAAACATTTTTTCTAGGGACAGAAAACTGTAGGTAGGGAGAGTGTTTTTTTTCTTTCACTCTGCAAGGCCTTGTTTCCAGGGACCTGTAAGGACAGTGAGTTAATTGTCCTTGTGCTATATTGTGCTTAAAAAAAACATTTATTCTAGGGACAGAAAACTCTAGGTAGGGACAGTGTCAGTTTCTTTCACTCTGCAAGTCCTTGTTTCCAGGGACCTGTAAGGACAGTGAGTTAATTTTCCTTGTGCTATATTGTGATTAAAAAAAACATTTATTCTAGGGACAGAAAACTGTAGGTAGGGAGAGTGTCAGTTTCTTTCACTCTGCAAGTCCTTGTTTCCAGGGACCTGGAAGGACAGTGAGTGAATTCTCCTTGTGCTATAGTGTGCTTAAAAAAAACATTTATTCTAGGGACAGAAAACTCTAGGTAGGGACAGTGTCAGTTTCTTTCACTCTGCAAGTCCTTGTTTCCAGGGACCTGGAGAGACATTGAGTGAATTGTCCTTGTGCTATATTGTGATTAAAAAAAACATTTATTCTAGGGACAGAAAACTCTAGGTAGGGACAGTGTCAGTTTCTTTCACTGTGAAAGTCCTTGTTTCAAGGGACAGAGAAGGACACCTGAAGGTAGCCCTTATTGCTTTTTTCCCATCTCCCTGCAGGCCATCTATTAGAATGTCTGGAAGGCAAACAAGGAGAGGCAGACAGTCAGGAGGCAATAAAAGAGGGCAAGCAGGCTCTGTGTCTGGGGGCAACAGTGCTGGTCGTGGACGCGGTGCATTGTCATCAGCACATGGCCATGGGGCACGCTTGTCCTTCTTTTCGGCAGCTGGACATGTTGAGCCACATCATGCCGAAGACTTGGTAGAGTGGATGACCAAGCCCTCCTCCTCCTCCTCATCCTCTCTCACCCAGGCTCAGGGTACTGGAAAAGCAGCTGCCAAAGCGTCGTCTTCCCTGGTATCAATGTCAGACAAATCATCAGTCACTCCTTCCCTAGACCCACCATGTCCTCCTCCTGAGGAGTCCCCCGAACTGTTTCAGCACAGTGTTGGGTACATGCTCCAGGAGGATGCCCAGCGTTTCGAAGGGTCTGATGATGAAACCCAGCTAGAGGAAGGCAGTAGCGTGAGAGCAGACAGAGGGGATGCTCAAGAAGGACACCAATCTGGCAGTCATGTTCCAGCAGCTGCAGCATACTGCCAGATTGGCTCCAGTGATGAGGAGGGAGGGGATGATGAGGTCAATGACTCCACGTGGGTGCCTAATAGGAGAGAGGAGGAGGAGGAGGATGAGGAGGAGGCACATCTCCAACGAGGCAGGATGCCCTTTGGTGGCCAGCGTAAGGGCAGTACACCGACGGAATCACACCGCAGAGCTCCGCCTGTGCAGGGCGCTGCCTCTGCCCGTCATTCAAAAAGTTCTTTGGTGTGGGCCTTTTTTGAGGCTAGTGCATCAGATCGCACAGCTGCTGTTTGCAACATATGTCTCAAGCGTATATCGCGTGGCCAAAACATCAGCCGCTTGGGTACCACATGCCTGACCAGACATATGTTGACCTGCCATGCAGCTCGTTGGCAAGCCTACCTCAAAGACCCACACCAAAGAACAAAGCGGACCTCTCCTTGCACCGCATCAGCTGGGATCTCCAACCCCACTATAACTTCAGTCCTCTCTGAAACATGCACTGAGAGGAATGAAGGTGTAGAATTAGGTGTGTCACAGCCAAGTACTTGCGCCCACTCTGCTAGCAGTACACCGACGTCCGATTCTAGCAGGCAAATTTCCCTGCCCCAGCTGCTGGACCGTCGAAAGAAGTTCACTCCCAGCCATCCACATGCCCAGCGGTTGAATGCTAGCTTGGCTAAATTGCTAGCGCTTCAACTGCTGCCTTTTCAGTTGGTAGACTCGGCCCCCTTCCGTGAGTTTGTGCAATGTGCGGTTCCTCAGTGGCAGGTTCCCAAACGCCACTTTTTCTCACGGAAGGCTATTCCGGCTCTCTACCGGCATGTGGAAGGCAATGTCTTGGCCTCGCTGGACAGGGCGGTCAGCGGTAAGGTGCATATTACCGCTGACTCATGGTCCAGCAGGCATGGACAGGGACGTTACCTTTCTTTCACGGCCCATTGGGTCACTCTTTTGGCAGCTGGGAAGGATTCAGGACAAGGTGCAGTAGTGTTGGAGGTTGTCCCACCGCCACGCCTCCAAAATGCTACTACTGGTTGTGACACACCTCTCTCCTCCACCCCCTCCTCTTCTTCTTCCTCCATGGCCTCTTCCTGTGGTTTGTCCTATGAACCAGCGGTGCTCCGTAGCCGTTCACGGGGCTACGCAAGTACGCAGGCAAAAAGATGCCATGCCGTGCTTGCGCTGGTGTGTTTGGGGGACAGAAGCCACACTGGGGCAGAGGTCCTGTCTGCTCTGCAGGGCCAGGCCGAGAGGTGGTTGACGCCACGCCAGCTTAAGCCAGGAATGGTGGTTTGCGACAATGGCACCAACCTCCTCTCCGCCCTCCGACAGGGACAACTGACCCATGTGCCCTGTGTGGCTCACGTCCTTAACCTGGTGGTGCAGCGCTTCTTGGGCAGGTACCCGGGCTTACAGGATGTCCTGAGGCAGGCCAGGAAAGTCTGTGTGCATTTCCGCAGATCTTATAATGCCAGTGCTCGCCTGGCTGAGCTGCAAAAGGAGTTGAACCTGCCCAAGAACCGCCTTATATGTGACATGCCCACCAGGTGGAACTCAACGTTGGCCATGCTGCAGCGGCTGCACACGCAGCAGAGGGCCATCAATGAGTACCTGTGCGACTACGGCACCAGGACAGGGTCAGGGGAGCTTGGTTTTTTTTCTCCACGCCAGTGGGGCATGATCAGGGATGCATGCACTGTCCTGGCACCATTTGAGGAGGCCACGAGGATGGTGAGCAGTGACAGTGCATGCATCAGTGACACTGTACCTCTTGTCCACCTGTTGGAGCACACGCTGCGTGGAATAATGGACAGGGCACTTGAGGCAGAACAGAGGCAGGAAGAGGAGGACTTCCTTGCCTCTCAAGGCCCCCTTTACCCAGACAGTGTTCCTTCTGTCCCACCCATCGCACAGGAAGAGGAGGAGGAGGAGGAGGAGGAGGAGGAGGAGGATTGTGTCAGCATGGAGGTGGAGGCTGGCACTCAGCATCATCAGCAGCAGTCTTTTAGGGATGATTTACAGTCCCAAGAAACCAGTGGACTTGTACGTGGCTGGGAGGAGGTGGCTGCGGATCATGTCGTCCTTAGTGACCCAGAGGACTCCGGAGCGAATGCCTCAGCAAACCTACGCTGCATGGCCTCCCTGATCCTGCAAAGTCTGCGGAAGGATCCTCGTATTCTTCGGATCAAGGAGAGGGACCATTACTGGCTGGCCACTCTCCTTGATCCACGGTACAAGGGTAAGGTTGCGGACCTTATGTTACCGTCGCAGAGGGAGCAGAGGATGAGACAACTCCGGGAGGCCTTGCAGAAAGGTCTGTGCAACGCGTTCCCAGAGACTGGGAGGTTGCAAACTCCTGGTCCTGGACAACGAGTTGCTGAGGCTTCGGCCAGTCAAAGAAGGAGCGGTGGGGAAGGTGGCCGTCTGACCGATGCGTTCAGACAATTCTTTAGTCCGCAGCCCCAAAGTATGATCGGTTCCAGCAACCATCGCCAGCGTCTGATAAACATGGTGCAGGAATATCTAGGGGCAAGGTCAGACTTGGACACCTTCCCCACCGAAAATCCTCTGGCTTACTGGGTCTTGAGGATGGATCACTGGCCAGAGCTTGCACAGTATGCAATTGAGCTACTGGCCTGTCCTGCATCCAGCGTTCTTTCGGAACGCACATTCAGTGCTGCTGGAGGATTTGTCACGGATCACAGGGTGCGCCTGTCCACCGACTCGGTTGATCGACTGACTTTCATCAAGATGAACCAGTCTTGGATCACCACCAGCTACCACACACCTGATGCTGATATAACAGACTAATTGATTTTAAAATGTCACATCCCTTCAAGACTGATGCTGATGCTGAGTGCCTGTGCTGTTATGTTGACTGGCTATCCTCCTCCTCCGAGTCCTCAATGATACGATTGATGATGATAGCTTGGAAGATCATTTTTGTTTATGGGTGCCGCCACCAGTGCCTAACGCCCAATTTTTCAGCCCCTGTTTAACAGGGGCGTGTAATTACAATTTTTGAAGCAATACTTTGCAACAGGGCTCATTGCTGTGCTCCAAGTACAGTATCTGTGAGGAGTTGCAGTGTTGTGCCACCAGTGCCTAAGGCCCAATTTTTCAGCCCCTGTTTAACAGGGGCGTGTCATTACAATTTTTGAAGCAATACTTTGCAACAGGGCTCATTGCTGTGCTCCAAGTACAGTATCTGTGAAGGGTTGCAGTGTTGTGCCACCAGTGCCTAAGGCCCAATTTTTCAGCCCCTGTTCAACAGGGGCATGTAATTACAATTCTTGATCTAATAATTCACAGCAGGGCCCATTGCTGCACCCACCAAGAGTAACTGTCAGGGCTTACAGTGTTGTGGCACCAGCACCACCATCAAAGGCCCAATTTTTACTACCACTGTTCAACAATTATATGTAATTAAAATTCCTGATATAATAGTTGACAGCAGGGCGTTCCAGCACCAACCAAGAGTAACTGTGAGTGCTTACAGTGTTGTGCCAACACCAACAACTAAGGGGCCTATTTCTGCAGAGTATATACGGCAGGTCCCTACTTTCAAACATCCAACTTACAAACGACTCCTACTTGCAAACGCAAGAAGACAACAGGAAGTGAGAGGAAATCTACCACTAGGAAGGAAAATTCTCTCCTGTAAGAATAAATATGGGAGAAAGGTGTCTCCTCTGTACTGATGCTTTATCAGCAATCCTTGTTTCAAGAAAAACACCACATTTCAAAATCAGTTGTCATTGGGACGGAAAGTGAGGTGAAATGTTCTGAACAGGGGCACAGACAGCAAAACAAATGTTACAGGGGTGATAACCCTTACCTATGTTTTCCAAAAAGTTTAAAAATAGATTTTTGGTCTGGAGCTACACTTCAACAATGTACCTGTTCAAAATTACAAACAGATTCTACATAAGAACAAACCTACAGTCCCTGTCTTGTATGCACCGCCTGTATACGGCTGTTCAGAGTATATAGGGCCTTTTTTATTTTATGTGCGGGGTTCCCCTTAATATCCATACAAGACCCAAAGGGGCTGGTAATGGGCTGGGGTAGGGGGGGGGTCATGGGGTAGCTATGCCATTTTTCTTAAAGATTTTCATCCATATTACCGGGACCAGACATTACATTAAAGCCGCAAGCAGTTTTAAATGGCTTTTTTTTCCTTTAGAAGTGTCATTTTGTGCAGGGACAGTTCTAAACACGGGAAACACGTGGCACTTCACAGGCATACTTTAGACACCCCCCAGGTACGATATTTAAAGGAATATTTGACTTTTTTTTTTTCACTTTATGCATCATTAAAATGACTGCTCCCGGAAAACGACCGTTTTTAAAACTTCTTTTTGCATTGATACATGTCCCCTGGTGCAGAACCCGGGTTCCCAAACCCTTTTTAGGACAATAACATGCATAATAGTTGTTATAATTAGCACTTTAGAATTCGAACGTTCGCATCCATTGTATTTAATAGGGTTCTAATGTTCGTTCGAACTTTCGGTCCGTTCGCGGGTTCTGGTGCGAACCGAACCCGGGGGTGTTCGGCTCATCACTACTGCCCGGGTCAGAGGCTCCTCCCCTCTCCTCTGTATACAGTCGGGAAGAGAACTACTAATAGCGGCTAGTCCCAGGGAGATTCCACGGCCCGTGGGCACACCCCCCCCCCTCCAATCCGGGGACGTCTGGTCACCCTACTCCAGGTGGATTATACCGTGTTTTTTTCAGGACAAATTGGGCTTTCATTTGGTGGTAAATGGCAATGGATATCTCCTAATATAATTATTTTATTATCAAAGGAAAACTGGGCCAAAATAGTAAAAAAAAATTAAAAAAAAAATTAAATATTTATAAATGTAGCTGTATATTTCTTATTCTTATTACTACCATAACCTACCACCAAAGAACCTCCCAAAAATAAATTCTCCTGCTCTTGACGATCTCAGCGATACCACATACTGTGTATGTTAGGTGTTGTTTGTACCCATAGAAGGACCCAGAAATGACAGTGCGCATTTTGCTTCTTTTTTTTTTTCCCTGCCTAAAAAAAAATTAATACCAACTGATACTAATTTTTTAATTTTATTTTTATTTTATTTTTTATCTTTCTGCAAGGAAAGAGAAAGATACAATGTATTTTTCCTCTCAGTTCACAGAGAGAGAAACACAGCAGCGGGCTTCTCAGTGACTGATCACTGTGGTAGCCAATCAGAGGCTACCACAGCGATTAGGTGACCTGGAATCCAGAGCTCTCGGTGAGACCCCGGTCTCTGTGATGGGGGATATGCATACATTGGGGAAAGTAATGATTGTCTCCCCTGCAGATTGTGTAAGTTTGCCCACTTACCATAGGCGTGCACACAGGGTGTGCCGGGTGTGCCCAGGCACACCCTAATCACCCTTTACAGCACAGATTCCCCCTACTTCCCTGGCTCCCTCCTTCCCCCTGCAGTGCTACCGGCTTCCCTCCTTTCCCGTCAGCTGTTGCTGCAAGGATGTTTTAGGATGAGCGGAGGAAGGGGCCGGTAAATATGTAATTGACCATCCCCTTCCCTATTCTGAAAGAACATCATGAGTGATCAGTAGTGTGTGTTTGAGCTTTGGGGTGCACACCTATGCCACTTACATAGAAATGAAGGGTCTATAATTTTTATCATCTGTGTATTTTATATGATAGAGACAGAATATCAACCAAAAATCCAGAAAAAACACACAATACAAATGTTATAAATGGAGTTACAGTTTAATGAGTAAAATAAGTATTTGATCCCCTTAGTAGTTGGTGGAGAAACCCTTGTTGGGGAGAACAGAGTTTAGAGACATTTCTTGTAGGTGGTGATCAGGTTTTCACACATCTCAGGAGGGATTTTGCTTCTCTCTTCTTCACAGATCTTCTCTAAATCCTTAAGGTTTCTTGGCTATCGCTTGGCAACTCGAAGTTTCAGCTCCCTCCATACATTTTCTATAGGATTAAGGTCTGGAGACTAAATAGGCCACTCCATAACCTTAATGTGCTTCTTCTTGAGCCACTCCTTTGTTGCCTTGGCGGTATGTTTTGGGTCATTGTCATGCTGGAAGACCCATCCATGACCCATCTTCAGTGTTCTGACTGAGGGAAGAAGGTTCTCATCCAAGATCTTACAATATGTGGCCCCGTCCATTGGCCCCCCAATGCGGCAAAGTTGGTCTGTACCTTTAGCAGAGAAACCGCCCCAAAGCCTCATGTTTCCCCCTCCGTGTGTGACTGTAGGGATGGTGTTCTCGGAAAAAATCCCAGTCCAGTGGGGCCAAATATATGTGTTACGTTGGTAGGAAGGGGTTAAATGTGTATATTTATTTATTAAAACTTATTGGGATATGAGAAAATTAGCATTACAAATCAGGGCCTTTTGGGCATACCCAGGCCGCATAAACCATACTGTAATAGATTTCTTCCGGCCCAAAACCAGAATGTATGTTCTATTCTGCCTCTGACCCAATTTCAAAGTGATGTGAATGCATGCATGCAAAAAGGATCACACTGGGACACGGCGGTCAGTATGAGCTCTTCTCTCATCAACAGGCCTTTATTCAGGGTTACAGCCCCTTATATAAACAAAGTGACATAAGCAAACGTCATCACATGTGTGAGTATATGATTGGTTCATCTGTATATGGTCCTTTTCCTGTCGACATCTGTTTTTTGCCACGAGGCTGCATTCCAGAGCTCAGCCGCCATCTTTTAGTAGATGATGGGAGGGGCAGAAAGGTGGGGGTAAGGAGTAAAGAGTGGATAAAACATCTGTTTGTCATTTTTAAGTAAGGAAACGTACTGCTGGCTGGTTATAAGATTACTAAGATATATATATAGATATCTATATATAGATATCTATATATATATATCGCAACAAGAAAGAAAAGAAACAATAAAAATAATAAAGAAGAAAAGAAAATAACAATATTTGAGTGGTTAAAAGAGAGGGATAACATAGACATAACATAGTCATTTTATCAACTCCATCACAATACAAAACCAGACGAAGCATATAAACTGAACCTAGTACAGCCGTACTAACAGCTAGGAGAGATGTTTATAGCCTGCCCAGTCCTACTCCGTTCCCGAGCATTTCCGATGTTCTCCAAGTTCAGCCGAGCTGTCCCCGAGCCTTTCTGAGTATTTCCAAGTCTCTTTGGCGCCCCCCCACCTCTGGCCACATGCGGTATTTCATGCCATAGAAGTCAATGCGGAACAAATTATTTTCGTTTCTATTGACTCCTATGGGGAAACTCGCTTTGATATGCGAGTGCTTTGGATTACGAGCATTCTCGTGGAACGGATAATGCTCGTAATCCAAGGTTCCACCGTACTTGTTTTCTTTAACCACGTATCTTCTGGGGAAATTTGTTTAATCTTTGCTAGAAATTATCTTCCCTGAAAGCTCTGGAGAGTTCTGGAGAACAAAATGGTGACAATTTTTTATGGTGCATGAAATTTGCAGTTATTTACCAAACATATGTTCAGGGAAAAATACGCTAAAATGAATTTTAGTGCAAACAAACACAATATTATACCCATTTTTTTTTGTAAAAAATATAAAATATTGGGTTGCATCGAGTAAATAGACACCAAACAAGTCCAGCTAAATTTGTGCACGTGATTCCCACCACCGTTCACTTGGGAGGTCCACCATTTGAGGTGAACGCACCAAGTACCAGGTCAATTAACGCTTACCTCACCTTGGGGCTGCTCTTTGATTCCACTTGGTTAAGGCCTCACTTGAATTACCTCCTCCTGTTTCCATTTTAGATGTATAACACTTCCACATATATGGGTGTATGGCCCTTTAAGAGATCACAATTTCCTCCTGCAACTGACTCATATAATAAAGGGGTTCCCCATGGTGTAGTAGGTCTTCCCCTTGCTTTTTATATGGGGTATGTACTGGAGTGCTTTAATTTATTTATTTATTTTATTATTTTATATAAAAAAATGTTACACTTTATTTTTTTCCTTTATTGCTAATAAGCCCCCATGTGATAGCATGGTCAGGTGACAGGTATTTTTCATGGAGACTTTGGGGGTCTAATAGACTCCCAGTTTTCTCCCCTTGCCCTCCAATGCAGTTATTCAAGCACAGATCATGCTTGAATAGCTGCATCCTCTGCTAGCTTAGGAATGACAGTTGTGATCCCTGAAGTCACGTCATTAGTTACAGGAGGGATCAGGGAATGGATGTTCCCTGAGATACTTCTTTTCCTGGGCAAGCTGTTTCCTGTGGTCCTGGGCAGTGCCAGGACGAGCTCATCCAGTGCCCAGGTCAGAGATGGCGAATTGTGCGCCCCTCAATTATGTGCAAGCTTATAAGAAGGAGGGGGAGCGAGAGCTCCTCTCACCTCTCTCCTCCTCTCATTGCTGCTTCCACCGCTGGACTGACAGAAGTAGTGATGCTGCTGTCACTACTCCTGTCAGCCTTATAGTAGAAGGAACTTCCTGCGCCCCATCCCTACACTACATGCTGTGACAAGGGCAGCCACCCTTTCTGCCCACCTCTTGTCCCGGCCCTGGGCTCCCCAGAGGAACAGGAGAGCCTGGGAACCACTAAGGGTGCCACCAGCAGTGGGAAGGGGGGGCAGGGTACACTTTGAGACCCCCACTTCATCTGAAAACCCTTTGCCGGCTCTTGAAGTGGGTAATAAGGTCACGGATGCAGCGGTCGTTGAGAGCTTGATTCATCCCCTTGTCTTCCATGCCGTTTATAATCATACCTTGGTAGACAAGTGGTTAAGCCATCAGCTAGCACTGGATAAAACTCATCACACCTCCACCACACGAGTTCGGGATGTAGTGGGATCTCCGGGAGTCAGAGCTGAATCCTAATTCTCATAAACCCAATTCTTCCATTCTAATTTTAATGGAAACCCTCAGAGCGGCGTTCCGAGCTCCGATCCGTCTTCCACGATTCACCTTTCCGTTCCATCTGCTAGTCTTCCCTTTGATTTATGGCAGTTAATCAGAAAGGCTCTGGCCTCTCAGATGCTTAGGCGCCTCCCTGCTGGTAGGTGACCCCCCCCCCCCTCCCAGCAGGCTTTGAAGACAAGGTAAGAAGCTGGTATGACAAAAGATGGCAGTGGGGGGGCTGGCAGTTCATAGAACGTGTAACCAAGCTCAGCCGCGGTAATTGCCGGCTTGCGGAGGCTCTGAAGAGGTGTCCGCGCAGCCTTGTGTGACCTGCGGGAAGTGGTACCTCCTCCCAGAACATCGAGCGGAGAATCAGAAGACGGCAATAAAAGAATCAAAGTCACAGCAGAATGGCGACCAGACTGTCAGAGATCAGTCACCACCTCCCAGATAACCACACAAAAGCAGAGCGAGTGGACAAAAGAACGCAAAAAACCTTCATTTTAGGTGGAACTGAATTCCAAAAAATTATAATCTTATAAGAAACTTCTAGAAATGTTAACTGTGTTTAAAAAGTACCCCTAGGGATGCATTTATCAAAAAAAACCAACTAAAAATTGTCCTTTAAAACTGCATTTACATTTGTTCTGTGTGAAAAGGGCACAATCAAATGTTACTAGGCTATTTTCTCTCCAGGTTGAATATTGTTCATTCATAAAAAGACTGTGGCTCAGGAAAATACTGCATTATGGCCACTAGATGGAGCTGGTGATCATAGGAAATAAATACATGTTTACTATGATCATCAACTCTATCTAGTGACCGTAATGACTTTGGTCTTGAATTCCTGTTGAAAGATAGCCCTGCACTTCCTGTGCCTATTCACTCATGCTCTGTGTCCTCATAGCTGTATATCTGCAGTGTGAGATCATCTAAGGCAGTGGTCAGCCTCATACACACGACCGGTTTTCTTGGCAAGAACCAGCAAGAAAACTGCTGGCAGAGCTTTTGCCGAGAAAACCGTTGGTGTGTATGGTTTCTCGTCGAGAAAACTGCCGGGAATCTCGACGAGAAAAATAGAGAACCTGCTCTCTATTTTCTCGCCAGGATTCTCGTTTTTCTCATCGGGATTCTCGTCGGCCTGTTTCTCAACGAGAAAACCGTGTGTGTGTACGAGGCTACAAGCTTACCTGTCCTCCGGTAAGCCCGCACATGCTCAATGAGACTTCGATGCATGCGCGGTAGCTTACAAGGGTAGTGAAGCAAGATGGCGGCGACGGCATCGAATGTGACGAGCACATGCTCGTCGTAGTCGATGACGTCACCGCGTTCTTGCCATTCAGAAGAATGGCGGTTCTTTTGAATGGCCATCTATATGCACATCTTTGCAAGAAAAGCTTGCCAAGAATCTCGTCAGGAAAACCGAAGTTTTTTTCCTGACGGGATTCTCGGCCGTGTGTAGAGGGCTGTCCCCAAATCTTATTGGAACCAGGGGCCGGTAAATTCTATTAAAACTTTCCATGCCCCAACGGTAAGAAAGAAGTTTCTACTCACACAATAAAAGTATGGGGCTAGAAAATATGTACGGTATTGGAATTCTGGAAGGCTCTGGATTGGGCTGAGTGTCAGTGTGGAGGAATGAAGGTTCTGGAGGCAGTTAGCGGACTCTGCGGCAGACTTGGTGGCCCTGTAGGGGATGAGGTTTCTGGAGGGAGCTGGGGGCAATTGTGGGGGATGAGGTCTCTGGAAGGAGCTGTAGGCAGCTGTGGGTGATGAGGTCTCTGGAGGGGATTGGGGCTTTGCAGGCCCAATGTGGGAAACTGAAGGGCACTGCAGGGACTGGGGGTTACTTTGGGACACTGTTGGGTTCACTATGAGGGTCTGAAGGCGCTGTAGCAAGCTTGGGGACATTGTGGGGAACTGGGTGGCACTGCGGGGCCAGATGGCTCTTAGGGAACCTCGGGGCCCTGTGAGAGGTTGTGGTGTACTGCAGGCCACTATGGGAGGTTGGGTGGCACTGTGGGAGGTTGGGGGGGGGGGGGGTTGCAATTGCTTGGAGGCCCAGGACGAGGGCAGCCACAGCCTGGGAGGAGGGAATCCATGGCCTGGTGGCTCAGAACTATTGATCTAAGGAGTGGCTGCCTCTAACTGCTAGTCTACCCATATTTGGGGATGTCATTACTGTACTGATCACTGTTCTCCTTGCTGGAGAGGAAGCTGTACCTGAGGACCTGCAGTGCAAGGATCTTTCTGCTTCATCTATTCTGTGGATCTGTGCTTCCTCTACCTCTATCATTACCCCACCAGTCATCAGATCACCAGTCACCGGGGGGGGCAGATTTGACATGAGGAAGCAAAGCTCTGCCTCTATCAAGATAGCCAACACCACACAGAGCAGAACAAGGTGTGTTAGGTCAGTAACAGGGATAGGATCAGTTATAGGAAGACCACAAGAAATACTGGTGGCTAGTCCTATTACTGTACTGTTTAATGTTCTCCTTGCTGGAGAGGAAGTTGCACTAGAGGACCTGCACTGCAAGGATCTCCCTGCTTCATCCATACTGTGGATCTGTTCTTCCTTTTCCATTATCATTACCCCACCAGTCATCAGGGGGCAACTCTGACATGAGGAAGCAAAGCCCTGACTCTACCAAGGATCAGTTATTGGGAGACCAGAAGCAATATTGGTGGCTAGTCCTATTACTGTGCTGATCACTGTTCTTGCTGTAGAGGAAGCTGTACCTGAGGACCTGCACTGCAAGGACCCTCCTGCTTTGTCTTCATCCATTCTGTGGATCTGGGCTTCCTCCGCCTATATCATTACCCCACCAGTCCTCAGATCACCAGTCATCAGGGAGGCATCTCTGACATGAGGAAGCAAAGCCCTGCCTCTACCAAGATGGCCGACTCTACACAGAACAAGTCATGGTAAGTCAGTAATGGAGAGAAGATCCGCTGCAGGTAGTCTAAAGACACTTTGTTGGTGAGTAGTCCTTTGCTCTCTGCTTTCCTTTTTTTGGCACATCTTCCAAAGAACAGGTCCTCGTTAAACCCCAATATGACAGATGTCAGAACAGGAAGTGATGGAAAAGCTCCCCCAACAGTGGCAGAGACATCAGAAATAAAACCATGGCCTGGAATTTAGTTGAAAATGCTTTAATGAATGCGCGCTATAGCTTGTGTTAACCTGCGTTGCATTAAGGCAACCCACTAATTATGAAAAGTATCAACACACCACAATGGATGAAAAACGTGCATGACCCTTTTTTAACAACACAGTGTGCATGAGGCCCTACTGTACAATGCGTTGGGGTGCCATTTGCAATGAATGGTGCCACAATGCTCTGTAAATAGAATAGATGCTTTGCCATGTGATGTGGAAGTGCTCGTTGCCACAACGCATAGGAGTGAATAGGCCCTTACAGGTGTTTTAGATACTTTCATACCCGCCCTCCACCAATGTCCTGAGGTTCCTTCTGCCACCCCCTATATCAGTGGTCTCCAAACTGCGGCCCGGGGACCAGATGCAGCCCTTTGTTTGCTTTTATCTGGCCCTTGGGGCACTTTTTCATTCACTAATACCTGTGTAGCGGGGTATTGCTTTTAGGCCTCAGAGACTACAGTACCCAGAATGCCACGGGACACCCAAGGTGCATTGCCCTGCGCAAGGACTGCTGGGGTGGGCTATTTAACTGGCGGGTGGGACTAAGTTTGGCCTCTTTGGACACCGCCCGCCCAGCAAGTGGAACTCCTGTTCGAGTCTGCTGTGTTACAAGCCCTGAAGCCTGGGTTTTTCTACAAAGAGCCTTCCGTTTCACCTAGGAGCTTGCGGGACGTGATCCGACTGCTGCTGTGCTTTTGCGAGGAGGACCGATGACCCGGGTGTCGTGGGATCTGTCTACCGAGACACAGCAACGGAAGATACGGACACGGACTGGTCCGGTTGGGTGAGAGAGCACCTGCTCAGAGACAAACACAGGATCTCCTAGGCCAGATAACTGTTGTTCAGAATTAACTCTAGTGCTTGTAGTCATACACCGGAGAGACAGCGCCTTGAGTATCTAGGAGTCTCTAAGACTTATCCTGTGTTCACCAAGTTCAAGACCCTTTTCCTCTTTGTGGATTATAACTTGTTTTCTTCAAAAGTGCACCACCGTTTGCTAGCGAAGATTTTCCTCTGCAGAACTTCTACATAGTACAATCAGGCCTGACTTAGTAGCGTAGACATTTCTGGGCGCCATTTTTACCCACGAGGTAGAATAGCTGCAGCGGGGACTGTTAGTTCTTTTATTATATCTGTCTGTTTGCAAAAGTACTCTTTTCATTGCAGGGCTCTGCATGTGTTCATATATACTTTTCTATGCTTAGCCAACACTCTCAGTAAAAGTGCCAGGGTTAAGTACACTTGTGTTTGTGTCATTTACTGTGCAGAAGAGACGGTTATTGATAGCTATACCATATTGCTGTGTTTATTGCAGGATTGTGCCTCCGAGAGTTATAGGTTACACAATCCTGCCATCCCCTACTGACTGTGCCAGGAGAGGTTAGAGCCAATTGCTGGGGGTTGACAGCAGTGCATTACAGGGCCCAAACAAATCATTTCAGCGGCTCTCTTAGCTGGGGGTTTCGCTACATGTGGGGGCTCGAGTCCGGGATTCCTGTATACTGCATGCTGCAATCAGAGCCTGCCAGAGGCACCGGCATGGACCCGTTAGTAGTGACACAGTGGTGCGCAACAGTTGGCGCCAACCCAACCATGGCGGTAGTTATTGAGCTCCCGGGAGAAAACTGTCCGGAAGAGGAGGTAAAGTGGCTCATGTTGTCACTGTCTCCGAGCCAAGAGGCATGGGTGATGGATTTAAAGTCAGATACAGAGACCTCGTTTACATACGCATTAGTGGAATGGAAAAATGGAATACCAGAGGACTTTAGAGGTCAGAACATACAGGCAATAGATAACCAGATATACCAATTGGCGCATACAGAGGCAGTGAAGGGGGAACCCCAGCAATCTCCCCTGCCATAACTCCACCATTATCCCCTAAAGCAGAGAAGCCAAAAGAGAAGATAGCCTCAGGGACACCCCTGACCGCTATAGGGCCTGAACTGTTGAATGCTCTGGGAGATTTTGTCACGAAGTGCCAGAAAAATAACACGGTACATGTAGAAGCCGGGTACCGGAAGCTCAGGATTTTCTCAGGGAAACAACCTGTCCCCCTGGGGGAGGAAGGCCAGAAGAAGCAGCGCATAAGTCACTCTTCTGTACCGTGACTTTTACCAAAAGCACCTGAGTCACTTGCCCTTACAGAAATTGGAAGATCTGGAAATATGGGGGATTGGCACCCAAAGCTTCCCCTACGATGGCTATGTCTCAATGTGACTAGCCTTTGACCCCTCGATAGCCGGAAAGACAGAGGCCTTTGACACCCTGGCAGTAGTTTGCCCTCGCCCACCAGGGGCCAACAAGAGTTCCCTGATAATAGGGACCAATACTGACCTGGTCCTGAGATTACTGGCTCCCCTAGCACAGGAGCAGGGTAATTCGGCGGCCAGGATCCACCCAATGTTGCGGTTAGCCTACCAACGATTGGTCCTGGAACAGAAGGCTCCAGAAGAGGGGGTGGGGAAAGATTGGAGGAGGAGAGAGTGTTACAGCCTGGTGAAATGACCTGTCTGAAGGCCACTGTGAAGCTCACATGGTAGCAGCCTGGCCCCTTCGTGATTCTGGAACCGGACCCCCTAGATACCCACCCAGGATTGGAAGTCATCCCTGAGGTAGTCCCGCTGAGGGCTCTGAAGAAGGCCAATGGCTGGATACCAGTGAGCATCAGGAACATTACTGACTCGCCTGTGAAGATTCCGGCCCGGATGCTGTTGGGCCAAGTAAACCCTGCTACCCCAGTGGCTCTGTCTGATCTGGAGAAGACTGAGGGAGGGGCACCCATGCTGGAGAAGCTCTGCCTGGAGAACATGACCCTACCACCGGTATGGAAGGAGAGAGCCAGGGCCCAGCTGACCAAGTGGAGGAAGATCTTCTCCAGAGATGAATTTGATGTGGGTGTGCGAGGAGTGCCACCCACAAGATCTGTTTGCAGGAAGACAAACCTTTCCGAGAGAGAGTCCGGCGGGTCCAACTGGCCAACCTGGAGGACTTACGTGAGCAACTGGCAGAGCTTAAGAGAACTGGAGTTATCCGAGAGTCCAGAAGCCCATATGCCTCCCCTATTGTAGTAGTCAGGAAGAAGAACGGGTCACTGAGGCTCTGCATAGATTACAGGACTCTCAATAGGAGGACCATACCTGACCAATACACCACCCCCAGTATAGAGGATGCTCTGCAGAGTCTGTCTGGAGCCAAGTGGTTCAGTGTCATGGACCTGAAGAGTGGGTATTACCAGATCCCAATGCATCCAGAGGATAGAGAGAAGACGGCATTCATCAACCCAGTGGGATTCTATGAATTTAACCGGATTCCTCAAGGATTGTCGGGGGCTCCTGCCACTTTCCAGCGACTAATGGAGAGAACGGTGGGGGACATGAACCTCATCGAAGTCCTAGTGTATCTAGATGACATCATTGTCTTTGGGAGGACTCTGGAGGAACACGAGGAAAGACTGGAGAAAGTCCTGAAGAGACTTAGTGATGAGGGGCTTAAACTCTCCAGGGAGAAGTGCCAGTTCTACCAATCCTCAGTCCACTACCGGGGACACATAGTGTCTGAAGAAGGAGTGTCCACAGACCCTGACAAACTGGAGACAGTCACCTCCTGGCCCCGACAGTGACGGAGCGCAGATCCTTCCTGGGGTTCTGCTCCTATTATCGCAGGTTTGTGGAGGGATTTGCAAGAATTGCCAAACCTCTGAATGAGTTGCTGAAGACAGAAGGAGAGGAGGATGACACTGGCCCCAGGAAGCCAGGAGAATCAGTGGAAGACCAGTAGACTGAGAAGTGTGAAGAGGCCTTCACAATGTTGAAGAAAAGTCTGACCACCGCCCCCGTCTTGGCCTATGCAGACACCAAGAAGCCATACAAATTGCACGTGGATGCCAGTCATGATGGTCTGGGAGGCGTGCTGTATCAGGAGTATGATGGACAGCTGAGGCCAGTTGCCTATGTGAGTAGGAGTTTAACCCCAGCGGAAAAGAATTACCCCACCCACAAATTGGAATTCTTAGCCTTAAAGTGGGCTGTTGTAGACAAACTCAAAGACTACTTGTATGGAGCTGACTTTGTAGTGAAAACAGACAATAACCCACTCACTTACCTCTTTACCACAGCCAAGCTGGATGCCACCGTTGGTTGGCAGCCCTTTCTGGGTTCAACTTTAGCTTAAAGTATAGGCCTGGGGCTGGAAACCGAGATGCTGATGTCTTGTCCAGACGGTCTCATGCTCCCACTTGCAGGACAGAAGACTGGACCCAGGTGACCCCTGATGGGGTGCGTGCCTTGTGTCAGGGAGCACAGCTTCAAGCTAGTGGAGGATCCCGGGCAGAAGAAATTGGAGTTTCGGTGGTGGGAGTGCCCAAGTACTATTGTGATGTGACCCAGATTGGCGAAGACGACTTGCCGAAACTGTCCAAAAAGGATATAAGACGTGACCAGTTAGAAGATCCTTGGGGAAGATTGGCCTTGGAAGCCCTGGAAGATCCGGATCCGGACAGGCTCTTGCATGATCCCGCCAAGGATGCCCGGTTAATACGCAAGGAATGGGACAGGTTGCGGGTGCATCAAGGGGTGGTCTCCTGAAGGGGCCCCTCTGATGACCTGGAAGATAAGTGGCAACTGTTCTTGCCGAAAAAACATCGAAAGACTGTCTTAGTTGCCCTACACGACAATCATGGCCACCTAGGGGCAGAAAGAACCTTCCAGCTCATAAGGAGTAGATTTTACTGGCCCTGCATGCGAGCTGAAGTGGAGGAGTTCTGTCACTCATGTGCTCATTGTATACAGAGAAAGACACTGCTCCATCAAGCTGCCCCAATGGGCCACCTGCAAAGCCAAGGGCCCTTGAACTTGGTATGCATTGACTTCCTTTGTCTGGAACCTGACTTGAGTGGACATGGAAATGTTCTAGTTATAACCGACCATTTCACCCGTTATGCCCAGGCCTTTCCAACTAAAGACCAGAAGGCCTCCACTGTAGCCAAGGTGCTTATGGAGAAGTACTTTGTGCATTACGGATTACCTCAACGCCTTCACTCGCATCAAGGGAGGGACTTCGAAAGTCGACTGATACGGAAGTTACTGGACTCTTTGGGCATAAAGAAGACTCGCACCACCCCTTATCATCCTCAAGGTGATGCCCAACTGTAAAGGTTCAACAGGACTTTGTTAAACATGTTGAGGACTCTGAATAGTGAGGAAAAGCAGCATTGGGGCAAGCACATAGCTGCTATAGTGCATGCCTACAACAGCACGACCAGTGATGCCACAGGATATTCTCAGTATAAACTGATGTTTGGCAGGGAAGCAAGACTACCCGTAGACTTAGCCTTTGGCACCTCAATGGACCACACATCAGCTGCCTCACACAAGGGGTACGTGGACAGATTGCGGAAAAGCTTGAAGTTGGCTTATGAGAAGGCCCAATTGACTTCTGACCAGAGAGGAGCCCGGAATAAGTGGAACTTCGACCTTAGGGTCCGGATTCAGGATCTGCAACCAGGAGACAGAGTGTTGCTGCGAAACCTAGGGGTCCCAGGAAAGCACAAGCTGGCAGACAGATGGAAGTCAGAGCCCTATGTGATCTGTAGGAAACTGCATGGCTTACCAGTGTATCAGTTGAAACAAAAATACAAACAATATTCGCGCTACTAACACATATAAGCAGCTACAATACCTGTGGAAAAAGCAAAAACAAACAATATACAAAAAATGTAGCGCTATGCGTAAGAATTATATATAACACCCAAGTGTAGTGCTCAAAATGACTAGATCACAATAAATCTAATAATGAGTCCAAATATATGAAAAAAGGATTGAAGAAAAGTCTTTGATGACCAAAACGTGAATGTTGTTGAAACTTCCAAATCAAATGGTGACTTTCAAAAAGCAAGTGACTTGTGACGTGACCACCGCCACATGAAGGGGAGGCTTACCAGATGGAATGGACCCAGTAAACGTACGTCTAGAGGGTCATACAGGCTTGATATATGTATATCCGTACATATGGGGTCCCAGCTGACAACAATGTGAATAGATGAAAAGTGAACTGGACCTTTAATGTTATTTTTCCCAGAGTAAATTACAAGCTTCATCAGCAGCTTGTTTGGCTTGTTTGGCTGCTGATGAAGCTTGTAATTTACTCTGGGAAAAATTGTTGTCACCCAAGATTCCTATGTGAGCTATTCCATTATTCTATCGGGCTTGGATGTCTGGTGTCATCGTTGATTCTGGATCTTGGATATATATGTGTGCAGTGCCAACTGGGACCCCATATGTACGGATATACATATATCAAGCCTGTATGACCCTCTAGACCAGCCTTTCTCAACCTTTTCAACACAGAGGAACCCTTGAAATAGTTCTCCGGTCTCGGGGAACCCCTGCTAAAAATTACAGATCTACAATTCATGAAACCTTAGTGTGATGGTCAGTGGGAAGGATGGTCCTTACACTTGTGGTCATTGGGAAGAATTACCTCCTTACAGATAGCTAAAAAGATCAATGGTGTCAGTAGGAAATTATCTGAGAGGCAGAAATTGCCCAATGCTGAAGGAACCCCTAGCAACCCTCTGGAGGAACCCTAGGGTTCCACGGAACCCTGGTTGAGAATCACTGCTCTAGACGTACGTTTACTGGGTCCATTCCATCTGGTAAGCCTCCCCTTCATGTGGTGGTGGTCACGTCACAAGTCACTTGCTTTTTGAAAGTCACCATTTGATTTGGAAGTTTCAACAACATTCACGTTTTGGTCATCAAAGACTGTTCTTCAATCCTTTTTTCATATATTTGGACTCATTATTAGATTTATTGTGATCTAGTAATTTTGAGCACTACACTTGGGTGTTATATATAATTCTTACGCATAGCGCTACATTTTTTGTATATTATAGTGTATCAGTTGAAGCCTGAAGGAAGAGCGGGGCCTCTGAGGACCTGGCACAGGAACCATCTGCTACCCCTTTCTGAGGCAGTCAGGATGCCTCCGGCTCCGGATTCCCCCGAGCTACCTTCAACTCCCCGCACTCCAAGACCTAATACCAGGTCTCAAGCAACTCAGTCAAGGGAGGAGGAAATTACAGATCAAAGTGAAGATGAGGAGCTAGAGCTCAGCTGGCTATGGCCGTCTCAAGCACCTGAACCCCTGATGGTGGATCCCACACCCTCTGAATTCCTCCTAAGTGACACCTTAAACACTGAAGCTGCTGAGTTCATTCCATCCAGTACCCAGACTGAAGAATGGGAAGATGCTTTGGAGTCAGTCCCAGCTGAGGACCCAGGGAACTCACTGTACCTTTCTGCACCAGAGTTGGATGCCCTTGAAGCCACAAGTCCTCTGACACCTACCCCATTGGAGGCACCCATAGTGCCAGATATTGTGACCCCCAGAGAACAAAGAGTGAAGAGAATTATTCGCCCTCCCAGGAAGTTGACTTACACTCAAATGGGAGAATGTTCTGAGGACACTGTGATAACTTCAAGAAGGACAATAGAGAAACCTGGCCCCTCCACTGTGCATTTGGTGGAGGGCAACCCCAGCTCACTCTCTGGCACAGTTAGGCAGGTCACTCCCACTAGTATGACCTGTGGGCAGGAAAATCTCCCTCACCGAGCTTGGTGGGAGGTTCCCCTGCCCAGTTCTTTTGCTACTATAAATTGCATTGTTTGTACTTTATGTTGATTTTATCTTTGGGGACCAAATATTTTAAGTGGGGGGAGTGTGTAGCGGGGTATTGCTTTTAGGCCTCAGAGACTACAGTACCCAGAATGCCACGGGACACCCAAGGTGCATTGCCCCGCGCAAGGACTGCTGGGGTGGGCTATTTAACTGGGGGGCGGGACTGAGTTTGGCCTCTTTGGACACCGCCCGCCCAGTAAGTGAAACTCCTGTTCGAGTCTGCTGTGTTACCAGGCCTGAAGACTGGGTTTTTCTCCAAAGAGCCTTCTGTTTCACCTAGGAGCTTGCGGGACATCATCCGACTGCTGCTGTGCTGTTGCGAGGAGGACCGAAGACCCGGGTGTCATGGGATCTGTGTACCGAGACACAGCAACGGAAGATACGGACACGGACTGGTCCTGTTGGGTGAGAGAGCACCTGCTCAGAGACAAACACAGGATCTCCTAGGCCAGATAACTGTTGTTCAGAACTAGGGATGGGCCCGGTGCTCGATTCGAACCCATGTTCGAATCGAGCATCGGGCGTTCGCTCGCTCGTCGAGCCCAGAACTATTTGGGCCGTTCGCATCACATTCGTGTGATGCGAGCGGCCCCGCAATGCATTGCGGCCGGCGCGGCCGGCGCAGTGCATTGCTGGCTGATGATTGGCCAAGCATGCACTGTGACCCCGCATGCTTGGCCAATCACAGCGCCCGAAACTCGGAGAGCAATAATTGGCTACAGGCAGGACGGCTGTAGCCAATTACAGCTCAGGGGCTTTAGTACACGCCCCACCATTTAAAAGGCCGCCACGCCATCGGCCCCGGTCACATGAGTTCCGGCTTTAGGAGAGATTAGTCTGCTGATTCTGTCTTTGCTTGATACTGAAAGATTTGCTCTTTTTTGCTAAACCATTGGCTATTTCTTTGCTAAACCATTGCTACCTAAGTCATTGATCGTTCATTGCTGCTGATTGCACAGTTAGTGTGTTATTAGCTGCTGCTGGGGATTAGTCTGGTGCGTGCTTACTGTTAGTACAGTATTGCAGTAGTACCAACCGCAGTGCTGTTAGCACAGCATTGCACCCCAACAGCACCCATAGGACTTCTAGTGTGTTAGTGGCAGCAAACAGAGCTCCTATATTTTCTTCTCAGCAGCACCCATAGGACTTCTAGTGTGTTAGTGGCAGCAAACAGAGCTCCTATATTTTCTTCTCAGCAGCACCCATAGGACTTCTAGTGTGTTAGTGGCATCACACAGAGCTCCTATATTTTCTTCTCAGCAGCACCCATAGGACTTCTAGTGTGTTAGTGGCAGCAAACAGAGCTCCTATATTTTCATCTCAGCAGCACCCATAGGACTTCTAGTGTGTTAGTGGCATCACACAGAGCTCCTATATTTTCTTCTCAGCAGCACCCATAGGACTTCTAGTGTGTTAGTGGCAGCAAACAGAGCTCCTATATTTTCTTCTCAGAAGCACCCATAGGACTTCTAGTGTGTTAGTGGCATCACACAGAGCTCCTATATTTTCTTCTCAGCAGCACCCATAGGACTTCTAGTGTGTTAGTGGCATCACACAGAGCTCCTATATTTTCTTCTCAGCAGCACCCATAGGACTTCTAGTGTGTTAGTGGCATCACACAGAGCTCCTATATTTTCTTCTCAGCAGCACCCATAGGACTTCTAGTGTGTTAGTGGCATCACACAGAGCTCCTATATTTTCTTCTCAGAAGCACCCATAGGACTTCTAGTGTGTTAGTGGCATCACACAGAGCTCCTATATTTTCATCTCAGAAGCACCAATAGGACTTCTAGTGTGTTAGTGGCAGCAAACAGAGCTCCTATATTTTCTTCTCAGCAGCACCCATAGGACTTCTAGTGTGTTAGTGGCAGCAAACAGAGCTCCTATATTTTCTTGTCAGCAGCACACATAGTACCTATAGTGTGTTAGTGTCAGCACCCATAGGACCTACAGTGTGTTGTGAGCACACATAGGAGTTCTATTTTTTATACTATATACACTACCGACTACAATGGCTGGAAGACCGCCAAGGAGAGGCAGAGCGTGCCGAGGCAAGAACACAGGGCAGGCAGGCTCTGTTTCTAGAGACAACAGTGCTGGCCGTGGACGTGGTCGTGCATCGTCATCAGCACGTGGCCATGGGACACGCTTGTCTTTGTTTTCGGCAGCTGGACATGTGGAGCCGCATCATGCCGAAGGCTTGGTAGAATGGATGACCAAGCCCTCCTCATCCTCCTCATCCTCTCTCACCCAGGCTCAGGGTACTGGCAGAGCAGCTGCCAACGCGTACTCAATGGCATCATCAGCCACCCCTTCCCTAGACCCACCATGTCCTCCTGAGGAGTCCCCCGAACTGTTTGAGCACAGTGTTGGGTACATGCTCCAGGAGGATGCCCAACGATTCGAAGGCTCGGATGATGATACCCAGCTTGAGGAAGTCAGTAGTGTGCGCGCAGAGAGAGGGGATGCTGAAGGACAGCAATCTGGCAGTAGTGTTCCACCAGCTGCAGCTTACTGCCAGGTTTGCTCTAGTGGTGAAGAGGGAGGGGATGATGAGGTCACTGACTCCACGTGGGTGCCTGAAGGGAGAGAGGAGGAGGAGGAGGAGGATGCAGCGTCACATGTCCAACGAGGCAGGATGCCCCCTGGAGGCCAGCTAGAGGCCAGCACAGCAACTGTACCACACCGCAGAGCTCCGCCTGTGCAGGGCGCTGCCTCTGCACGTTATCACAAAAGTTCTTTGGTGTGGGCCTTTTTTGAGACGAGTGCATCAGATCGCACCACTGCTATTTGCAACATATGTCTGAAGCGTATATCGCGTGGCCAAAACATCAGCCGCTTGGGCACCACAAGCATGAGCAGACATATGTCGACCTGCCATGCAGCTCGTTGGCAAGCACACATAAAAGACCCACACCAAAGAACAAAGCGGACCTCTCCTTGCTCCTCATCAGCTGGGATCTCCATCCCCACTATATCTTCAGTCCTCTCTGAAAGCTGCTCTGAGAGGACTGAAGGTGTAGAATTAGGTGTGTCACAACCAAGTACTTGCAGTACACCGACGTCCGATTGTAGCAGGCAAATTTCCCTGCCCCAGCTGCTGGACCGTCGAAAGAAGTATACTCCCAGCCATCCACATGCCCAGCGGTTGAATGCTAGCTTGGCTAAATTGCTAGCACTTCAACTGCTGCCTTTTCAGTTGATAGACTCGGCCCCCTTCCGTGAGTTTGTTCAATGTGCGGTTCCTCAGTGGCAGGTTCCCAAACGCCACTTTTTCTCACGGAAGGCGATTCCGTCTCTCTACTGGCATGTGGAAGGCAATGTCCATGCCTCGCTGGACAGGGCGGTCAGCGGTAAGGTGCATATTACCGCTGACTCATGGTCCAGCAGGCATGGACAGGGACGTTATCTTTCTTTCACGGCCCATTGGGTCACTCTATTGGCAGCTGGGAGGGATGCAGGACAAGGTGCAGTAGTGTTGGAGGTTGTTCCGCCACCACGCCTCCAAAATGCTACTACTGGTTGTGACACACCTCTCTCCTCCACCCCCTCCTCTTCTTCTTCCTCCATGTCCTCTTCGAGTGCTCTGTCCTCGGAACCAGCGGTGCTCCGTAGGCGTACAAGGGGCTACACGAGTACGCAGGCAAAAAGATGCCATGCCGTGCTTGCGCTGGTGTGTTTGGGGGACAGGAGCCACACTGGGCCAGAGGTTCTGGCAGCTCTGCAGGGGCAGGCCGAGAGGTGGTTGACGCCACGCCAGCTTAAGCCAGGAATGGTCGTTTCTGATAATGGCACCAACCTCCTCTCCGCCCTGCGACAGGGGCAGCTCACCCATGTGCCCTGTATGGCTCACGTCCTCAACCTGGTGGTGCAGCGGTTCTTGGGCAGGTTCCCAGGCTTACAGGATGTCCTGAGGCAGGCCAGGAAAGTCTGTGTGCATTTCCGCCGATCTTATAATGCCAGTGCTCGGCTGACTGAGCTGCAAAAGGAGCTGAACCTGCCCAAGAACCGCCTAATATGTGACATGCCCACCAGGTGGAACTCAACGTTGGCCATGCTGCAGCGACTGCACACGCAGCAGAGGGCCATCAATGAGTACCTTTGCGACTACGGCACCAGGACAGGGTCAGGGGAGCTTGGCTTTTTTTCCCCACGCCAGTGGAGCATGATCAGGGATGCATGCACTGTCCTCTCACCATTTGAGGAGGCCACGAGGATGGTGAGCAGTGACAGTGCATGCATCAGTGACACTGTACCTCTTGTCCACCTGTTGGAGCATACGCTGCGTGGGATAATGGACAGGGCACTTGAGGCAGAACAGAGGCAGGAAGAGGAGGACTTCCTTGTCTCTCAAGGCCCCCTTTATCCAGACAATGTTCCTTCTGTCCCACCCATCACACAGGAAGAGGAGGAGGAGGAGGAGGAGGAGGAGGATTGTGTGAGCATGGAGGTGGAGCCTGGCACTCAGCATCAGCAGCAGCAGTCTTTTAGGGATGATGTACAGTCCCAACAAACCAGTGGACTTGTACGTGGCTGGGAGGAGGTGGCTGGCGATCATGTCATCCTCAGTGACCCAGAAGACTCCGGACCGAATGCCTCAGCTAACCTACGCTGCATGGCCTCCCTGATCCTGCAAAGCCTGCGGAAGGATCCTCGTGTTCTTCGGATCAAGGAGAGTGACCATTACTGGCTGGCCACTCTCCTTGATCCACGGTACAAGGGTAAGGTTGCGGACCTTATCTTGCCGTCGCAGAGGGAGCAGAGGATGAGACATCTCAGGGAGGCCTTGCAGAAAGGTCTGTGCAACGCGTTCCCAGAAACTGGGAGGTTACAAACTCCTGGTCCTGGACGACAAGTTGCTGAGGCTTCGGTCAGTAGCAGAAGGAGCGGTGGGGAAGGTGGACGTCTGACCGATGCGTTCAGACAATTTTTTAGTCCGCAGCCCCAAGGTATGATCGGTTCCAGCAACCATCGCCAGCGTCTGATATACATGGTGCAGGAATACCTAGGGGCAAGGTCAGACTTGGACACCTTTCCCACCGAAAATCCTCTGGCTTACTGGGTCCTGAGGATGGATCACTGGCCAGAGCTTGCACAGTATGCAATTGAGCTACTGGCCTGTCCTGCATCCAGCGTTCTTTCCGAACGCACATTCAGTGCTGCTGGAGGATTTGTCACCGATCATAGGGTGCGCCTGTCCACCGACTCGGTTGATCGACTGACCTTCATAAAAATGAATCAGTCTTGGATCACCACCAGCTACCAGACACCTGAAGCGGATATAACGGAATAATTTATAATGTCACATCCCTTCAAGACTGCCTATGCTGATGCTGAGTGACTGTCCTGTTATGTTCACTGACTATCCTCTTCCTCCTCCTCAATGATCCATGCCACCACACCAGTGCCTAAGGCACAATTTTTCAGCCCCTGTATAACAGGGGCGTGTAATTACAATTTTTTAAAAAGATGCTTCGCAACAGGTGTGACTGCTGTGCTCAGAGTACAGTATCTGTGAGGGGTTGCAGTGTTGTGGCACCAGCACCAGTGCCTAAGGCACAATTTTTCAGCCCCTGTTGGGGCGTGTAATTACAATTTTTAGGCAATGCTTTGCAACAGGTCTCATTGCTGTGCTCAGAGTACAGTATCTGTGAGGGGTTGCAGTGTTGTGGCACCAGCACCAGTGCCTAAGGCACAATTTTTCAGCCCCTGTATAACAGGGGCGTGTAATTAAATTTTTTTAAAAAGATGCTTCGCAACAGGTGTGACTGCTGTGCTCAGAGTACAGTATCTGTGAGGGGTTGCAGTGTTGTGGCACCAGCACCAGTGCCTAAGGCACAATTTTTCAGCCCCTGTTGGGGCGTGTAATTACAATTTTTAGGCAATGCTTTGCAACAGGTCTCATTGCTGTGCTCAGAGTACAGTATCTGTGAGGGGTTGCAGTGTTGTGGCACCAGCACCAGTGCCTAAGGCACAATTTTTCAGCCCCTGTATAACAGGGGCGTGTAATTACAATTTTTTAAAAAGATGCTTCGCAACAGGTGTGACTGCTGTGCTCCAAGTACAGTATCTGTGAGGGGTTGCAGTGTTGTGGCACCAGCACCAATGCCTAAGGCACAATTTTTCAGCCCCTGTTTAACAGGGGCGTGTAATTACAAATCTTGATCTAATAGTTCACAGCAGGGCCCATTCCTGCGCCCACCAAGAGTAACTATGAGGGCCTACAGTCTTGTGGCAACACCGTCCACCACCACCACCACCACCAAAGGCCCAATTTTTCTGCCCTGTTCAACAGGTGCATGCAATTACAAATCTTGATCTAATAACTCACAGCAGGGCCCATTCCTGCACCCACCAAGAGTAACTGTGAGGGCTTACAGTCTTGTGGCAACACCGTCCACCACCACCACCACCACCACCAAAGGCCCAATTTTTCTGCCCGGTTCAACAGGTGCATGCAAGTACAAATCTTGATCTATTAACTCACAGCAGGGCCCATTCCTGTGCCCACCAGTCTTGTGGCTACACCAACATCTAATAGGGCAAATTTCTGCAGAGTATATACGGCAGGCCCCTACTTTCAAACATCCAACTTACAAACGACTCCTACTTGCAAACGGCAAGAGAAAACAGGAAGTGAGAGGAAATCTACCCCTAGGAAGGAAAATTCTATCCTGTTAGATTTAATTTGGGAAAAAGGTATCTCCTCTCTACTGATGCTTTATCACCAATCCTTGTTTCAATTAAAACCCCACTTTTCCAAAAACATTTGTCATTGGGACGGAAAGTGAGGTGACATGTTCTGAACAGATGTGCAAAGACAGCAAATGTTACAGGGGTGATAACCCCTCCCTATGTTCTCCAAAAAGCTTAAAAATTGATTTTTTTGGGATGTAGCTACACTTCATAATGTACCTGTTCAGATTCTACTTAAGAACAAACCTACAGTCCATGTCTTGTTTGCACCACCTATATACTGCTGTTCAGAGTATATAGGGTTGTAGGTATAGGGTTTTATTTTGGGTGCGGGGTCCCCCTTAGTATCCATACAAGACCCAAAGGGGCTGGGGTGGGGGGGGGGGGTGATGGGGTAGCCATGCCATTTTTCTCAAGGATTTTCAGCCATATGGCGGCCAGGACAAGACATGACATTAAAGCCGCAAGTGGTTTTAAATGGCTTCTTTTTTTCCTTTACAAATGTCATTTTGTGCAGGGACAGTTCTAAACACGGGAAACACATGCCACTTCACAGGCATACTTTAGACACCCCCCAGGTACCATATTTAAAGGAAAATTTCACTTTTTTTTTTTCACTTTATGCATCATTAAAATGACTGCTCCCGAAAAAACTTTAGTTTTTAAAATTTCTTTTTGCATTGATATATGTCCCCTGGGGCAGGACCCGGGTCCCCAAACCTGTTTTATGACATTAACATGCATATTGGCCGTTGTAATTAGCAATTTTGATTTCGAACGTTCGCGTCCATTATAACGAATAGGGTTCGAAAATTCGCGCGAACTTTCGGTCCGTTCGAAGGTTCTGGTGCGAACCGAACCCGGGGGTGTTCGGCTCATCCCTATTCAGAACTAATTCTTGTGCTTGTAGTCATACACCGGAGAGACAGCGCCTTGAGTATCTAGGAGTCTCTAGGACTTATGCCGCGTACACACGACCATTTTTCTCGTCGGGAAAAATGAAATTTTTTCTCTTTGACGAGAAAAACTACCGTGTGTGGGGCTTTTGGTCATTTTTCCCGGCGAGAAAAATGGCATTAATCACGACGAGAAAAATGAGAACATGCTCTAATTTTTCTCGTCGTGATTCACGCCATTTTTTTCCGCTGCAGTTTTCCCATAGGGAAACACTGTCGGGGAGCCTACACACAGTCGTTTTTCTCGACCAAGAGAAAAAATGTCATGAAAACCGGCCGTGTGTAGGGGAACAAGCCGTTCCTCGTTTTTCCCGTCGATTTTCTCGACGGTGTTTTCACCATCGAGAAAATCGATCGTGTGTACGCGGCATAATCCTGTGTTCACCAAGTTCAAGACCCTTTTCCTCTTTGTGGATTATAACTTGTTTTCTTCAAAAGTGCACCACCGTTTGCTAGCGAAGATTTTCCTCTGCAGAACTTCTACATAGTACAATCAGGCCTGACTTAGTAGCGTAGACATTTCTGGGCGCCATTTTTACCCACGAGGTAGAATAGCTGCAGCGGGGACTGTTAGTTCTTTTATTATATCTGTCTGTTTGCAAAAGTACTCTTTTCATTGCAGGGCTCTGCATGTGTTCATATATACTTTTCTATGCTTAGCCAACACTCTCAGTAAAAGTGCCAGGGTTAAGTACACTTGTGTTTGTGTCATTTACTGTGCAGAAGAGACGGTTATTGATAGCTATACCATATTGCTGTGTTTATTGCAGGATTGTGCCTCCGAGAGTTATAGGTTACACAATCCTGCCATCCCCTACTGACTGTGCCAGGAGAGGGTAGAGCCAATTGCTGGGGGTTGACAGCGGTGCATTACAGGGCCCAAACA
Source organism: Rana muscosa (assembly GCA_029206835.1). Taxonomy (NCBI): domain Eukaryota; kingdom Metazoa; phylum Chordata; class Amphibia; order Anura; family Ranidae; genus Rana; species Rana muscosa. The sequence continues at coordinate 342,842,040 of CM055122.1, forward strand.
AATCATTTCAGCGGCTCTCTTAGCTGGGGGTATCGCTACACGTGGGGTATCGCTACATGTGGGGGCTCGAGTCCGGGATTCCTGTATACTGCATGCTGCAATCAGAGCCTGCCAGAGGCATCGGCATGGACCCGTTAGTAGTGACACAGTGGTGCGCAACAGTTGGCGCCAATCCAACCATGGCGGTAGTTATTGAGCTCCCGGGAGAAAACAAACAAAATCATTTCAGTGGCTCTTTTAGCAGGGGGTATCGCTACACCAACAATGGAGCACAACTCCTCCCAATGACACCAGTGATGGGGCACAATTCCTCCCATTGACACCAACAATAGGGCACAATTTATCCTAATGATATCAACGATGGGGCACAATTTATCCCAATGACACCAATGATGGGGCACAATTCCTCCCAATGACACCAACAATAGGGCACGATTTATCCCAATGATGGGGCACAATTTATCCCAATGACACCAATGATGGGGCACAATTCCTCCCAATGACACCAACAATAGGGCACGATTTATCCCAATGATGGGGCACAATTTTTCCCAATGACACCAATGATGGGGCACAATTCCTCCCAATGACACCAACAATAGGGCACGATTTATCCCAATGATGGGGCACAATTTATCCCAATGACACCAATGATGGGGCACAATTCCTCCCAATGACACCAACAATAGGGCACGATTTATCCCAATGATGGGGCACAATTTATCCCAATGACACCAATGATGGGGCACAATTCCTCCCAATGACACCAACAATAGGGCACGATTTATCCCAATGATGGGGCACAATTTATCCCAATGACACCAATGATGGGGCACAATTCCTCCCAATGACACCAACAATAGGGCACGATTTATCCCAATGATGGGGCACATTTTATCCCAATGACACCAATGATGGGGCACAATTCCTCCCAATGACACCAACAATAGGGCACGATTTATCCCAATGATGGGGCACAATTTATCCCAATGACACCAATGATGGGGCACAATTCCTCCCAATGACACCAACAATAGGGCACGATTTATCCCAATGATGGGGCACAATTTATCCCAATGACACCAATGATGGGGCACAATTCCTCCCAATGACACCAACAATAGGGCACGATTTATCCCAATGATGGGGCACAATTTATCTCAATGACACCAATAATGGGGCACAATTTCACCCAATGACACCAACAATGGGGCACAATTTATCCCAATGACACCAGCAATGGGGCACAATTATTCAAACTGAAACAAACGATGGGCATTATTTTTCCCCATTGACGTCTGGACATTTTCTACCCTCAATAGCCACAGTCCGGCCCCCCTAAAGCCTGAAGGACATGATTGGCCCTTTGGTTAGGAAGTTTGGAAGACCCTTGCTCTATATCAGTGATCTCCAAACTGCGGCCCGGGGGCCAGGCGTGGCCCTTTGCTTGCCTTCTTCCGGCCCTTGGAGTACTAATCCCCCCACTGGTACAAAACACTATTCTGCCAACTGACATCCACTATGGGGCACCATTTCTCCTACAGACACCAACAAAGGGGCACTATTCCTCCCAATGATGCCAATGATGGGGCACTGTCCCTCCCCCTAATACCAAACGTGGTAATGTTGCCTGGAAAATTTCAACTCCCACTGGCCACAGTCCAGCCCCCTAAAGTTTGAAGGACAATGAACCGGCCCTTTGTTTGGAAGACCTTTGATGTAGGTCCAGTGTGAGGAGCGGTGAGGCATGGTGGGGGGAAGTAGGCCCAGAATTGGGTCGTATTTGAAGATTCTTTGTGAACTTTAGCTTTGCAGGAGACAAGGAAGATCCCACAAATGGCCCCACGGACCGGGGAAGGATAAATTATCTTCCTATATAGAGCTTTTTGCTTTCATTTTTTTTCCACACCTGGATCTCTTTTACTGGATATAAAGTCAGCTTTCCTAAAAGACTACCCCCGCCCCCTACCCATCAACCGATACTCGCCTTTGCCGCACGCCTGTCGGAGTGCTTGGAAATACCAAATGCTACCGGTTATGGGGGAACATGCAACCTTCTTCTACTAACAATTCGGCACCCAGGCCTAGCAGCCAATCCCCAGGCCCCAACGCTGTCACATGGGGCAGAAGGCCAACAACCACCGTGTAAGACCCAAAACTGACCCACAAGGAGCTAACGCAGGGTTTTGTCCTACAGCTCTGACACACGAATGGAACAGCGGGGGAGGGCATTAAAGGTACCAGTGGGTGTAGGTTCAGCCTTCAAGAGGACCTGTCACTTTTTCCCCGATGGGGCAAAATGAGACACCCCTTTAATAATGAAGTTTGCCATTTTGAAATGCTTAGAAGGGATTCCTCTTGGCACAATATCTGGCTTCCTGACACAGCCAGTGTTGTTTCCTGGAAAGCATCGGCGGCCGCTGATTTATTCCTCCAGCCCGGAGTGACTCTTTAATGGATGCCTTGTCTATATGTAAATATCATTCCGATACAATATGTTTCCTCACGCGGCAATGTATATATCTCGGATCGATTCCACAAACTTTCATGAATATATTACACTCCGACACCTAATAAATCCGCCAGCTTTATGTCTTTTTATCCTCGATCGGGGAATTGCATCCTGCAGCAGAGCGCTGCGTTATTTATACCGCGGCCGATCAATGCGCATCAGGTAAAATGTAACGAAAGCCTTGATCTTCTCTGCCAGGACTGACAGATCGCTCCGCGAATGGGCCGCACCGGGCGAAAATTATTCAGCCTTTGTCAGCCAATCATCGATCTCATCTGAAGGTGACAGAAAAAAAAGTCTAGTCTTTTCTATTTGGTAACATTGTATTCAAAAAAAGAACGGATTGTCCCTCTCGCAGAATCCTAGAGTCCCAGATTGGAATCATCGCCTGATATCTGCTGCTGGGAAGAAGCTGGGGGTGGAGCTAGGAAGCAGAAAGCGCAGGGTCTGGAGGAGAACCAGAGTCAGGGCCAGTTGTATCTGTAAGACTAGATGTCTAGAGCACCCCGCCTGATATCTGATGTCAAGAACCTGCCCCCCCCCATCATCAAGAGTCCTCCCACCCTCCCTTACATCACAGTGAAGCACCCTTACCTTGTGCTGCTGCTGGGAAGAAGCTGGGGGTGGAGCTAGGAAGCAGAAAGTGCAGGGTCTGGAGGAGAATCAGAGTCAGGGCCAGTTGTATCCATAAGACTAGATGTCTAGAGCCCCCTCCCCCTTACATCAGATGTCAAGAACCCCCCGTCATCAAGAGTCCTCCTACCCTCCCTTACATCACAGTGAAGCGCCCTTACCTTGTGCTGCTGCTGGGAAGAAGCTGGGGGTGGAGCTAGGAAGCAGAAAGCGCAGGGTCTGGAGAAGAACCAGAGTCAGGGTCAGTTGTATCTGTAAGACTAGATGTCTAGAGCCCCCTCCCCCTTACATCAGATGTCAAGAACCCCCCATCATCAAGAGTCCTCCCACCCTCCCTTACATCACAGTGAAGCACCCTTACCTTGTGCTGCTGCTGGGAAGAAGCTGGGGGTGGAGCTAGGAAGCAGAAAGCGCAGGGTCTGGAGAAGAACCAGAGTCAGGGTCAGTTGTATCTGTAAGACTAGATGTCTAGAGCCCCCTCCCCCTTACATCAGATGACAAGAACCCCCCATCATCAAGAGTCCTCCCACCCTCCCTTACATCACAGTGAAGCACCCTTACCTTGTGCTGCTGCTGGGAAGAAGCTGGGGGTGGAGCTAGGAAGCAGAAAGAGCAAGGTCTGGAGATAAACCAGGGTCAGGGCCAGTTGTATCCGTAAGACTAGATGTCTAGAGCCCCCTCCCCCTTACATCAGATGACAAGAACCCCCCATCATCAAGAGTCCTCCCACCCTCCCTTACATCACAGTGAAGCACCCTTACCTTGTGCTGCTGCTGGGAAGAAGCTGGGGTTGGAGCTAGGAAGCAGAAAGTGCAAGGTCTGGAGATAAACCAGGGTCAGGGCCAGTTGTATCCGTAAGACTAGATGTCTAGAGCCCCCTCCCCCTTACATCAGATGTCAAGAACCCCCCGTCATCAAGAGTCCTCCTACCCTCCCTTACATCACAGTGAAGCGCCCTTACCTTGTGCTGCTGCTGGGAAGAAGCTGGGGGTGGAGCTAGGAAGCAGAAAGTGCAGGGTCTGGAGGAGAACCAGAGTCAGAGTCAGTTGTATCCGTAAGACACTAGATGTCTAGAGCCCCCCTTACATGAGATGTCAAGAGCCCCCCAACCTCCCTTACATGACAGTCCATCTCCTTATCTTGTGCTGCTGTTGCAAAGAATCTGGGGACAGAGCTGGGAAGCAGAAAGTGCAAGGTCTGGAGGAGGACTGGAGTTAGCTGCCGGGGTCTGCCTAAAGAGAAGGTCCAACCTGGGTGAAAAAAAATTAACAGTCAGCAGCTACAAATCCTCTACAAATCCTGTAGCTGCTGACTATTAATATCAGGACACTTACCTGTCCAGAAATCCAGCGGTGTCTTCACTCGAGCCGATTTTTCAATCGGCTGCCGGGTGCTCCCGCCGCCATCTCCACCGGGGGAAACAGGCAGCCAGGCCTTGTGGCTTCACAGCCGGTTCCCTACTGTGCATGCATGAAGCACTTTGTAAATGGCCCAGCGGCGGGGGAAGGAAGAAGGGGGCCGAACTTCCTGCTGACTTTGCCGCAGCGAGATTAGCCGGAAGTGGGAGCGGGTACCTGTCAAAACCAGTTACCGCTCCCTCTTCCCTCCCGAATGGTGCCAAATGTGGCAGCAGATGGGGGGAGGGGGGAGGCAGACAAGCAGAGCTTCCCCTTTTGGATGGAGCTCCACTTTAAGAAACATGGATCTAACCCAGGGGGTGTCCAACATTTTCACCTTCCTGGGCCACATTGGAAGAAGAGGAAATAAATAAAATATGTTTAGTCCGGGTTAACACCGGTGTGATCTGTCATGTGATTGGACAGTTCAAAATCACATGACAAGTTGCACCCCATTTGCCACAATGGAACTGAAAGTGACTTTGAAAAAAGTTCCTGCACTATTTTTTTTATTTATTTTTTTTGCGATTCCATTGCGACTTACATTGACTTATTTTAAATGAAGGCGCAAGCCGCAATGAAATGGCACATCAAAAATCGCACTGATTGGGCAGCTTTGACATCGCGCTGAAGTAGCGCGGTTTCAAAGCCGCACTTGTGTGAACCGGGACTATCAATAAGCAGAAAGGTAACGATCACCAATATAGATAATGTATCGATCCGAGGAATAAAACTTCATTTTAGGGAACATAAAAGTCATGCGATATTTGACGCTGTTTTTGATAAAATAACACCTTGTATCTGGCTGGATGGGTGGAATAGCGATTCTCAAGGTGCTCATCAGATATTTTGGTTCTAATTTTGCCCTTCATGCTCCCCATTCACACTTGAGACCTTGTAAACATGAACGAGTCACATGACACCGGGGGGGGGGGGGAAATGGCTAATTGGACATTTTCACTTAGGGGCGTACTCACTTTTGTTGCCAGCGGTTTAGACATTAATGGCTGTGTGTTGAGTTATTTTGAGGGGAGAGGAAATTTACACCGTTATACAAGCTGTACACTCCTCCCCCCTGTGTACACTCCTCCCCCCTGTGTACACTCCTCCCCCCTGTGTACACTCCTCCCCCTGTGTACACTCACTACTTTTACATTGTAGCAAAGTGTCATTTCTTCAGTGTTGTCACATGAAAAGATACAAGAAAAGATTTACACAAATGTGACTGAGGGGTGTACTTACTTTTGTGAGATACTGTATATTGGAATTTTTTAATATACTAGTAATGGCGGCGATTAGCGACTGATAGCGGGACTGCGATATTGCGGCAGACATTCTGACACTAACTGACACCTGTTAAAAAATCAGCACTGTCACTGTACTAATGACACTGGTTGGGAAGGGGTCAAAGGGTTAAATGTGTGCCTAGCCAGTGTTTATGTGTGCACTGTGAGCTGCTTTCACTAAGCAATGTGCTGGATTTTATTCCCTGCTTTGCAGGAAAACATAAAACGGCACATCCCCGCTGACAGGACGGAGCTCTGCATTGTTTACATAGGCAGAGCTCTGTTCCGTCATTCTCCTCGCCGATCAGCGGGTGCGGGCGGACATCCATGGCCTGGCACCCGCTGATCTGCCTCTGCTGTGATTAATCAGTGTGCCCCCTCCCTGGAAGTGCCGGATCACGTACAAGGTGTGTGATCCGGCACAGCAGGAGCCACTTTGCCGCCGTATAACGTCATTAGTCGGGCAACAAGTAGTGGTTAAGGCTCACTTATGTAAAAGACTTCTGTGTCCTGCTCCAGTGGTACAAGATCAGCTTCTGCAGTCTGGGGTGGACTTGATGATCGCTGTGAGGCACAGGCAGGGGCCCACAGGAGTGTCGGAGGCATCTCAAGCCCTCACTCACGCCACTGACAAACAAGAGGGGCGGGGCACAACGCGTTTCCGAGGCCCCCCCTCCTTCATCAGGCTGACCCGCCGTGGGAGCTGGAGGGGCTACGTCCGCCCAGACTGCTGAAGCTGATCTTGTAGGTTTTTTACCAGCCACTGGAGCAGTACACAAGAGTCTTTTATGTCAGTGAGCCTTAACCACTTTCCCTCTGAAAGATTTACCCCCTCCCCCCCTCCAAGAGGAACTGCAGTCTGCTCACATCATTTGTAATAAAAACATCTTTGCCATTCTGAAGCTTCCCTCCAACCACTTTGCATATTATTTTATATATATACTCTGATTCTGTACTTGCCGAAATATGCAGCAGAAATCTCCCTCCACTGAGTCTGGCGGCATCCATTTTAACTGTGGGCAGCTGAAGCTTCTGCCGGTTCACTTCCTGGATTTACACAGAGGCACACCTCCAGCTCTGCAGCTCTCATTGGCCCTCTTATGATTCATTGCCCCACCCTTCCAGAGTGAGAGAGAGGGCTGTGCATGATGTCATAAGCCTAGGCCAAGGACCAGTCAAGAAACAAGTAGTGGGCTGTATAAGGGATTTACCGGCAGAAAAAAAAAATGTTTTACTATCCAAAGTTAAAACCACAACAACAAGAGCAGAAAATTTAATAGATAGAAAGATGAAAAAAATGACTGAAGTTCCACTTTCATGACCAGGCCATTTTTTGCGATACGGCAGCGTTACTTTAACCACTTCAGTCCCGGAACATTTGGCTGGTTAAAGACCAGGCCACTTTCTGCGATTCGGCACTGCGTCGCTTTAACTGACAATTGCGCGGTCGTGCGACGTGGCTCCCAAACAAAATTGACGTCCTTTTTTTTCCCACAAATAGAGCTTTCTTGTGGTGGTATTTGATCACCTCTGCGGTTTTTATTTTTTGCGCTATAAACAAAAATAGAGCGACAATTTTTTTTAAAAAACAATATTTTTTACTTTTTGCTATAATAAATATCCCCCAAAAGTATATATAAAAAAACATTTTTTTTCCTCAGTTTAGTCCGATACGTATTCTTCTACATATTGTTGGTAAAAAAACAAAAACAAACAATAAGCGTTTATTGATTGGTTTGCGCAAATGTTATAGCGTCTACAAAATAGGGGATAGTTTTATGGCATTTTTATTTTTATTTTATTTTTTACTAGTAATGGCGGCGATCAGCGATTTTTTTTGTGACTGCGACATTGCGGCGGACACATCGGAAACTTTTGACACCATTTTGGGACCATTGTCATTTTCACAGCGATCAGTGCTATAAAAATGCACCGATTACTGCGAAAATGACACTGGCAGTGAAATGGGTTAACCACTAGGTGGCGCTGTAGGGGTTAAATGTTCCCTGCATAGTGTTTCTTACTGTAGGGGGATCAGTGTCATTGTCACTAGGCAGAGCAGGGAGATGTTGTGTTTACACAAGCATCTCCCTGCTCTATACCTCCGTGAAACGATCGCGGGGATCCCCGCGGCGATTGAGTCCGACTCACGGGGAAGGCGGCAGGGTCGCGAGCGCGCGGGCCGGCGGCGCGCGCGCGTGACCACACGGACAGGCATTTAAAGGGCCACGTACAGGTACGTGATTATGCCTGTCCGTGCCATTCTGCCGACGTATATATATACAGTGGGCGGTCCTTAAGCAGTAAACTTACAATTGCGCGGTCGTGCGACGTTGTACACAAATACAATTGATGTTCTTTTTTCCCCACAAATAGAGCTTTCTCTTGATGGTATTTCATCACCTCTGCCGTTTTTTATTTTTGCCGCTAAGACCGACAATTTTGAAAAAAAAAAGAAAAAAATATTTTTTCACTTTCTGATATAAAACATCCAATAAAAAAAATGGAAAAAATCGAATTTCTTCATCAATTTAGACCAATCTGTATTCTGCTCCATATTTTTGGTAAAAAATATCCCAATAAGTGTATCTTGATTGGTTTGTGCAAAAGTTATCGCGTCTACAAACTACGGGATATTTTTATTTTTTTCATATTTTTTCTTTATTAGCAATGGCGGCGATCAGCGACTTGTACTATCACTCAGGCTGCGTCCACACTTCAGCGTTTGAAATCACGGGGCAGATTTGCTGCGATTTGAAAGCGCCGATGTGTGAAATGACAAATCGCGGGACTCGCGTTTTGAGATGCCATTCCTTTAAATGACACCTCAAATCACGGTTTTCGGGTCTGCCGCGAATGTCCCGTGATAATTTGCGCTGCGAACGCGGCAAACCCACATCGCGGGAAGCTCGTCGCCCCCCCCCCAAAAAAAAATGAAGAAGCTATTTTTGGGGCGACATGCATCTGTCCCGTTTGCCGCGATTGTAGCGCTAATTATCACGCGACAATCGCGGCAGACCCGCACCGCGATTTGAGGTGTCATTCAAATGAATGGCATCTCAAACGCGAGTCCTGCGATTTGTCACTCACACATCGGCGGGTTTAAATCGCCGGCAGATTCGCTGCAAATCTTCCCGCGATTCGAAACCACTGATGTGTGAATGCAGCCTAATATAGTGATCAGTCCTCAAAATATGCACTGTCACTGTACTAATGACACTGGCTGGGAAGGGGTTAAACATCAGGGGCCATCGAAGGGTTACCTGTGTGCCTAGCCAGTGTTTTTGTACCTGTGTGGGAGGAGCTTCTACTAAGGGAAGGCATAGATCTGTGTCCCTGCTTTACAGGAACACAGGATCCATGCCTTCATTACTGACAAAACGGCGAACTGCCTTGTTTACATAGTGTCTGCCTTATGATCGGCGGGTGCCTGCAGACATGCGTGCCCCAGAAGTGTCGGATCACTTACCTATTATGAGATCCGGCGCAGCGGTACAACCTTGCCGCAGTATAACTACATTATACGGGCAGCAAGTGGTTACATAAAAGTGTTGTTTTTACTCCTCCTAATCTGGCGCCCCGCCCTATTTCTTCTCATGTCTACAAGGGATTCCCTGATCCTTTATGAGGACCTGCCGGATTATCCGAATTCACTTTCCAGCTGATCTCTCATCATTAGGGTGACCACGTGTCCCGGATTGCCCGGGACAGTCCCACATTTTGCAGGTCTGTCCCGGGCACATTCATTCCAGGACAATACAGTGTCCCGGAATGAAACTGACACAGTCACCCCCCCGGGCCAATCTGATGCCCCCAAAAAAGGGCGCCACATCACCGCTTTACTCACTGACAGTACTTGTCCTGGCCGGGAATGCCTGGAGGAGCACAATCCCCGCCCCCCGCTTGTGATTGGAGAAATCATAAATCCCGCCTCTTGTGTCCAATCACTGTGCTGGGATTCGTTACAGCACAAGCTGATTTTTGGGAGGGGGGGGGGGTGTCCCTGAATGGTAGTTTGGAAATGTGGTCACCCTACTCATCCTTTGGACTCTCCTCTGCTCATCTTCGTATTTTAGATTTTCAATACATTTTTATTAGGTTTAACCACTTCCGGACCGCCGCACGCCGATATACGTCGGCACTTTGAAGAGGGATATCTCTATTATGGTAGCAGCTGCTACCATCACCCCGGGTATCCTCTTCTTTAGCCGGCGGTCCGTTTCCAATAATGGCGGTCTCTGCGGCGGATTCGCCGCAAGACCACTGTTATCGGCGGTGGGAGAGCCCCCCCCCCCCCTGCCGCTCTCCCGTGCCCTCTGGCACTTACCGGAGCCGTCGGCAGTGGCGGAGGCGATCAGGTCTGTTCCCTGGGCTGACATGGAGACGGGTGAGGGGAAGATGGCCCCACCCATCTCCATACCATAGCAGGGGGGAAGCGATGTCAAAACGTCAGCTCCGCCCATAGCACTTAAAGGGCCATTTTATATATTTATTTATTTTTTTATTGCATTTTAGTGTAAATATGAGATCTGAAGTGTCTTTTTGACCCCCCAGATCTTTTATTATAGAGGACCTGTCATGCTTTTTTCTATGTTTACATTCCTTGTAATTCCTTGTAATAGGAATAAATGTTACACAATTTTTTTTATTTATTTTTTTGAAGCGCGACATGTTGGGTATCAATTTACTCGGCGTAACATTATCTTTCACAATATAAAAAAAAATTGGGCTAACTTTACTGTTGTCTTATTTTGAATTCAAAAAAGTTTTATTTTTTCCCAAAATAGTGCGCTTGTAAGACCGCTGCCCAAATACCAGTGCCGCTCATAAGTGCCGCCCTATCAGTGCCACCTATTAGTGCCCATATGTGCCACCCTATCCGTGCCCATCAATGCCACCTATCAGTGCCCATCAGTGCCACCTATCAGTGCCCATAAGTGCAGCCTATCAGTGCCACCTATCAGTGCCCATCAGTGCCACCCTATCAGTGCCCATCAGTGCCACCTATCAGTGCCCATAAGTGCCACCCTATCCGTGCCCATCAGTGCCACCTATCAGTGCCACCTATCAGTGCCCATAAGTGCCACCCTATCCGTGCCCATCAATGCCACCTATCAGTGCCCATCAGTGCCACCCTATCAGTGCCCATCAGTGCCACCTATCAGTGCCCATAAGTGCCACCCTATCAGTGCCCATCAGTGCCACCTATCAGTGCCCATAAGTGCCACCCTATCAGTGCCCATCAGTGCCACCCTATCAGTGCCCATAAGTGCAGCCTATCAGTGCCCATCAGTGCAGCCTATCAGTGCCCATCAGTGCCACCTATCAGTGCCCATAAGTGCAGCCTATCAGTGCCCATCAGTGAAGGCGGAAAATTAACAAAATATGAAAAACATTTTGTTTTTAAAAAATTCGGACTTGATTTGTTTGTTTAGCAAAAAATAAAAAACCCCCAGAGGTGATTAAATAACCACCAAAAGAAAGTTCTATCTGTGTGAAAAAATGATAAAAATGTCACAGGTGTACAGCGTCGCACGACCGCGTAATTGTCATTCAAAGTGTGACAGCGCTGAAAGCTGAAAATTGGCCTGGGCAGGAAGGGGGTGACAGTGTCCAAAAAAATAAATAGTGACAAAAAAATTACAACTTCAAAAAACTCTCAATCCCTCTTACTAAATACCCTGGACTGTCTACATTTAAAAAAGGGGTCGTTTTGGGGGTATTTGTACTGGGGGTGGTTTGGTTTTTTGTACTGTGGGGTGATTTGGGGGTATTTGTACTGGGGGCGATTCGTTTTTTTTGTACTGGGGGGTATTTGAACTGGGGGGTTATTTGTACTGGAGGGGGTGATTTGGGGGGTATTTGTACTGGAGGGGTGATTTGGGGGCTATTTGTACTGGGGGGGGTGATTTTGGGGGTATTTGTACTGGAGGGGTGATTTGGGGGCTATTTGTACTGGGGGGGGGATTTTGGGGGTATTTGAACTGGGGGTGATTTGGGGGGTATTTGTACTGGGGGGTGATTTGGGGGTTATTTGTACTGGGGGGGGGGGTGATTTGGGGGTTATTTGTACTGGGGGGGTGATTTGGGGGTGATTTGTACTGGAGGGGGTGATTTGGGGGGTATTTGAACTGGGGTGATTTTGATGGTATTTAAACTGGGGGGGTGATTTGGGGGTTATTTGTACTGGGGGTGATTTGGGGGTTATTTGAACTCGGGGGGGGACATTTGGGGGGGGGGGTATTTGTACTGGAGGGGGTGATTTGAAGGGTGTTTGAACTGGAGGGTGATTTGGGGGGTATTTTAATTGGGGGGGTGATTTGGGGGTTATTTGTACTGGAGGGTGATTTGGGGGTTATTTTTACTGGAGGGTGATTTGGGGGTTATTTGTACTGGAGGGGTTGATTTGGGGGTATTTGAACGAGGGGGGGTGATTTGGAGGGTATTTGAATTGGGGGGGGGTTTGGGGATTATTTATACTGGGGGGGATTTTGGGGTTATTTGTACTGGAGGGGGTGATTTGGTGGTTATTTGTACTGGAGGGGGTGATTTGGGGTGTATTTGTACTGGGGGGTGATTTGGGGGGTATTTGAACTGGGAGGGTGGTTTGGGGATTATTTATACTGGAGGGGGTGATTTGGGGGGTATTTGAACTGGGGGGTGATTTGGGGGTTATTTGTACTGGGGGTGATTTGTACTGGGGGGGTGGTTTGGGGATTATTTATACTAGAGGGGGGATTTGGGGGTTATTTGTACTGGAGGGGGTATTTGTAATAATGGGGATGATTTGAGGGGTATTTGACCTGGGGGGGGTGATTTGGGGGTTATTCAGACATGGGAGTAAGTCACACATGTGCAAGTCATAAGCAAGTCTCAAGTCTTAACCTTCAAGTCTCAAGCAAGTCCCAAGTTACTGTGATGAAAAGCAAGCAAGTCAAGTCGAGTCCCTGCTAGAAGTCAAGTCATTTATTTTGGTCAAGTCACAAATCAAGTCAAAAAATACTGATCTACCCCATACTGTATAAAAATAATAGGAGGGATAACAATAAATAATATTGGTTATGTGCCCGTGCCTCACTGTGCCTCACTGTGCCCATGCCTCACTGTGCCCATGCCTCACTGTGCCCATCAGCCGTGTATCTGATCGGCGGCATCCCGGCGGCCATTCCAGTATTCAAAAGCCACGCCTCCTCCTCATCTGTGATAGACGGAACACTCAATTTCCCAGTGTAGCGACCTCACTCCCTTGTCTTGTGAATCGGACATCCGATAGCTCTTGTCTAGGGGTATCTTGTATGCGAGAGTGAGATGCGCCACGGCCCATGTCCCCCCATTGCAACGGGTGAGGTGAAGGCCAGAACCTGTTGTTTTCCTCGGGCCTGTGTGCTTCTTTAAGAGCCAAGTCTTGCTGTGCTGACACTTCCCTTCGCTCCCATTAACCAGAGTACCACACACCGATAAAGGTCCAACTCTTGTTTATTGTAGCACACAAATAAACAGTCCTTTGTCAGCCGACTGGTTGGGACCCATAAAACATTTCCATACGGTGGGGTGAGCAGGTCGAGGCACGGTCCTAACAATCAAACTAAACCATTGTGGTTTCACCAGCGGTTGCTACAGCCATCGGCTTGAGAGAGAACTTGAATCTTTGGAGTTTCTACCAGCGACTCTGGAGAACATGAACTGGAGTACCTTCGCTGCGTTGTGGCCCCTGTCAGGGGGGAAGATGTCCCTCCAAGGGAGTTACCAGAGGCCCTCCGTCACCGAGTTGATGCTACTCCGTGCTCTTCAAAAGGGTAACCTCTCCGGCCTCCTCACCTCAGATACGGGCCCCATCCACCCCAGGGTCCCTCGGACTCATCCGCCCTTGCGGAGCCCAGTCGAAGTCACTGGGCCCCAGGCCTCCAGTGTAGTACCTCACCCCAGGCTTAAGGTGCCTGAGATGGACGCCAACACTGCTCCGACCAGGCCATGGGCACCAGGGCCGGTGCTCCGGACCGCCAGCACCCAGGCCTAAGGTGCCTGGGCGTGGGATAGCAAGAAGAGACCTCGTGGCGAGGGCGTCTCCCCCTTTTATGTCCTCCTCTAGCAGCCACAGCAGGTTCCCCGCCCCGCTGTACCACCGCCAGAGTAGGAGAAAAAGGTGTAGCACTGCGGCAGTGGTTCTACCTCGACTTGGGACAACATCGCCAATCACAGGTCAAGGAGAATAGCACACCACCAAAGTCCTCCACGACTTAAATGGTCTAAACCTTCTCATGATTGGTACATCCTGGATCATCCTACCACCCAGGTGCTCCCACTAGATTTAGACCCCCGCTACACACTCCCCCCTGTGGTTTGACGCTGGTCCCCAGCGTCTGGTGCAAACCCATGTCTCCCAAAGAGTGGTAACATAAGCCTGACCCCAGAGGCCATCCCTCAACTTAAATCCTAATTTGTGCCAAGACCTGCTCGAGGGAAGGGGAACATAAAGTAATAAAATTTCCAATAAACAATCTGAACATGTACACATATACAATCCCTCCCCCTAACTGTCTAAGAACCACCCCATACTCAGTAGCCTTGACAGACGGATCTCCTGCAGAAGGGAAATAAAAGAAAAACACAACATCCTAACATATTTGTGTAACTTGGAATGAATGGGTCTATCAGCCGAGAGGCCCACTCGCTCCAATAAGTAAGGTGGTGCAAGTGTAAAAAAAAAAAAAAACAACCGTTGCGCAACACTGCCACCTGGTGACAGTGCTACTGTAATGACACTTGGCTGAATCTTCCAGACAACCTTCTTTCTTCTGGCGGTGTCCCTACTCTGACTCTACCCCAAAAGTCCTTGTGTTCAAGAGAGTTCTGCAGTAAACAAAAGTGCAACAGCACACAGGAGTCTTCTCTTTTTTTCCTACAAGTAAAACTTCGGATGCGGCAAAAACAGGGTCTTCAGATGCTTATCAAAGGTTTCAACATTATATTCAATGTCCTCTCTATCCTTCCGACAGATAAGCACCCTGTCTGCATGGATGTGACGGCCCAGCATCCACTCCGCTTTGCAGTCTCTGAATTGTTTAGACACTGATGGTGAACAGGACAAGTACCGGCGGGCATGAGGCACTTTGAGTTTTTCCCAAACAAACTTGTCATACCATCGCTGAGTCAAGACCTTGACTTCAAAAAGTAAGTCCCGAGGCAAATAGGGGTATTCCCATCCATATTCACGGGCAACTCTCTGACAAAAGAGCCGCTGCAGTCGGGCCAAAGGTGGCATCGTGGCCCGCTCACCTTCTCCAGGCGGAACGATAGCTTCTGGATGCCGAGGTACTTTAACTACCTCCTGAGGTTTGAGTCTTGGTGCCCGCAGTGATGCGCGCTGTGTTCCCGCTACCGGAACGGGTGATGCTGCGGGTGGTGGAAGGACAGGCAGAGGACTAGGCTTCCTCGTAAGCTCCGGGGCTTCCGCCGGGGCGTACTGTCTCCTGTGGACATAGGCCGATCCTGTGGTGCACGTAGCGCAAGCAATGGCACTTTGTCCCAGCCCTTGCGGTGAAAGAGTTCATCAATTTCACCATCATCTCCACAGTCCGACAGCGATTCTAGGTCGGAGGTGTCGTACATCTCTGTGGGCAGGTAGTTCCCAGATGACACGGAACCACCCTCCCTGGCGGGCTCCACCGACTGTGGACTCCCGACACCTCCAACCAACACCACAGTCCCAGCCCCTGGCTCACCTGGACCTTTGGGAGAACAGGGATGTCCAGGACTCCTCCAACCGGATCCATCCAGGCCCGGCAAGTGGCGGGGTGAAGCTCGACCATGACCACAGGACGCCTGTACCAGGCCGACTTTCCTCTTCAGAGGTGGGAGCAGGGAATCTGTGGCGACCGAAGCAGCATCCTCGGATTTTCCTTTCTCAGTCTCTGGTTGGGCAGTCACGTCGCCCTGGTCAGTGCGTACGGGGACCTCCGCAAAGGCCTGGATCTCCCCTTCCGGAGTAGCGGTACCTGTGAGGCAGTTGAGGCGAAGGGCCCGGGGCCTTACTGTGGATGGCTCCACCTCGAACAAGAACTCTTTGCATGCCTCGCAACGCCCGAATGGCTTCAGGTGGACCACCAGTCCCGAACATCCGGGACAGATCACGCCGAGGGCCTCCGTGTCTCTGCAGGTTTACAGAGCCAACTGCCCTCGGGGTCTAAGTCTTATCCCCGTGTCTGTAAGGGGAGCAGCAAAAGCAGTCATCTTCGTGGGGTAAGGAACCGGAATCCACGGGGAACTTGAGCTCATCCCGACTATCTGCTGCTCCGTCACGCACTGACCTCGCGCCGGAGTCTCCACGTGTATCTCCCCACATGGCCAGACTCCTCCCATCACTTGCATGTTTTCGCGGGCTTCCACTAGCCTCTGCCCACGAACTGCGCAGCTATGGGGTGCCTCATGGCGCAGTGCAGTAAAAGCCCCCACATGTAGTACGTCACACGGCTGGACTTCTCCCTCTTCTCGCTCTTCCGCATGGGCCTTTCCCGTCTTAGGGTCATTTCCACGACTTCGAGCAGGGATGCACTTTGGCCGATCACATGGCCGACCCACTCGGAACTCCTCCGGGCAGCAAAGTTCAAACACAGACGTTCTCAGTCTCATAGTCAAAACACACACGATCCCGGACTTACGAGCCCCCACGTGTAGCGGCCTCACTCCCTTCTCTTGTGAATCGGACATCCGATAGCTCTTGTCTAGGGGTATCTTGTATGCGAGAGTGAGATGCGCTACGGCCCATGTCCTCCCCATTGCAACGGGTGAGGTGAAGGCCAGAACCTGTTGTTTTCCTCGGGCCTGTGTGTTTCTTTAGAAGCCAAGTCTGTTGTGCTGACACTCCCCTTCGCTCCCATTAACCAGAGTACCACACACCGATAAAGGTCCAACTCTTGTTTATTATAGCACACAAATAAACAGTCCTTTGCCAGCCGACTGGTTGGGACCCATAAAACATTTCCATACGGTGGGGTGAGCAGGTCGAGGCACGGTCCTAACAATCAAACTAAACCACTGTGGTTTCACCAGCGGTTGCTACAGCCATCGGCTTGAGAGAGAACTTGAATCTTTGGAGTCTCTACCAGCGACTCTGAAGAATATGAATTGGAGTACCTTCGCTGTGTTGCAGCCCCTGTCAGGGGGGAAGATGTCCCTCCAAGGGAGTTACCAGAGGCCCCTCCGTCACCGAGTTGATGCTGCTCCGTGCTCTTCAGAAGGGTAACCTCTCCGACCTCCTCACCTCAGATACGGGCCCCATCCACCTCAGGGTCCCTCGGACTCATCCGCCCTTGCGGAGCCCAGTCAAAGTCACTGGGCCCCAGGCCTCCGGTGTAGTACCTCACCCCAGGCTTAAGGTGCCTGAGATGGCCGCCAACACTGCTCCGACCAGGCCATGGGCACCTGGGCCGGAGCTCCGGACCGCCAGCACCCAGGCCTAAGGTGCCTGGGCGCGGTATAGCAAGAAGAGACCTCGTGGCGAGGGCGTCTCCCCCTTTTATGTCCTCCTCCAGCAGCCACAGCAGGTTCCCCGCCCCGCTGTACCACCGCCAGAGTAGGACAAAAAGGTGTAGCACTGCGGCAGTGGTTCTACCTCGACTTGGGACAACATCGCCAATCACAGGTCAAGGAGAATAGCACACCACCAAAGTCCTCCACGACTTAAATGGTCTAAACCCTCTCATGATTGGTACATCCTGGATCATACTACCACCCAGGTTCTCCCACTAGATTTAGACCCCCGCTACACCAGCATTCAGTGTTCCGCCTATCACGGACATCCGCTCATCCTCATAACACAGACGAGGATGAGAGGATGTCTGTGATAGGCGGAACACTGCCTGCTGTGAAATTGAGTGTTCCGCCTATCACAGACGAGGAGGCGCGGCTTTTGAACACTGCAATGGCCGCCGTCTGTCTGCATGACACGCTGATCGGGAAGGCAGACGGCGGCTTGCGGTTAGTGTTAGTGGTGCCAAGTCATTGCAAGTCATATAGCCCAAGTCAAAGTCAAGTCGCAAGTCATTAGTGACAAGTCAAAGTCAAGTCGAGTCATTTATTGAATTCTGTCAAGCAAGTCGCAAGTCCTCAAACAGGTGACTCAAGTCCCCCACCTCTGTTATTTGTACTGGGGGGGGGGGTGAGTTGGGGGGTATTTGTACTGCCTTGGCGTTTTTTGGGCCTCAAGAAATTAGATCGGCCGTCAGGACATCAGGACTGATCGATTATCAGATACATCTTCCATAGTTTGTGGATTTCCTACAGAATAAATAATAGATTTGGGTGATTTTCACCAAAGAAATGGAGCCGAATATATTTTGTCTGACATTTTATAACAGAAACAAAAAAAAAAAACGTTTTTTGTTTGTTTCTTTATTTAGCAAACCGACTCCCCCCCCCGCCCAGAGGTGATTTATTACCACCAAAAGAAAATTGTATTTGTGTGATATAAATCTCATATGTGTCCAGTGTTACAGGACCGCGTAATTGTCATTCAAAGTGTGACGGCGCTGAAAGCTGAGACTTGGCCTGGGCAGGAAAGGGGGGGGGTAAAAGTGTCCAGTATTGAAGGGGTTAAACTCTTTCAATGGTAGATGTAGCAATCCAAAAGGGATGAGACGAGTTCACTATTAGGGGGGGGGTTACGTCCCCTTTTATTCTGAGAACGCACCCCTCCTCCCCCCCCCGTCCTGTGAACGGTTTAGTACATACAAACTACAAATAGCGGCTTATTGGCGAGTAATCCTATCGCGGCGAGCCGGCCCCGGATTATCTGATCATGCCGGCGCGTTATCGGCTTGTCGGTAAAAATTTATGTCAGCGGCAAGATAAAAAAGAAAGCAGATGCGCCGGCCTGCCGTAGATCAGCAGCTGTCAGCGCCGCGGCAACAATGCGAGGAGTTATAACCGCGGGAAGATGGAGAGCGCAGCGCCGCGCTTTGATATAGCGCCATCCCTGCACCCCCTCCCCCTCCCCTCCCCTTGTCCAGGTAGCCTTGCATTATTCATACATGAAATTTAAAGACATCATTATGGTAACCACGGCAACAGTTTCTTTTTTTTCTTTTTTTTATGAAAAAGAAGGCTGATTACGGCGTTGGACGCGCAACATGTTTCTAAATAGAACATTCGTAACTTAAAAGAACAAAGAAATAGATCCAAGCGCTCTAAATAACGGGACAGCCTGTCAGATGAGAGAATAATGCGACGGCCGGCGTGTAGATAGCAAAACCATTTAACCGTTTCAATACCCGACACCCCCTCCCCTCCTTCCTGCCCACGCCAATTTTCAGCTGAATGACAATTGCGCGGTCGTGCAACACTGTACCCAAAAAACCTTTTTTTTTTTTATTATTGAAACTGATAGAGCCGCACTGCAGGCCCTCGAGGGTGTGCGCAAGAGCGGTCGTTCTGGGCGACCATCATTTGAGGGCGGGCGGGCGGCAAGTGGTTAAATAATAGACACTGATTTGGGTTATTTTCACCAAAGAAACTAAATTCATGAATAAAAATTATTTATATGCAAAATTTTATAACAGAAACAAAGAAAAACTCTTTTTTTTTGGGGCATTTTTTATTTATTTTGTAAAAAAAATTATAATAATTACAAAATAAATGAAAAAATACCCAAAATTTTGAAAAAAAAATAAAAGTGTTTTTCTTCGTTTCTGTTATAAAAGTTTGCAAATAAATCATTTTTATTCATGAATTTAGGCCAAAAGGAATTTCTTCGGTGAAAATAACCCAAAATCAGTGTCTATTATTTAACCACTTTCCGCCCGCCCGCCCTTAAATGACAGCCGCCCAGAACGACAGTTCTCGCGCGCACCCCCGAGGGTGCACAGCGCGGGGCGATCGCGAGCGCGCTGTGTTGCTAGGACACGGCGCAACCCCTGATCTGTGTAAAGAGCTGCGGCCGCGGCTCTTTAACCATGTGATCGGCTGTGACTGTTTACAAAAGGCATCTTCCCGTTTTGAAGCTCCGTGACACGCTCGCATCCTGCGGGTCCTGCGGTCACGAAGCTCGTAGCGTGCGTGCGCCCGTATGGCGGGATTTTCAAAGCAACATGCCTGTACGTTGCTTTGTCCCCAGGAGCCATTCTGCCGACATATATCTACTGACAGCGGTCGGCAAGTGGTTAAGAGGTTTCCAAATCAATTTTGAATAGTTTTCGAATTTCCAAAGAGAATAAAATAGAATAGAAAATAATGGAATAGAATAGAAAAAAAAAATAGAAAAAAATATATAACAGAGAAAAAAAATATAACAAAAAAATTTAATAATAGAGTAAAAATTGAATAGAAAATAAAAGGACAGGATAGAAAGAAAATTAAAAGAATATAATAGAAACAAATAGATTAGAATAAAAATAATAGAATAAAATAGAATATAACCATCTTCTAAAATTTAGATAGTAAAGAATAGAATAGAAAAGAATATAATTCAAAAAACAACAGCATAGAATCGAAATTCGAATTTGAATAGAATAGACAAAAAAGATTAGAATAGAATAGAAAATAACAGAATAGTATAGAAATAAAAACAACAGAATAGAATACAAAGAATATAACTATCTTCCTATTCTAATCTATTATTTTCTATTCTATTCAAATTTGAATTGATCCTATTTGAATTTTGGGAAATTATTTTTCTATTTGTCTATTCTATTCTATTCTTTTTTTATTCTATTATTTTATTTTCTATTATATTCTATTCTTTTCTATTCTATCCTATTCTATTCTAATTTATTCTTTTCTTTTCAAATTCAAATGTATTCTATTCGAAACTCGAATTTCATAAGATGATTATGTTCTTTCTATTCTATTCAATTCGGTTCTGTTTTTTTTTCTATTCTATTCCAATTTATTATTTTCTATTCTGTTCAAATTAAAAATTGATTCTATTTGAATTTTGAGAAATAGTTATATTCTTTCTATTTTATTCTATTCTGTTCTTTTTTTCTATTCTTTTATTTCTTATTTTGTTCAGTTTTCTTTGTTGTACTTTGATTATTTTTATTGTTTGATACTGATGACATATTTTCATGTCTTGTACAGACCAGAGGAAACAAAAGATGAGTGAAAGGCCCTGATGAAGCACAACTGTGTGAAACATGTTGGCCAGACGCACAATCAAGTATTTTGTTTCCCAAACTCCCTCACGGTCCATGTAAAATTATGAACTGTGTATTTTAATGATGTATTAAAATGTATATTTTTCTATACAATCTTGTTTTTTGCGCTCACCTTTAAACAGTACTGGTGTCTCCCATTAAAATCCCATTTGTTTTGAGAGCCCGGCTCTCTTCTCACCCTTTTGTCCTTTTATCTGTTCTGTTTTACTCTATTATAATATATTCTTTTAATTTCTGTTATATCCTTTTCTGATCTATTCAATTGTTTTCTATTATATTCCTTTATTTTCTATTCTATTTTATTCTCTTTGAAAAACTATTCGAATTCAAAAGCTTTTCAAAATAGATTTGAAAACTATTCGAAACGATTCAAATTCTGTCCAAATATATATTTTTTTCGTTATTTCGGATTCATTTAAATTCGGTACTATTGTAATTCGGAAATTTTAAATACATCCGAATTTCCTAAAAAAATGAAACGTTCGATTTGGGAAACAAAACGAACTGCACATGTCTACATTGGACAATGCGGTCAAATTCCAGCACCTATTAGAGTCCACAGTCATACATAGACACACTGCTTGTGCTGGAGACCGCGCTGGACTGACTGGGATTGGTCTCTGGTCCTGGGTGGGTATTGGTGTGGGCAAAAAAAGGGATTTTTATAACAGCTTACCTGTAAAATCCTTTTCTTGGAGTACATCACGGGACACAGAGCGACTTAGTCATTACTAATGGGGTTATATAGATACCTTCAGGTGCTGGCACTGGCCAATTCCAAACCGGAAGTACCCTCCCCTATATAAGCCCCTCCCACCCGGGAGCACCTCAGTTTTGTAGCCAAGCAATAAGTGTCCCAAAAAGAGGGGTGGGAGCTCTGTGTCCCGTGATGTACTCCAAGAAAAGGATTTTACAGGTAAGCTGTTATAAAAATCCCTTTTTCTTTTTCGTACATCACGGGACACAGAGCGACTTAGTCATTACTAATGGGACGTCCCAAAGCAATGCCAAATGAGGGGGGGGGTACATAAGCTGGGCGCCATCAGGCATGAGGATCTTTTGCGGCCTGCAACACACTGCGCCCAAAGGCGACATCCTCCTGACTTCTAACGTCCACCTGGTAGAACCTAGTAAACGTGTGTACCGAAGACCATGTTGCGGCCTTACATACTTGAGCCAGGGAGGCCTGGTGATGCACTGCCCATGAAGTTCCAACCGCTCTTGTGGAGTGCGCCCTAACTTTGAACGGAGGCGGTCTCTTTCTCAAGCCATAGGCTTGTATTATGACCTGTCGAATCCACTTGGCTAAAGTAGATTTTGACGCTGCCTGACCCCTTCTGGGGCCTTCCGGCAGAACAAACAAAGAATCCGTTCTGCGAATCTGAGCAGTGGCTTTTAGATAAGCTTTAACTGCTCTTACCACATCCAAAGAATGTAATAACTTTTCCTCTACTGAGCTAGGTTTGGGGAAAAAAGAAGGAAGAACCACATCTTGGTTCAAATGAAACCTCGATACCACCTTAGGAAGAAAGGCTGGATGAGGACGTAATACTACTCTGTCCTTATGGACAACCAGATATGGCTCCTTACAGGACATAGCTGCTAATTCCGACACTCTTTTAGCCGAACAAATGGCTACTAAGAAAACCAATTTCCTGGTGAGAAGAACCAAGGAAATGTGTTGTAATGGTTCAAACGGTTGTTCCTGTAGAACCGACAGAACCAGGTTTAAGTCCCAAGGACATATGGGAATACTAACCGGAGGGCTAATACGCATCACTCCTTGTATAAAGGCTTTGACTAGTGAATGCGAAGCCAAGGGCCTTTGAAAAAATATTGACAAGGCCGAAATCTGACCCTTGATAGTACTCAAGGCCAGCTTCCTATCTACAGCCCACTGTAGGAAGTCCAGAATCCTCCCTATCATGTACTTACGTGGATGCCATTTCTTGGTCTCACACCACGTAATGTACGCTTTCCAGATCCTATAATAGATCTGCCTGGATACCGGTTTCCTGGCATTGATCATGGTAGATACCACAGAATTAGAGAGCCCTCTCTTTTTCAGAATGTGGGCTTCAATAGCCAGGCCGTCAAACCTAGGGCTGGTAAGGAAGGGTGGTATATCGGTCCTTGCGACAGCAGGTCCGGACGAAGTGGGAGGGTCCAAGGACTCCTCACTGACATTTTTACAATCTCCGCGTACCATGCCCTTCGGGGCCACGCTGGAGCCACCAGAATCACTGGTTTCTTTTCTACCCTGATTCTGCGGAGTAATCGCGGTAACAATTGTGGCGGTGGGAATGCATATATCAGCTTGAACCGATCCCAAGGGAACACTAGGGCATCCGAGCCGCAAGCTAGGGGATCCCTTGTGCGAGACACAAACCTGTCCACCTTTGCGTTGAATCTGGATGCTAGCAGATCTACATCCGGTGTTCCCCACCGCTGGCATATTGCCTGGAAAACCTCGGGGTGAAGAGACCATTCCCCCGGGCATAATTGTTGGCGACTTAGAAAGTCCGCTCTCCAATTTTCCACTCCTGGGATGAAAACCGCAGATATGGCTGGGACATATCTTTCTGCCCACTCCAGGATGCAATTTGCTTCCTTCTGGGCTGCACGACTTTTGGTGCCACCCTGATGATTGATATATGCCACTGCCGTGGCATTGTCTGATTGAATTCTGACAGGGGACCCCTGGAGTTTGGATGTCCATGCTACTAGGGCATACCGGGCTGCTCGTATCTCTAAGAGATTGATGGGCAGGGCCTTTTCTGCTTCTGACCACCTGCCCTGGAGAGACCATTGCTCCAGCACTGCCCCCCAGCCGATGAGGCTGGCATCTGTAGTGACCACCTTCCAAGAAACCGGACTGAAGGGTTTCCCTCTTTCCAGATTCTGGGGCACCAACCACCAATGGAGGCTCTTGCGAACGGAAGGGGACAGGGACATTGGTAAGTCTAAAGCCTGAACTTTTTTGTTCCAGGCTGACAGTATGGCCCTTTGCAAATTCCTTGAATGGAATTGACCGTAGGGTACCGCTTCGAATGAAGCCACCATCTTTCCCAGCAGCCTCATGCAGAGACGTATGGATGGTTTTCTTTTTGTACCCACTAAGTGGGTCAAATTTCTTAAAGACGACACCTTCTCTGGAGGTAAGAAAATCTTTCTCTGATTTGAATCCAGCCTTAGCCCTAAGTATTCCAGACTTTTGACTGGTCTTAGAGCTGACTTGTCCCGGTTGATAATCCAACCGTGATATTCCAGATACTCGATTGTCTTGTGAATAGCTACTTCCAGCTTTTCCACTGAGTGGTCTATTAGTAGCAGGTCGTCTAGATATGCCATTATCGTTACACCCTGTGTTCTTAGATTGGCCAATAATGGGGCCAGAATTTTTGTGAACACTCGTGGTGCTGTGGCCAGACCGAAAGGTAAGGCTCTGAACTGAAAATGGCGCCCTTCTACTGCAAAGCGTAGAAATTTCTGATGGGCCGGAAAGATGGGAATATGCAGATAAGCATCCCTTATGTCGATCGAGGCTAGCCATTCCTGCCCTTGTAGGGCGGTGGCCACTGATCGGATCGACTCCATCCGAAAAGTCCTGATATTTAGGAACTTGTTTAGCCCTTTTAGATTTAATATGGGCCTCACGTCCCCATTTGGTTTGGGGACTGTGAAAAGGTTCGAGTAAAACCCGAATCCGCTTTCTTCCAGGGGAACCTTCATGATTACCCCTTGGAGCAATAGTTGTTCTAGTGCCAGAAGGAGGGATCCTCTCTTTTGGGGATCTCTTGGCACATTTGACCTCATAAATTGGGCAGGAGGAGTGCCTTTTAACTCCAGCTTGTATCCCAGACTTACTGCGGAGAGCACCCATCTGTCTCTGATGGTGTCCCGCCAGGTCTCTGTGAACAACTGAAGTCTTCCCCCCACCCGATTGAGCGGGGGCAATACTTCATGCCTTAGGGGGAGGTTTTGTACCTCTCTTGATCCAGGGCTTCTTGTTACCCTGTGATTGTCCCTGATTTCTGCCCCCTGAATTTGACCGCGGAGGCCGTCGGAACTGCTTCACAGCCGATGTGCCCGGGACTGGAGAGGTAGGCCTCTTAAAAGAAGGACTTCTACCCTTGTTCTTAACCGGTAAGAGTGAACTTTTACCGGCAGAAATTTTCTGGATATATTTGTCCAGATCTTCTCCAAATAAGCGTTCTCCATGAAATGGGAAGCTAACCAGCAGTTTTTTACAGGGAGCTTCAGCAGACCAGTTTTTGAGCCACAGAAGCCTACGCATATGTACTATAGACAGCGTAAAGCGGGAGGCCTGTTGGATTGTATCCTTTATGGCGTCCACCGCAAAACACAAGGCTCTAGGCAGGTCAGCTAGGGCATGAGCCTGCTGATCTGGTAAGTCCCTTAAGACTTGTTTCAACTGATCTTTCACTGCTTGGCAGACTCCAATCGCTGCTACCGCAGGTTGTGTCACCATACTTGCTGTAGAGAAAGCAGATTTTAGTAAAGACTCCAATTTTTTATCTATTGGGTCTTTGAACATTGGAACATTATCTACTGGACATGTCAGTGATTTGTTAACAGAAGAGATGGCTGCGTCCACTATAGGGACCCTCCATTTTCTTATGAACTTATCCTCCATGGGATAGATCACCGGAAATCTCTTGGGGGGAGCAAATATTTTATCAGGATGCTCCCAATCCTGGTAAATAAGCCCTTCTAATAAAGGGTGGATTGGGAAGGAACAGACCGCCTGGGGAGCTTTTAGCGACCCCAGCGAGGAAACCGTAGTGGATGGTGGTTCCGCCAGAGGCATTTTAAATGCTGATCGGACCATGTTAGTCAGAGACTGAACCCATAATCTTTCAGCCTGAGAAGCTGAGAAAGGTTCTTCCACTGTTGATTCCTCTATAAGTGAATCAACCTCATCCTGATCCCCTTCAGGTAGGTCGATCTCTGTGTGGGGCTGTTCCTCCACTAACAGGCACTCTGAAGGAGGAGACGGAGATCGGACGCGCTTTTCCTGTGACAGGGAAGCAGCGATCAATGCTGTTAATCTCTCTTCCAATCCTCCCAGAGTTGAGGATAAAACCTCCTCTGTTATATATACAGGAGCAGGTGGACTGGGGACAGCCGCAGCACCAGGCATTCCTGCGGGGTTTCTACGGCTACTGACCTCTGCATTCTCAGGGGAGATTGGTGCAGTGCAAGCATGCCCAATATCCTCAGAGCCCGATGGAGACCCCTTTGGCTTCCTGGAAGATCTATTTCCGGAGCGTCTGGACGACATATCCTTTAAGCACAAAGCTGAGGTATTCCCGTCGTCATACACCAATTTTTGCTGGTAATAGTCTAACACAGGTGCTGCTATATACCAGCTGGTGTCCACTAAAGTGCCTTTCTATGGGGATGCCTGCATCAACCGCCTCTGTGTGCCACTGTTTGTTGCTAGCTCTGTTTGCATGCAGCTGACACTTGTACTGTGTCTTTTAACCATGCTGGGACGCCCGCACATGCGCAGAAGCGCCGCGGCGCGCATCGAGCGTCATCCACCCGCCCCGCCCCTTTTTTTTTCATAGGAGGCGCGTGCACGCGCCCGCGCGCGCGCCCGTGCGCCAATGGCGCCCTTTTCGAAAACCAACAGAGGACTAGGAGCCAGGGCCCTTTTTGCCGGAGGGCCTGTGCGGTGGATGAACGCAGCAACAGGGCAGAGGAAGTGGATTCCCTCAGAGAAACTTACCAGCTGCCTGGATCTTTTGAGTTGAGAAAACCAAAGATCCACATTTACAAGAAAAATGGACTACAGCGGCCTCTAGTGGTTTAACACAGGTACCGCGGTCCCTGTTTTTTTTTTTTTTTCTTGACTACTATTAAAATTTTACATTTTCAGTAGTTATAGGCAAACACAGATATTTAGCGGGAATACCGTTAGGTAACAGACAGAAAGACAAATTAGGCTTGGGGGTCCCCCAATAGAACCAAGTTCCTGAGGGCCCCCACTTACCTGATCCCCGCCGCAGGACTTTGTTTGGTCCACAAAAGTCCAAACTTCACCTATCACGGCAGGCATTGTAATTAAACCTTCAGGGACCGGGTTCCCAAGGATTCCACTCCCCTGGACCTGTATAGCACCCTGCACAGACAGCGTCTTGGTCGTGGGTATGACCAGAGCTCTGGATCCCAGGGTCCAGCCCTCCTAAGAGAAGCATTACAGGCAAAACCTTGCTCTTCTGCTGCAAGGCCCGGGTACCGACCGTTTAGCTATGAAGCTTTTTTGGTGGGATCCGGAACAGCTTACTAAGGCCCAAAAGAACCTGTACGCAAGCCCAGTGAAAACACATGTTACTCTTTGGCCAACACCTTAGACACTGGCAAAAAACTGAGGTGCTCCCGGGTGGGAGGGGCTTATATAGGGGAGGGTACTTCCGGTTTGGAATTGGCCAGTGCCAACACCTGAAGGTAAACTATATAACCCATTAGTAATGACTAAGTCGCTCTGTGTCCCGTGATGTACGAAAAAGAAAAGGAAGGAATGCCGTCCAGTGGACAGTGTCCAGTGATGAATGCTGGCGATGGGCCCTCTTTTGGGATTGGGCTGCTGCCTTTTCTGTGCGACCTTGCGGTCATTTTAGCATGGAGACTTGGATAAAAAGAAAGGAGCGCCCGGTGTCCAGTAAAATGCAACTTCTAAAGTTTGGTTCATAGATGGTTATTAAAAAGTAGCAACATGTACATCAAACCAACGCGTTTCGGGGGGGACTCCTCCTCTTTCAGGTCTTTTTGCTGCGTACTATTTAAGTGATTCCCATGAATGGTTGTGTTAGATATGAGATTTCAGAAGCAAGGATACAACTAAAGTCGGCATTCCGCCATCTTTTGTTTCTGAAATCTCATTTCTAACACAACTATTCATGGGAATCGTTCCCATCCAATAGTATGCAGCAACAGCGCTGACGAAGGGGGAGGTTGTTCCCCGAAACCTCCAGCCTCCTTCAGGGATCCTAGCCCCCGGATATGCTTCCAGATTCCCCTAGAAACCTCATCCTCTACAAGGCCACCAATCACCCCCCAACCTCCTGCAGTGCAAAAACTCCCCAGTCTCACAGGGAGAGACCCACAGCCTCCTTCAGAGATCTCAGTCCCCCCAGTTGCCCCCAACTTCCCCCAGAAACCTTATCCCATACAATGCCACCAAGTGCCCCCCAACCTCCTGTAAAGCCTCCTCACCTACAAGGCCACCATGTCTGTAACAGAGTCCCCTAAAGGCAGCATCCTGACATCCTTGTTTCTGAAATCTCATATCTAACACAACAATTCATGGGAATCGTTCCCATCCAATAGTATGCAGCAACAGCCCTGATGAAGGGGGAGGTTTTTCCATCAGCCTCCTTCAGGGATCCTAGCCCCCAGATATGCTTCCAGCTTCCCCCAGAAACCTCATCCTCTTCAAGACCACCAATTGCCCCCCAACCTCCTGCAGTGCAAAAACTCCCCAGTCTCACAGGGAGAGACCCACAGCCTCCTTCAGAGATCTCAGTCCCCACAGTTGCCCCCAACTTCCCCCAGAAACCTCATCCCATACAAGGCCACCAATTGCTCCCCAACCTCCTGCAGTGCAAAACTCCCCAGTCTCATGGAGAGACCCACAGCCTCCTTCAGAGATCTCAGTCCCCACAGTTGCCCCCAACTTCCCCCAACTTCCCTCAGAAACCTCATCCTCTACAAGGGCATCAATTGCCCCCCAACCTCCTGCAGTGCAAAAACTCTCCAGTCTCATGGAGAGACCTACAGCCTCCTTCAGAGCTCTCAGTCCCCACAGTTGCCCCAACTTCCCCCAGAAACCTCATCCTCTACAAGGCCACCAATTTCCCCCAACCTCCTGCAGTGCAAAAACTCCCCAGTCTCACAGGGAGAGACCCACAGCCTCCTTCAGAGATCTCAGTCCCCACAGTTGCCCCCAACTTCCCCCAGAAACCTCATCCCATACAAGGCCACTATTTGCTTCCCAACCTCCTGCAGTGCAAAACTCTCCAGTCTCATGGAGAGACCCACAGCCTCCTTCAGAGATCTCAGTCCCCGCAGTTGCCCCCAACTTCCCCCAATTTCCCTCAGAAACCTCATCCTCTACAAGGGCACCAATTGCCCCCCAACCTCCTGCAGTGCAAAACTCCCCAGTCTCACAGGGAGAGACCCACAGCCTCCTTCAGAGATCTCAGTCCCCACAGTTGCCCCCCAACTTCCCCCAGAAACCTCATCCCATACAAGGCCACCAATTGCCCCCCAACCTCCTGCAGTGCAAAACTCCCCAGTCTCACAGGGAGAGACCCACAGCCTCCTTCAGAGATCTCAGTCCCCACAGTTGCCCCCCAACTTCCCCCAGAAACCTCATCCTCTACAAGGCCACCAAATGCCCCCCAACCTCCTGTAAAACCTCTTCGCCTACAAGGTCACAATGTCTGTAACAGAGTCCCCTAAAGGCGGCATCCTGCCATCCTTGTTTCTGAAATCTCATATCTCATAACACAACAATTCATTGGAATCGTTCCCATCCAATAGTACGCAGTAACAGCGCTGATGAAGGGGAACCCCCCCCCGCCGAAGTTGGATTTATGTAAATGCTGCTACTTTTTAATATACATCTATGAACCTTACTTTTGAAGCTGCAATTCTCTGGACACTGAGCACTCCTTCCTTTTACTTAGGGTACTTTCACACTGAAGCGCTGGGTGCGTCGGCGGTACAGTGCCGCTATTTTTAGCGGAGCTTTACCGTTGTTTTTGCCGCGATTTTCGGACGCTAGCGGGGCGGTTTTAACCCCCGCTAGTGGCCGAAAAAGGGTTAAACCCGCCCGCAAAAACGCCGCTTTGCGGGCAGATCGGAGGCACCACCCCATTGTTTTCAATGGGCAGGGGCGCTGTAGGAGCGGTATATTCACCGCTCCTACAGCGCCTCAAAGATGCGGCAGGCAGGACTTTTTTTAGCATCCTGCCAGCGCAACGCTCCAGTGTGAAAGCCACTGGAGATAAAGGAGCGGCTCTTTCAGGGCGCTTTGCAGGCGCTATTTTTAGCGCAATAGCGCCTGCAAAGCACCTCAGTGTGAAAGTAGCCTTAGACACACGGCACCACTGCTATATCAGGAAGGCAGACGGGGAACTATAAAGGTTGAGGCTGGTAGTACCAATGTCTACCCAACTAAATATTTATTTTAGTTGAGCTTTATAACCCAAAACAAAAGTTAAATCACCGCGCCACACACTGAACCCATATAGTTTCTACTGAGACTGAAGAGGATGCATCTGTAAAGAAATCATCAGTGGAGCCTGGTATAAATAGTAGCAAAACCAAAAAGAATAAAAAATGGCACAAAACCCTTCATGCTATATAATGGTGGATGAAAATTATTGTATTAGATCTGTAGAGTATACTTGCAATGGACAGAAAATCCGAACGGGCTAACGTGATTAGGATCCAAGTTTGTATGAGGCCAACATGGTGGTTTATGTGTAGCTGGACCACCCGAGTTATTTAGGGGGCCCCTCTGCAGAATACTGAATCCTCCAATCTGCTTCCTCAGTCAGTGAGTGACCCGAGGAACTTTCGCTAGGGTGGGCGGCCACTTTCACAGATGTCACCAAGTCCAAGGCATCCATCTGGTGGGATCTCTGTGTTCCAGACCACTTAATGAAACACCATGGGTCCTCTTTGCTCCCAGGGGTTTATCTGTTTGATTCGAGTCACCTGAGCTGAGTAAGGTTGTTGAACTGTCGGCTGGCCAATCAGACCATTTCAATTGGGCTTTACCTCTGCTGTCCAAAAATGCGGGCTCTATAAAATGAGGAGTCTAAGGAGAGGTTCTAAGAGGGATTACAGAAGGGAGAGACCTCAAGGTGGCCATCACCAAGGCTGGGATCTTCACTAGAAGTTCAAACACCAGGAAGGAGGCGGGGCAATGGCTCAGGATACCACATTTCCAGCTAACATTTTCCACAGTGAAGGAGTGGTCTGAATTTATACTTATTACTTTACGAATGTGCATAATCTTGGGTGGCCGGGTAAATGAGGGCTATGAGTGTGTTCCCCCACCCCCCTTCACGTACTATATAAAGCCAAACGCCATTAAACATGGGAAGTGGTGGGTGGAAAAATACCCTTGCTTCAGTTTTAATAGACAAGGCCTCATCCTGCCCAAAAAAAGGAGGTATGGATAATAGTAAAATGATGGGAACTTATAGTGGAATCTGGATGCCCACTTTATAATAAGGGGATGACCGCATATACAGCCCCTTGGTGGCACTTGGTGGCCCTGTAGGGCATAAGGTTTCTGGGGGAAGCTGGTGGCAACTGTGGTAACAGAGATCTCTGAAGGAGCCTTGGGGCTCTCCAAGAGGCTGAGGCTTTGCAAGAGCACTGTAAGAGGTTGGGGAAAATTGGTGGCCTTGTAAGAGATGAGATTTCTGGAAGAAGATGGAGGGGATTCTGGGGGCTGGGATCCCTGAAGGAGTTGGGCGGTTTCTCCAGGAGGTTGGGTGCTTTGCAGGAGCACTGCAGAAGGTGGGGGGGCAGTTGGTGGCCTTGTATGGCATTACGTTTCTGGGGGAAGATAGAGGGTATTCTGGGGACTGGGATGATCCCTGAAGGAGACGGGGGCCGGGGGTTTCTCCCGGAGGTTGGGTGCTTTGCAGGAGCACTGCAGGAGGTTGAGGGGCAGTTGGTGGCCTTTTAGGGGATGAGGTTTTTGGAGGAAGCTGGAAGCAACTGTGGGAGCTGTAAACTCTGAAGGAGGCTGGGACTTTGCAAAAAGATTGCAGGAGTTTGGAGGGCACTTGATGGCCTTGTAGGGGGTGGGGTTTCTGGGGGAAGCTGGGGGCAACTGTGTGGGCTGGGATCTCTGAAGAAGGCTGGGGGTTTCTCCAGGAGACTGGGGGCTTTGCAGGAGTACTTCGGGAGGTTGGGGGCACTTGGTGGCATTGTAGGGAATGTGATTTCTGGAGGAAGGTTTGGGGCCGGGATCTCTGAAGGAGGCTGGGGTCTTTCCATAAGCCTGGGGGCATTGCAGGAGAACTGCAGGAGGTTGGGGGGGGATCACTTGGTGACCTTGTAGGGGATAAGGTTGGTGAAGGAAGCTGAGGGGAATTGTGGGAACTGGGATCTCTGAAGGAGACTGGGGGTTTCTCCCTGAGGCCAGGGGCTTAGCAGGAGCACTGCAGAAGGCTGGGGGGGGGGCACTTGACCTTGTAAGGGAGGAGGTTTCTGAAGGAGGCTAGGGGCAACTGTGGTATCAGGGATCTCTGAAGGAGGCTGGGGGTCTCTCCAGGAGGCTGGGGGCACTGCGGGAGACTAAAGGGCACTGAAGGAGGTTGGGGGGGGCTGTAGGATGCTGTTGATGGCTGGAGGCACTGTGGGAGGCTGGAGGCTCTGCAAGAGGCTGGGTGGCACTGTGGGAGGTTGGGTGGTACTGTGGGAGGTTGGGTCACACTGTGATACAATGATAAAGTATGGGGCACTATGGCGGGGCTGGAGACTCTGCAAAAAGCTAGAGGGCACTGCATAAGGTTGGGCGGGCAGTTAGGGGCACTATGGGAGGTTGAGGGGCACTGTTGGGGCTGAAATTTCTTTGGGGGGCCTGGGGGCATTGCAGGCCACTATGTGTGGTTGGGTGGCACGATGGACGGTAACAAGCTAGGGGATATTGCAGAAGGCTGGGTGGCACAGTGGGAGGTTCGGGGGGCACTGTTGGGGCTGAAAGTTCTCAGGGGGCATGGGGGAGTTGCAGGCCACTATGTGGGGTTGGGTGGCACGGTGGAAGCTTAGGGAATCTGCAGGCCCAGGAGAAGGAAGGCAGTGGACTGGCAGTGAGCTAGAGCCCAGTGATTGAGAAACCCTGGATTAGGCTAACAACATGTTTTGATGGTTCTAAAGGTCCCCCTTCTTCAGGGCTACAAGACAACAAAAAATGTGTAACAAAGGTGGGACTTTATATGAGATCATGACCAAGAAGGTCATGTACCCCCATCCCTGTCTAATGGCAAATAAAATAAAAACTATAGAGATAACGGGGAATGGATAGAAAGAGGTGGGACTTTATATGGAGCACACAGTCTAGGGAAAAACAACTATCAAACAATTGAAAATAAGAATGTTTTATTCGGTACAAATAGACAATAGTTACATAAAAAATATAGTAATTATGATAGTATTAAAGACCATAAATACATTAGAAAGACAATAATTGATATTGTTGGTACAATTCCCATGAGATTTCAAGAATTTTTACACATGCATGAATATTGTAAACATCATATAGAAAAGACTACAAGGGTAGAGATAGCCTCCAACCTTCCTATTCTGCATAGGTGTAGCTAGAAAGGGACCCTAGGGTAACGGCGTCCCAATCTAAAAACCACAAAACTAAATAAGGTAAAATGTATAATTGTAGAGATCATGAAGGTGCAACCACGGCTTGTAGCTAGCTCAACGCGTTTCGTGGTTTGATATTACCACTCATCAGGAGCAGGCACGTGATGCATGTCTAAAGTAAAATACAGAATTATATAATAGTTAAATTCATAATTAATTAGCATGTGGCAGAGAATAAAGTTGCACATATAGTGGGATGAACCAATCCCATAGTAAAACTTACAGACAGGCATGCTGTGTAGGGAGATATAGCGTGGCCCATTGGACCTAGAGGTCCACCGGTAGTGTCTCCCACGGGAAGTGAGGAAGCGTGTACCAGGAACGCAACCCACCACATGGCCCCTCAAAGAAGGCATGGACACCCATTCGTGTAGGCAAGGTCCCAGTAACCTTGGTAGTAGAGCATGATGTAGTGTAGAGACATCTATTAGGGGCTTCTGTGGAGATAACGATATTGGCAATTAGGGATGAGCTTCGTGTTCGAGTCGAACATACGTTCGACTCGAACATCGGCTGTTCGATCGTTCGACGAAGATCGAACGATTTGGGCCGTTCGCGCCAAATTCGAGTGACGCGAACGGCCCACAATGCACTACGCCATCGCAGTGTCATCCAGGCGCTGTGATTGGCCAAGCATGCACTGTGACCCCGCATGCTTGGCCAATCACAGCGCCGGCAGCGAGGAGAGCAATGATTGGCCACAGGCAGGATGCCTGTGGCCAATTATTGCTGAGGGTGTTTAGTACACGCCCCACACTATAAAAGGCCGCCAGCACGGCGGCCTAGTGTAGTGTGTTCCGGAGCAGGGAAAGACAAGCATAGGCAGGGACAGTGACATTTATTTATTTCTTGCTTAACCTGGATTCCTTTAGTTTAGGGAAAGAGAAGGATAGGTAGGGAGAGTGTCAGTGTGTTTTACTGTGCCAGTCCTTGTTTCTAGGGACAAAGAAGGAAAGTGAGGGGATTTCTCCTTGTGCTATAGTGTGCTTTAAAAAAACATTTTTTCTAGGGACAGAAAACTGTAGGTAGGGAGAGTGTCAGTTTCTTTCACTGTGCCAGTCCTTGTTTCTAGGGACAAAGAAGGAAAGTGAGGGGATTTCTCCTTGTGCTATAGTGTGCTTTAAAAAAACATTTTTTCTAGGGACAGAAAACTGTAGGTAGGGAGAGTGTCAGTTTCTTTCACTGTGCCAGTCATTGTTTCTAGGGACAAAGAAGGAAAGTGAGGGGATTTCTCCTTGTGCTATAGTGTGCTTTAAAAAAACATTTTTTCTAGGGACAGAAAACTGTAGGTAGGGAGAGTGTCAGTTTCTTTCACTGTGCCAGTCCTTGTTTCTAGGGACAAAGAAGGAAAGTGAGGGGATTTCTCCTTGTGCTATAGTGTGCTTTAAAAAAACATTTTTTCTAGGGACAGAACACTGTAGGTAGGGAGAGTGTCAGTTTCTTTCACTGTGCCAGTCCTTGTTTCTAGGGACAAAGAAGGAAAGTGAGGGGATTTCTCCTTGTGCTATAGTGTGCTTTAAAAAAACATTTTTTCTAGGGACAGAAAACTGTAGGTAGGGAGAGTGTCAGTTTCTTTCACTGTGCCAGTCCTTGTTTCTAGGGACAAAGAAGGAAAGTGAGGGGATTTCTCCTTGTGCTATAGTGTGCTTTAAAAAAAAAATTTTCTAGGGACAGAAAACTGTAGGTAGGGAGAGTGTCAGTTTCTTTCACTGTGCCAGTCCTTGTTTCTAGGGACAAAGAAGGAAAGTGAGGGGATTTCTCCTTGTGCTATAGTGTGCTTTAAAAAAACATTTTTTCTAGGGACAGAAAACTGTAGGTAGGGAGAGTGTCAGTTTCTTTCACTGTGCCAGTCCTTGTTTCTAGGGACAAAGAAGGAAAGTGAGGGGATTTCTCCTTGTGCTATAGTGTGCTTTAAAAAAACATTTTTTCTAGGGACAGAACACTGTAGGTAGGGAGAGTGTCAGTTTCTTTCACTGTGCCAGTCCTTGTTTCTAGGGACAAAGAAGGAAAGTGAGGGGATTTCTCCTTGTGCTATAGTGTGCTTTAAAAAAACATTTTTTCTAGGGACAGAACACTGTAGGTAGGGAGAGTGTCAGTTTCTTTCACTGTGCCAGTCCTTGTTTCTAGGGACAAAGAAGGAAAGTGAGGGGATTTCTCCTTGTGCTATAGTGTGCTTTAAAAAAACATTTTTTCTAGGGACAGAAAACTGTAGGTAGGGAGAGTGTCAGTTTCTTTCACTGTGCCAGTCCTTGTTTCTAGGGACAAAGAAGGAAAGTGAGGGGATTTCTCCTTGTGCTATAGTGTGCTTTAAAAAAACATTTTTTCTAGGGACAGAAAACTGTAGGTAGGGAGAGTGTCAGTTTCTTTCACTGTGCCAGTCCTTGTTTCTAGGGACAAAGAAGGAAAGTGAGGGGATTTCTCCTTGTGCTATAGTGTGCTTTAAAAAAACATTTTTTCTAGGGACAGAAAACTGTAGGTAGGGAGAGTGTCAGTTTCTTTCACTGTGCCAGTCCTTGTTTCTAGGGACAAAGAAGGAAAGTGAGGGTATTTCTCCTTGTGCTATAGTGTGCTTTAAAAAAACATTTTTTCTAGGGACAGAACACTGTAGGTAGGGAGAGTGTCAGTTTCTTTCACTGTGCCAGTCCTTGTTTCTAGGGACAAAGAAGGAAAGTGAGGGGATTTCTCCTTGTGCTATAGTGTGCTTTAAAAAAACATTTTTTCTAGGGACAGAAAACTGTAGGTAGGGAGAGTGTCAGTTTCTTTCACTGTGCCAGTCCTTGTTTCTAGGGACAAAGAAGGAAAGTGAGGGGATTTCTCCTTGTGCTATAGTGTGCTTTAAAAAAACATTTTTTCTAGGGACAGAAAACTGTAGGTAGGGAGAGTGTCAGTTTCTTTCACTGTGCCAGTCCTTGTTTCTAGGGACAAAGAAGGAAAGTGAGGGGATTTCTCCTTGTGCTATAGTGTTCTTTAAAAAAACATTTTTTCTAGGGACAGAACACTGTAGGTAGGGAGAGTGTCAGTTTCTTTCACTGTGCCAGTCCTTGTTTCTAGGGACAAAGAAGGAAAGTGAGGGGATTTCTCCTTGTGCTATAGTGTGCTTTAAAAAAACATTTTTTCTAGGGACAGAACACTGTAGGTAGGGAGAGTGTCAGTTTCTTTCACTGTGCCAGTCCTTGTTTCTAGGGACAAAGAAGGAAAGTGAGGGGATTTCTCCTTGTGCTATAGTGTGCTTTAAAAAAACATTTTTTCTAGGGACAGAACACTGTAGGTAGGGAGAGTGTCAGTTTCTTTCACTGTGCCAGTCCTTGTTTCTAGGGACAAAGAAGGAAAGTGAGGGGATTTCTCCTTGTGCTATAGTGTGCTTTAAAAAAACATTTTTTCTAGGGACAGAAAACTGTAGGTAGGGAGAGTGTCAGTTTCTTTCACTGTGCCAGTCCTTGTTTCTAGGGACAAAGAAGGAAAGTGAGGGGATTTCTCCTTGTGCTATAGTGTGCTTTAAAAAAACATTTTTTCTAGGGACAGAAAACTGTAGGTAGGGAGAGTGTCAGTTTCTTTCACTGTGCCAGTCCTTGTTTCTAGGGACAAAGAAGGAAAGTGAGGGGATTTCTCCTTGTGCTATAGTGTGCTTTAAAAAAACATTTTTTCTAGGGACAGAAAACTGTAGGTAGGGAGAGTGTCAGTTTCTTTCACTGTGCCAGTCCTTGTTTCTAGGGACAAAGAAGGAAAGTGAGGGGATTTCTCCTTGTGCTATAGTGTGCTTTAAAAAAACATTTTTTCTAGGGACAGAAAACTGTAGGTAGGGAGAGTGTCAGTTTCTTTCACTGTGCCAGTCCTTGTTTCTAGGGACAAAGAAGGAAAGTGAGGGGATTTCTCCTTGTGCTATAGTGTGCTTTAAAAAACATTTTTTCTAGGGACAGAAAACTGTAGGTAGGGAGAGTGTCAGTTTCTTTCACTGTGCCAGTCCTTGTTTCTAGGGACAAAGAAGGAAAGTGAGGGTATTTCTCCTTGTGCTATAGTGTGCTTTAAAAAAACATTTTTTCTAGGGACAGAACACTGTAGGTAGGGAGAGTGTCAGTTTCTTTCACTGTGCCAGTCCTTGTTTCTAGGGACAAAGAAGGAAAGTGAGGGGATTTCTCCTTGTGCTATAGTGTGCTTTAAAAAAACATTTTTTCTAGGGACAGAAAACTGTAGGTAGGGAGAGTGTCAGTTTCTTTCACTGTGCCAGTCCTTGTTTCTAGGGACAAAGAAGGAAAGTGAGGGGATTTCTCCTTGTGCTATAGTGTGCTTTAAAAAAACATTTTTTCTAGGGACAGAACACTGTAGGTAGGGAGAGTGTCAGTTTCTTTCACTGTGCCAGTCCTTGTTTCTAGGGACAAAGAAGGAAAGTGAGGGGATTTCTCCTTGTGCTATAGTGTGCTTTAAAAAAACATTTTTTCTAGGGACAGAACACTGTAGGTAGGGAGAGTGTCAGTTTCTTTCACTGTGCCAGTCCTTGTTTCTAGGGACAAAGAAGGAAAGTGAGGGGATTTCTCCTTGTGCTATAGTGTGCTTTAAAAAAACATTTTTTCTAGGGACAGAAAACTGTAGGTAGGGAGAGTGTCAGTTTCTTTCACTGTGCCAGTCCTTGTTTCTAGGGACAAAGAAGGAAAGTGAGGGGATTTCTCCTTGTGCTATAGTGTGCTTTAAAAAAACATTTTTTCTAGGGACAGAACACTGTAGGTAGGGAGAGTGTCAGTTTCTTTCACTGTGCCAGTCCTTGTTTCTAGGGACAAAGAAGGAAAGTGAGGGGATTTCTCCTTGTGCTATAGTGTGCTTTAAAAAAACATTTTTTCTAGGGACAGAAAACTGTAGGTAGGGAGAGTGTCAGTTTCTTTCACTGTGCCAGTCCTTGTTTCTAGGGACAAAGAAGGAAAGTGAGGGGATTTCTCCTTGTGCTATAGTGTGCTTTAAAAAAACATTTTTTCTAGGGACAGAAAACTGTAGGTAGGGAGAGTGTCAGTTTCTTTCACTGTGCCAGTCCTTGTTTCTAGGGACAAAGAAGGAAAGTGAGGGGAATTCTCCTTGTGCTATAGTGTGCCAAAGCATTCCTCATCAACCATCTTTGAAATCCTTGATTTTTGGACAGTCAGGGAAATTGTCGTTGTGCTATTCTGTGCAAAAGCAATAATCCTCAACCATATTTAGAAATCCTTAAGTAAAGGGACAGAGAAGGACACCTGAAGGTAGCCCTTATTGCTTTTTTCCCATCTCCCTGCAGGCCATCTATTAGAATGTCTGGAAGGCAAACAAGGAGAGGCAGACAGTTAGGAGGCAATAAAAGAGGGCAAGCAGGCTCTGTGTCTGGGGGCAACAGTGCTGGTCGTGGACGCGGTGCATTGTCATCAGCACATGGCCATGGGACACGCTTGTCCTTGTTTTCGGCAGCTGGACATGTTGAGCCACATCATGCCGAAGACTTGGTAGAGTGGATGACCAAGCCCTCCTCCTCCTCCTCATCCTCTCTCACCCAGGCTCAGGGTACTGGCAAAGCAGCTGCCAAAGCGTCCTCTTCCCTGGTATCAATGTCAGACTCATCATCAGTCACTCCTTCCCTAGACCCACCATGTCCTCCTCCTGAGGAGTCCCCCGAACTGTTTGAGCACAGTGTTGGGTACATGCTCCAGGAGGATGCCCAGCGTTTCGAAGGGTCTGATGATGAAACCCAGCTACAGGAAGGCAGTAGCGTGAGAGCAGACAGAGGGGATGCTCAAGAAGGACACCAATCTGGCAGTCATGTTCCAGCAGCTGCAGCATACTGCCAGATTGGCTCCAGTGATGAGGAGGGAGGGGATGATGAGGTCACTGACTCCACGTGGGTGCCTAATAGGAGAGAGGAGGAGGAGGATGAGGAGGAGGCACATCTCCAACGAGACAGGATGCCCTTTGGTGGCCAGCGTAAGGGCAGTACACCGACGGAATCACACCGCAGAGCTCCGCCTGTGCAGGGCGCTGCCTCTGCCCGTCATTCAAAAAGTTCCTTGGTGTGGGCCTTTTTTGAGGCTAGTGCATCAGATCGCACAGCTGCTGTTTGCAACATATGTCTCAAGCGTATATCGCGTGGCCAAAACATCAGCCGCTTGGGTACCACATGCCTGACCAGACATATGTTGACCTGCCATGCAGCTCGTTGGCAAGCCTACCTCAAAGACCCACACCAAAGAACAAAGCGGACCTCTCCTTGCACCGCATCAGCTGGGATCTCCAACCCCACTATAACTTCAGTCCTCTCTGAAACATGCACTGAGAGGAATGAAGGTGTAGAATTAGGTGTGTCACAGCCAAGTACTTGCGGCCACTCTGCTAGCAGTACACCGACGTCCGATTCTAGCAGGCAAATTTCCCTGCCCCAGCTGCTGGACCGTCGAAAGAAGTTCACTCCCAGCCATCCACATGCCCAGCGGTTGAATGCTAGCTTGGCTAAATTGCTAGCGCTTCAACTGCTGCCTTTTCAGTTGGTAGACTCGGCCCCCTTCCGTGAGTTTGTGCAATGTGCGGTTCCTCAGTGGCAGGTTCCCAAACGCCACTTTTTCTCACGGAAGGCTATTCCGGCTCTCTACCGGCATGTGGAAGGCAATGTCTTGGCCTCGCTGGACAGGGCGGTCAGCGGTAAGGTGCATATTACCGCTGACTCATGGTCCAGCAGGCATGGACAGGGACGTTACCTTTCTTTCACGGCCCATTGGGTCACTCTTTTGGCAGCTGGGAAGGATGCAGGACAAGGTGCAGTAGTGTTGGAGGTTGTTCCACCGCCACGCCTCCAAAATGCTACTACTGGTTGTGACACACCTCTCTCCTCCACCCCCTCCTCTTCTTCTTCCTCCATGGCCTCTTCCTGTGGTTTGTCCTATGAACCAGCGGTGCTCCGTAGCCGTTCACGGGGCTACGCAAGTACGCAGGCAAAAAGATGCCATGCCGTGCTTGCGCTGGTGTGTTTGGGGGACAGAAGCCACACTGGGGCAGAGGTCCTGTCTGCTCTGCAGGGCCAGGCCGAGAGGTGGTTGACGCCACGCCAGCTTAAGCCAGGAATGGTGGTTTGCGACAATGGCACCAACCTCCTCTCCGCCCTCCGACAGGGACAACTGACCCATGTGCCCTGTGTGGCTCACGTCCTTAACCTGGTGGTGCAGCGGTTCTTGGGCAGGTACCCGGGCTTACAGGATGTCCTGAGGCAGGCCAGGAAAGTCTGTGTGCATTTCCGCAGATCTTATGATGCCAGTGCTCGCCTGGCTGAGCTGCAAAAGGAGTTGAACCTGCCCAAGAACCGCCTTATATGTGACATGCCCACCAGGTGGAACTCAACGTTGGCCATGCTGCAGCGGCTGCACACGCAGCAGAGGGCCATCAATGAGTACCTGTGCGACTACGGCACCAGGACAGGGTCAGGGGAGCTTGGTTTTTTTTCTCCACGCCAGTGGGGCATGATCAGGGATGCATGCACTGTCCTGGCACCATTTGAGGAGGCCACGAGGATGGTGAGCAGTGACAGTGCATGCATCAGTGACACTGTACCTCTTGTCCACCTGTTGGAGCACACGCTGCGTGGAATAATGGACAGGGCACTTGAGGCAGAACAGAGGCAGGAAGAGGAGGACTTCCTTGCCTCTCAAGGCCCCCTTTATCCAGACAGTGTTCCTTCTGTCCCACCCATCGCACAGGAAGAGGAAGAGGAGGAGGAGGAGGATTGTGTCAGCATGGAGGTGGAGGCTGGCACTCAGCATCATCAGCAGCAGTCTTTTAGGGATGATTTACAGTCCCAAGAAACCAGTGGACTTGTACGTGGCTGGGAGGAGGTGGCTGCGGATCATGTCATCCTTAGTGACCCAGAGGACTCCGGAGCGAATGCCTCAGCAAAACTACGCTGCATGGCCTCCCTGATCCTGCAAAGTCTGCGGAAGGATCCTTGTATTCTTCGGATCAAGGAGAGGGACCATTACTGGCTGGCCACTCTCCTTGATCCACGGTACAAGGGTAAGGTTGCGGACCTTATGTTACCTTCGCAGAGGGAGCAGAGGATGAGACAACTCCGGGAGGCCTTGCAGAAAGGTCTGTGCAACGCGTTCCCAGAGACTGGGAGGTTACAAACTCCTGGTCCTGGACAACGAGTTGCTGAGGCTTCGGCCAGTCAAAGAAGGAGCGGTGGGGAAGGTGGCCGTCTGACCGATGCGTTCAGACAATTCTTTAGTCCGCAGCCCCAAAGTATGATCGGTTCCAGCAACCATCGCCAGCGTCTGATAAACATGGTGCAGGAATATCTAGGGGCAAGGTCAGACTTGGACACCTTCCCCACCGAAAATCCTCTGGCTTACTGGGTCTTGAGGATGGATCACTGGCCAGAGCTTGCACAGTATGCAATTGAGCTACTGGCCTGTCCTGCATCCAGCGTTCTTTCAGAACGCACATTCAGTGCTGCTGGAGGATTTGTCACGGATCACAGGGTGCGCCTGTCCACCGACTCGGTTGATCGACTGACTTTCATCAAGATGAACCAGTCTTGGATCACCACCAGCTACCACACACCTGATGCTGATATAACAGACTAATTGATTTTAACATGTCACATCCCTTCAAGACTGATGCTGATGCTGAGTGCCTGTGCTGTTATGTTGACTGGCTATCCTCCTCCTCCGAGTCCTCAATGATACGATTGATGATGATAGCTTGGAAGATCATTTTTGTTTATGGGTGCCGCCACCAGTGGCTAAGGCCCAATTTTTCAGCCCCTGTTTTACAGGGGCGTGTAATTACAATTTTTTTAGCAATAATTTGCCATAGGGCTCATTGCTGTGCTCCAAGTACAGTATCTGTGAGGGGTTGGAGTGTTGTGGCACCAGTGCCTAAGGCCCAATTTTTCAGCCCCTGTTTAACAGGGGCGTGTCATTACAATTTTTGAAGCAATACTTTGCAACAGGGCTCATTGCTGTGCTCCAAGTAACGTATCTGTGAGGGGTTGTAGTGTTGTGCCACCAGTGCCTAAGGCCCAATTTTTCAGCCCCTGTTCAACAGGGGCATGCAATTACAATTCTTGATCTAATAATTCACAGCAGGGCCCATTGCTGCACCCACCAAGAGTAACTCTGAGGGCTTACAGTGTTGTGGCAACACCACCACCACCACCACCACCACGAAAGGCCCAATTTTTCAGCCCCTGTTCAACAGGGGCATGCAATTACAATTCTTGATCTAATAATTCACAGCAGGGCCCATTGCTGCACCCACCAAGAGTAACTGTCAGGGCTTACAGTGTTGTGGCACCAGCACCACCATCAAAGGCCCAATTTTTACTACCACTATTCAACAATTATATGTAATTAAAATTCCTGATATAATAGTTGACAGCAGGGCGTTCCAGCACCAACCAAGAGTAACTGTGAGTGCTTACAGTGTTGTGCCAACACCAACAACTAAGGGGCCTATTTCTGCAGAGTATATACGGCAGGTCCCTACTTTCAAACATCCAACTTACAAACGACTCCTACTTGCAAACGCAGGAAGACAACAGGAAGTGAGAGGAAATCTACCCCTAGGAAGGAAAATTCTCTCCTGTAAGAATAAATATGGGAGAAAGGTGTCTCCTCTGTACTGATGCTTTATCAGCAATCCTTGTTTCAAGAAAAACACCACATTTCAAAAACAGTTGTCATTGGGACGGAAAGTGAGGTGAAATGTTCTGAACAGGGGCACAGACAGCAAAACAAATGTTACAGGGGTGATAACCCTTACCTATGTTTTCCAAAAAGTTTAAAAATAGATTTTTGGGCTGGAGCTACACTTAAACAATGTACCTGTTCAAAATTACAAACAGATTCTACATAAGAACAAACCTACAGTCCCTGTCTTGTATGCACCGCCTGTATACGGCTGTTCAGAGTATATAGGGCCTTTTTTATTTTATGTGCGGGGTTCCCCTTAATATCCATACAAGACCCAAAGGGGCTGGTAATGGGCTGGGGTAGGGGGGGGGGGGGGTCATGGGGTAGCTATGCCATTTTTCTTAAAGATTTTCATCCATATTACCGGGACCAGACATTACATTAAAGCCGCAAGCAGTTTTAAATGACTTTTTTCCCTTTAGAAATGTTATTTTGTGCAGGGACAGTTCTAAACACGGGAAACACGTGGCACTTCACAGGCATACTTTAGACACCCCCCAGGTACAATATTTAAAGGAATATTTGACTTTTTTTTTTCACTTTATGCATCATTAAAATGACTGCTCCCGAAAAACGACCGTTTTTAAAACTTCTTTTTGCATTGATACATGTCCCCTGGTGCAGAACCCGGGTTCCCAAACCCTTTTTAGGACAATAACATGCATAATAGTTGTTATAATTAGCACTTTAGAATTCGAACGTTCGCATCCATTGTATTTAATAGGGTTCTAATGTTCGTACGAACTTTCGGTCCGTTCGCGGGTTCTGGTGCGAACCGAACCCGGGGGTGTTCGGCTCATCACTATTGGCAATTAAATAAAACTCCATATAGATGGAGTATGGTGTCTTAGTATAGGGGATAAGGGGATTGAAACATATAATATAATATGATATAGAAAAACCGCAGTGTTCAAGTCATGGGCGTCCGCTGAAATGTTTTCAGGGGGGGGGGGAGGCGCTTCAGCAGCGGCGATACACAGTCGCATTTTACCCTTTCTTCGCCCGCTAGTGGGGGTTAAAAGCGACCTCCCCAACGTTAAAATGTAAAAACACCCCACTGTGCCCCCTGCATATTTAAATAATATCTCTTTGTCACTATTGTGTACCCCCTCTCCACAAATGCACCTCTGGACCCCTTTACATTACACAGCACCCTGCATCACTGGACCCCTTTACATTACACAGCACCCTGCATCACTGGACCCCTTTACATTACAAAGCACCCTGCACCCCTTTACATTACACAGCACCCTGCATCACTGGACCCCTTTACATTACACAGCACCCTGCATCACTGGACCCCTTTACATTACACAGCTTCCTGCATCACTGGACCCCTTTACATTACACAGCACCCTGCACCCCTTTACCTTACACAGCAGCACCCTGCACCTCTTGGACACTACACTCTGACCACTACACTGCACACTGACTACTGACC
Organism: Rana muscosa; assembly: GCA_029206835.1. Lineage (NCBI taxonomy): Eukaryota > Metazoa > Chordata > Amphibia > Anura > Ranidae > Rana > Rana muscosa. Next base: position 342,886,582 of record CM055122.1, read on the forward strand.
ACTACACTGCACACTGACCATATGTATGACATGTCCCATGATGTCATGTCTCTGCAGACACACACACGTGTTGTAGGACATCTCCTCCTCCCTCCATACCGCACACACAGCCCGGCTCTCCTTCCTTCTCACCTTCAGCAGGGCTGGAAGTGGGTGTAAGGGTCGGCGGAGGGTGTACAACACTGCCAATTTGGCCAACACCACCTCGATTCCAGGGGGAGGCAAACGACCCCCCTTGCCCTATGGAGCGGACGCCCATGGTTCAAGTATATATAAAAGCCTGGGTAGAATATTGTTACCTTGTATAGAAGCATAGAGGTTAGGAATACACTGATTGTGAAGGACTTGGAGCCAGAGGTGAGGCCAGCCAGTGACGGACTTATGAAGGCACGGCCCATGCACACACCCCCAACGTCGCACTGCGTGCGTATGGGTCGGGAGGCACCACCGCCTGAGCATCATAGACACCCGGCAGTTGGCGCCAAAACCGACCCACATATTGCACGCGGATGGACAAATACCACCGACCCAGTGGCGTCACAACCAGGACGCAACACACGTGGAAGGATATGCGTGACGTCGGTGTGCAGCGCATGGCACCCGCCCACCCCAACATCAAAGGGGAAGAGGGGTCACCAGCGGTGCACATCGCAGTTCCCGGGCTGAAATAAAACCCAGAGAAACATGAGTCCTGGCCCCGCACCACCCAAGGGACACAGCATATAACAATAGCCAATAAAGTCTGTAAGGCGGGACGAGTTAAACATCTCATGTGCAACAATACCTCTGAGGCATACCAGCAGGAGGGGAGTGTAGATAGGAGGAATTGTGTTTGGCTATGTAAAGGTTCCATTACAGTATTAGAATTAATCCACTATTCTAATGCCTGTGTTAATCACAGATAATAAATTAACATAACAAGACTGCGTGCTCCCATCCCTAAACCATTGGAAAAAATGTGTAACAAAGGTGGGACTTTATATGAGGTCATGACCAAGAAGGTCATGTACCCCCATCCCTGTCTAATGGCAAATAAAATAAAAACTATAGAGATATAGGGAACGGGGAATGGATTGAAAGAGGTGGGACTTTATATGGAGCACACAGTCTAGGGTAAAAACAACGTCCCGCCTTACAGACTTTATTGGCTATTGTTATATGCTGTGTCCCTTGGGTCGTGCAGGGCCAAGACTCATGTTTCTCTGTTTTTTCTGTCAGGAACTGTGATGTGCACCGCTGGTGACCCCTCCTCCCCTTTGACGATGGGGTGGGCGAGTGCCATGCGCTGCACATCGACGTCACGCATATCCTTCCACGTGTGTTGCGTCCTGGTCGGGACGCCACTGCGTCGGTGGTATTTGTCCATCCGCGTGCAATATGTGGGTCGCTTTTGGCACCAACTCCTGGGTGACTATGGCGCTCAGGCGGTGGCGCCTCCCGACCCATACTCACACAGCGTGACGTTGGGGGTGTGTCCATGGGCCGTGCCTTCATAAGCCCGTCACTGGCTGGCCTCACCTCTGGCTCCCAGTCCTTCACAACCAGTGTATTCCTAGGAACTAACCTCTATGCTTCTATACAAAGTAACCATATTCTACCCGGCTTTTATATATACAGTTGGGGCAAAAAAGTATTTAGTCGCCACCAATTGTGCAAGTTCTCCCACCTAAAAAGATGAGAGGCCTGTAATTGTCATCATAGGTAAACCTCAACTATGAGAGACAAAATGTGGAAACAAATCCAGACAATCACATTGTCTGATTTGGAAAGAATTTATTTGCAAATTATGGTGGAAAATAAATATTTGGCCCCCTACAAACAAGCAAGATTTATGTCTCTCACAGACCTGTATCTTCTTCTTTAAGAGGCTCCTCTGTCCTCCACTCATTACCTGTATTAATGGCACCTGTTTGAACTTGTTATCAGTATAAAAGACACCTGTCCACAACCTCAAACAGTCACACTCCAAACTCCACTATGGTGAAGACCAAAGAGCTGTCCAAGGACACCAGAAACCAAATTGTAGACCTGCACCAGGCTGGGAAGACTGAATCTGCAATAGGCAAGCAGCTTGGTGTGAAGAAATCAGCTGTGGGAGCAATAATTAGAAAATGGAAGACATACAAGACCACTGATAATCTCCCTCGATCTGGGGCTCCACGCAAGATCTCACCCCGTGGGGTCAAAATGATCACAAGAACGGTGAGCAAAAATCCCAGAACCACACGGGGGGACCTAGTGAATGACCTGCAGAGAGCTGGAACCAACGTAACAAAGGCTACCATCATTAACACACTCTACGCCGCCAGGGACTCAGATCCTGCAGTGCCAGACGTGTCCCCCTGCTTAAGCCAGTACATGTCCGGGCCCGTCTGAGGTTTGCTAGAGAGCATTTGGATGATCCAGAAGAGGATTTGGAGAATGTCATATGGTCAGATGAAACCAAAGTAGAACTGTTTGGTAGAAACACAACTTGTATTTGGAGGAGAGAGAATGCTGAGTTGCAACCAAAGAACACCATACCTACTGTGAAGCATGGGGGTGGCAACATCATGCTTTGGGGCTGTTTCTCTGCAAAGGGAACAGGACGACTGATCCGTGTACATGAAAGAATGAATGGGGCCATGTGTCGTGAGATTTTGAGTGCAAACCTCCTCCCATCAGCAAGGGCACTGAAGATGAAATGTGGCTGGGTCTTTCAGCATGACAGTGATCCCAAACACACCGCCCGGGCAACGAAGGAGGGGCTTCGTAAGAAGCATTTCAAGGTCCTGGAGTGGCCTAGCCAGTCTCCAGATCTCAACCCCATAGAAAACCTTTGGAGGGAGTTGAAAGTCCGTGTTGCCCAGCGACAGCCCCAAAACATCACTGCTCTAGAGGAGATCTGCATGGAGGAATGGGGCCAACATACCAGCAACAGTGTGTGACAACCTTGTGAAGACTTACAGAAAACGTGTGACCTCTGTCATTGCCAACAAAGGATATATAACAAAGTATTGAGATGAACTTTTCATATTCACCAAATACTTATTTTCCACCATAATTTGCAAATAAATTCTTTCCAAATCAGACAATGTGATTGTCTGGATTTGTTTCCACATTTTGTCTCTCATAGTTGAGGTTTCCCTATGATGACAATTACAGGTCTCTCTCATCTTTCTAAGTGGGAGAACTTGTACAATTGGTGGCGGACTAAATACTTTCTTGCCCCCCACTGTACTTGAACACTGGGGTTTTGCTATATCATATTATATTATATTATATTATATGTTTCAATACCCTTATCCCCTATGGTAAGACACCATACTCCGTCTATATGGAGTTTTATATAATTGCCAATATCGTTATCTCCACAGAAGCCCCTAATAGATGTCTCTACACTACATCATGCTCTACTACCAAGGTTACTGGGACCTTGCCTACATGAATGGGTGTCCATGCCTTCTTTGAGGGGCCATGTGGTGGGTTGCGTTCCTGGTACACGCTCCCTCACTTCCCGTGGGAGACACTACTGGTGGACCTCTAGGTCCAATGGGCCGCGCTATATCTCCCTACACAGCATGCCTGTCTGTAAGTTTTACTATGGGATTGGTTCATCCCACTATATGTGCAACTTTATTCTCTGCCACATGCTAATTAATTATGAATCTAACTATTATATAATTCTGTATTTTACTTTAGACATGCATCACGTGCCTGCTCCTGATGAGTGGTAATATCAAACCACGAAACGCGTCGAGCTAGCTATAAGCCGTGGTTGCACTTTAATGATCTCTACAATTATACATTTTATCGTATTTAGTTTTGTGGTTTTTAGATTGGGACGCCGTTACCCTAGGGTCCCTTTCTAGCTACACCTATGCAGAATAGGGAGGTTGGGGGGAATTGTACCAACAATATCAATTATTGTCTTTTTAATGTATTTATGGTCTTTAATACTATCATAATTACTATATTTTTTATGTAACTATTGTCTATTTGTACCGAATAAAACATTCTTATTTTCTGTTATTTGATAGTTGTTTTTCCCTAGACTGTGTGCTCCATATAAAGTCCCACCTCTTTCTATCCATTCCCCGTTCCCTCTATAGCTTTTATTTTACAGAACAACAAATACTAACCTAATTAGCAACAAATTTAACTTTACAAATAAAATAAAAACACCTATCTAAATAAAATACAAAGTATCTCCCTTTGACCTTGAGAAACGTTTAGCTTCTTTTTATTTCTCGCTGTATTTTCTATTCGGCGTCGGTCACAAAGGAGCGAAAGTTAGGCGACACCACGTGGTGGAAACTCACAAAATTCTCTGCTAAAGAAACTTTTTTCTTTTTTTGTTTCCCCTCCAAACTCCGCTGAATAAATTTCCACCCCGATCTGTGAAGTTGATGCCGGGCCGCGGCGCTCTGAATCCGCAGATACAAATCTTTATTAATCAGAAAATAATTACAAGGGAGCACGAATTCCATTAGATGTAAAATTGATTGCACTCGCTAATTTGTCAGGGTAAGCTGTACGGCATAAAAATAAAAAAAAGAAGACATCGGTATTAACACCGCGCCGCGCGTCTCGTAGCCGCATAGATTTCCAGTGATTCCATGCAGAACAATATTCATTTTCACGCATTGTATGCAAATCCAAATCTGTCTGACACGCCACATTCCTAATAAACTTCAGAGAGAACTCCTAATAAACTTTCATAGAGTTTGGGCGATCGTTAGGAGTGAGCTGCTGCTTCCTATCATCCTTTAACAGTGGCGGCTGGTGCTCAAATTTTTTTTTGGGGGGGCGCAAACAAACTGAAAAAAAAACCTATCAATTGCAGCCACTGTGCCCGTCAAACGCAGCTACTGTGCCCATCAATTACCGCCACTGTGCCATCAAATGCAGCCACTATGCCCATCAACGCAGCCACTGTGCCCATCAAACGCAGCCACTGTACTCATAAATTGCTGCCACTGTGCCATCAAACGCAGCCACTATGCCCATCAAACGCAGCCACTGTGCCTATCAAACACAGCCACTGTTCCCATCAAACGCAGTCACTGTACCCATAAATTGCCGCCTCTGTGCCATCAAATGTAGCTACTGTACCCATCATTTTCTGACACTGTGCCCATCAATTGCTGACACTGTGTCCACCAATTGCTGCCACTGTACCCATCAATTGCTGACACTGTGCCAATCAATTGCTGACACTGTGCCAATCAATTGCTGACACTGTGCCCACCAATTGCTGACACTGTGCCCACCAATTGCTGACACTGTGCCCACCAATTGCTGACACTGTGCCCATCAATTGCCGCTACTGTGCCCATCAATTGCTGACACTGTGCCCACCAATTGCTGCCAGTGTACCCATAAATTGCTGACACTGTGCCCATCAATTGCTGCCAGTGTGCCCATAAATTGCTGCTACTGTGCCCATCAACTGCCACTACTGTGCCCATCAACTACTGCCAGTGTGCCCATCAACTGCCGCTACTGTGCCCATCAATTGCCGCTACTGTGCCCACCATTTGCTGCCAGTGTGCCCATCAATTGCCGTTACTGTGCCCATCAAATGCCACTACTGTGCTCATCAACTGCCGCTACTGTGCCCATCATTTTCCGCTACTGTGCCCACTATTTGCTGCCAGTGTGCCCATCAATTGCCGTTACTGAGCCCATCAAATGCTGCCACTGTGCATCCCCCGCCCGCCTGGCACTTACCTTGTCTCGGTGGGGCAGCGGGTCACGGCGATGTTCTCCACGCTCCTCGATGTCTTCTCCCATCCTCTCTTCCCATCCTCTGCTATGATCGGACGCCTGATAGGCACAGCGCCTGTCGTTTCAGCCAATCAGGTGACAGGTAACAGACCCGAGCACCTGATGAGAGGCGGTTCAGTGTTAGGAAAGGGAATATTCTTCGCTTTCCTAACACAACGCTGAGTGAACTGCGAGCGCCCAGCATGGCGCCCGCTGTTCACCTTTTTGGACGCCTATTAGAGCCTTTGGCTCTACTCAGGTGCTTCCGAAAAACACCATTGCCACTGTCATTCAGGCTCCCGGCGCCCGAAAAGGGGTCGGGCACCTGAATAGGGGGTTGGCAGCGGCGACCAGAGATAGATTCATGCAATGCATGAATCTATCTATGGTGAGAGAGAGGTGGCAGGAGAGAGGGGGCAGGAGAGAGGTGGCAGGAGAGAGGGGGCGGCGCCCGTGCGCCCTTTATGGACGCACCGCCGCTGTCCTTCAATATCATTGTGGAAGCAGAATGCAAAGTTTCCATAAATCTCAGGATTTCAAGCACTGCTTCCTCCTCCACTATCTGACCAGACACACCCCGTCACCTTCTATACAGATTACTGATCCATCACTGCTTCCTCCTCCGCCACCCTATTACAGGAAGTGCCTGAACAGGGACCTCCATGGCAGGACAACCAGGGATTGTTTTATTGCAAGCGCCAGATTTTAAAATATTGGAAGTGGCATGAAGATAGTAAAGATGATCTGGGATATAAGGGACTAGGTTCACATCTGTAGTAGTAGTGACCGGTCCTCTGGTCATACAGCGTCTCTTAGGGCCCCATTCACACCTGAGCGAGTATCTGCTTGAAGGTCAAAAATGCTGGAGGAGAAAAAATAAATGATTGGTCTCGGCGTGTGTTTTTGCGTGATTTTCTGCTCAAAAAAAGTAAAAAATAAAATAGTAATAATTTATGAATAAATAAATGTAAAATAAATACACAAATAACTAAACATCATCATAAATAAGTAAAATAAATGAATAATATGTAATAATACATTAATAAATTATAATTAACCTTAAAAATATTAAATACATAATTATTATTATTATTATTAATAATAATAATAATAATAATAAAAAAATAACAATAAACACCCAGACTCGAACAAAAAAAATACATTATTAATAATTATAATAATAATTTATTTAGTGTTATGCCACGTACACATGACTGAGTTTCTCGGCGGTGAAAACACCGCCGTGAAACCCGACGGGAAAAACGAGGACCGGCTTTTCCCAGTCTACACACGGCCGTTTTTCACGACATGTTTTCTCTTGGTCGAGAAAATTTTTCTCGTCGTGATTCTCAATGGTTTTCTCGTTGGGAAAACTGCTTTTTTTCTTTTGAAAAGCCCATGGCGTGTGAAATACACCCAAAAAACTCCACCCGGTGCCAAAAAAAAAGTGCACACACATAAAGAGGTGACACAAAACGTGCAACGGGTGTTACACTAGTCCTCCACTAGGAAGGACCTGACCCTGATCCCCCGGGGCGTTAGGCTCCTGACGGGGACTGAGGTACAATCACGCAGTCCATCTGACCGAAACCAGACGGACCCCTTTCTCTGGAGGGGTCTGCCGAAACAGACCCACCCAAGTACTAGGTGGGGCTCCCCCGAAGGGAGACCCCATGAGAGCAGGCGAACTAAGCCAGAAGGCCATGTCCACCGACTCCCAAGTCGTTCAGGGCAGGCCCGAGGACCTACACCCTACTAAACACACTGTGACAAACGTGCAGACAACCTACAAAAAAGTGACAAACAAGGGGGTTAAATAAAAAGAAAGTGGGGAGAAGGAAGGTGGGAGAGTGAAATAGTGGCCATTGTGCAATACAATGGCCAGGCCCTCCGGCCAGGAATAAAAAATTCCTCCGGTCCCAGCCAAAATGCCCGGCCCAGGAGGAAGGTGCTAAAAAAGCGTGTTATGGTGCAGTGACCGCGGTGCCATATATCAGTGCGACCCTCACTCACTCACATGTGATCGTCTGGCACCCTTGGACTGCCACTCCAAGGGCACATACACCATGGGCTTTTCGGCTCCTATCCGACCCCCCGACCGGTCAGTGCAGCCCTCCGTCCCGTTGATAGAGAGCCCTTCAAGGTTTTCTCAGGGAGAGCTGCCCCTGCTACAGCCTCCACCGATACTAGCCCTTCCAGACTCCCATCAACCCGGCGGATTTGCATGGCCGCACCCCGCCTCAGATACAGGGATTAGCCAGCTCCTCCCTCCGGATCGCCAACAAGGACAGCACTTACACCATCCAGGCCAGAAGGCCAGAATAAGCCTCGGCAAAAAGACCAGACCAAATGCAGCATTCCATCCTCACCAGGAGCACCCTTCCAGATGACTCAGACTCGACCGCACCGGCCCCCAGTTTACTGTCGGGCAGCACGGCATGGCCCCTACCGAAACCATCCTTCCAGGTGCTAATGACGCCGTTGAGTTTGCATCAGCCCTCCACAGATAGGAGGTACTTCAGCGCACCCTCTGGCAACTGATAAGAACAGATACTACACTTGATCTTAGCCAAAAGGCCGAGAAGCGATTGGGAAAGCGATCGTTGGGAAAACTGCTGGAGAGCCTACACACAGCGTCGCTTTTCTCGTCCAAGTGAAAAAATTACAGTTTTCCCGACGAGAAAAATGGTTGTGTGTACGCGGCATTAGGGTTAGGGTGTTTAGTTATTATATATTATTTTTTTTTATTTTTTTTTCAAATAACAATATTATTGTGGTTTTCTACAAAGAAGATACAAGGGCTTGTAAGTCATCAAAATATAGAAAACATTATGGATCCAGATCGTCAAACAAATACAGTAAGGTTTTGTCAATTCACCCTTAAACAGTAGCTATTTTTATTTTTTAAGGAATAAGAATTAAAGTATAGGGTTAATTATTTATTTATTGTTACTTAGTGTTAATTTATTGCATTTTTTTATTTTTTATTTATGATTTTAATTTATCTGTGCATTTATTTTACATTTATTTATTCATTTATTATTATTCGTATAATAATAAATAAAATAAAATATAAATAAAATAATAATAAATAACCCTAATCCTAACCCTAACCTAAACTGATTTCGAACCCCTTACCCTAACGAAAAAACATTATAATAAATGAATAATAATTAGAAGAAGAAATAAAAAAGCTAATGTAAAAGCTTTAAAAAGCTGAAATACCCAGCAACAAATGATGCAACAGAATATAGTTTTTTCTATTGGCCAATTAAAAAAAATGCTGCATACGAACACGCAAAGTGGCTCAAAAACGGCAAAATCGCAAATAAAAATGCACAAAAAAAAAATACCGGAAAAAAATCGCACAAAGACGCTACGCTCAAGTGTGAATGCAGCAACATGCAGAACCTGTGACCCCTCCGCCAGCTGCGACCTACAAAGGGGTCGGAGAGACTCGTCAGCTGGGAATAAAGTCATACAGGCCCTGCCAGGGGCATTGTGGGTAAACAACGTCAAGAGTGGAAAACATCAGCCGGTGGTGACAGGACGCGAGGCGCGGTGCGCCGGGATGGATGGCGGCCATTGTAATTCAGCGGCGAGCTGTAGGAAGCCGGTAATAGGTGAAGTGAGATAAGGCCACGGGCAGAATTGATAATCTCTATTACCCGTTGCAGTGATGGCGTCCACTTTATAAATGATGCAATACTAAAAACGTCCGCGGGCTTAATGCAGCCCATTGCTCAGGGAGGGGAGACCGTAATGGCGCGCTCAGCGCTCTCATCATCAGCCGCCTTTGTTTTAAACAACCGTCATCACTTCAGCCTGACACCGTCCTAAAGTCATATCGGCGTCTCTCCCTCCGTGTCCTTCCAGTTTGTTTTATTCCTGGCGGGCGGAGGGGGGGGGGGGCAGCGTGGTGAAGACGGCGGGGCCGCCGTGAACGGGCAGCAGGGCGCGACGCGCTACAACGAAATGTCAACTGTCTGTGACACCGAATAAAGAAATGTTGTTTAAATAGAAGAAGTGTGTTTTTTTATTGTGATCTTTGGGTTGTAATTTAGAAAAACAAAGATCAAATGTTACTAAGCTATTGTCTCTCTAGGTCAAATGCTATTTATTCATACAGGATAGAGTGAGTCAGAAAAATACCACATCATGGCCACTAGATGGAGCTGATGACCACAGGAAATAAATATTGATTTACGCCATCTAGTGGCCATAATGTGGCATTGTTCCAAGCCAATGTATTTTTAAAGAATGAATAGCATTCAACCCGTGAAGAAAATAAAGCCTAAAAAACATTTGTTCTTGTCCCTATTTGCACAGTACATGCAGATTCACAAGACGAACAGCTATGCAATTTTCATGTTTAAATAAATGTACTTTGTGTATTTCTTCCAGATCTGTGCAGTAATCCAGTGTAAGACTTCCTGCAATAAAGACCGCCCACTGCTGCTCTCTCTCCTTGTGCAGGGAGACTGGTCTTGTCTCCACCCCAATTCTGTAGTTTTGGCAGGCAGTCTGTAGTGGGTGGAGCCTCCCCAGTCTAAAATGTAAAAAACATAAATGTTACTCACCAATGGGAAACCTGAGCCTGGGACTAAAAACACAACGACCTACAGTACTTGAAATTAACTTTACATTAAAGGTCCCCCATCACATCAGAGGTCCCCCAACACATCAGAGGCCCCCCTTATGTCAGATTCCCCCCCCATCACATCAGAGGTCCCCCTTCATGTCAGATTTCCCCCCACCTAATCAGAGGTCCCCCATCACATCTGAGATCCCCCCCATCACATCAGAGATCCCCCCATCATATCAGAGATCCCACATCACATCAGAGATCCCCCTATCACATCAGAAACCCCCCCATCACATAAGAGATCCCCCATCAGATAAGAGATCCCCCATCACATCAGAGATCCCCCATCACATAAGAGATCCCCCCATCACATCAGAGATCCCCCCATCACATCAGAGATCCTCCATCACATCAGCGGCCCCCCTTATGTCAGATTCCCCCCCCCATCACATCAGAGGTCCCCCTTCATGTCAGATTTCCCCCCACCTAATCAGAGGTCCCCCATCACATCTGAGATCCCCCCATCACATCTGAGATCCCCCCCATCACATCACAGATTCCCCCCATCACATCAGAGATCCCCCATCACATCAGAGATCCCCCATCACATCAGAAACCCCCCCATCACATAAGAGATCCCCCATCACATAAGAGATCCCCCATCACATCAGAGATCCCCCATCACATAAGAGATCCCCCCATCACATCAGAGATCCCCCCATCACATCAGAGATCCTCCATCACATCAGAAACCCCCCCAACACATCAGAGGCCCCCCTTATGTCAGATTCCCCCCCATCACATCAGAGGTCCCCCTTCATGTCAGATTCCCCCCCCACCTAATCAGAGGTCCCCCATCACATCTGAGATCCCCCCATCACATCTGAGATCCCCCCCATCACATCAGAGATCCCCCCATCACATCAGAGATCCCCCATCACATCAGAGATCCCCCCATCACATCAGAAACCCCCCCATCACATAAGAGATCCCCCCATCACATCAGAGATCCCCCCATCACATCAGAAACCACCCCCCCATCACATCAGAGATCCCCCATCACATCAGAGATCCCCCCCCATCACATCAGAGATCCCACATCACATCAGAGATCCCCCATCACATCAGAAACCCCCCCATCACATAAGAGATCCCCCCATCACATCAGAGATCCCCCCATCACATCAGAGATCCTCTATCACATCAGAAACCCCCCCCCCATCACATCAGAGATCCCCCATCACATCAGAAACCCCCCCATCACATCAGAGATCCCCCATCACATAAGAGATCCCCCATCACATCAGAGGTCCCCCCATCACATCAGAAACCCCCCCCCCATCACATCAGAGATCCCCCATCACATCAGAGATCCCCCCATCACATCAGAAACCCCCCCCATCACATCAGAGATCCCCCATCACATCAGAGATCCCCCCATCACATCAGAGATCCCCCCATCACATCAGAAACCCCCCCATCACATCAGAGATCCCCCATCACATAAGAGATTCCCCATCACATCAGAGGTCCCCCCATCACATCAGAGGTCCTCCCATAACATCAAAGGTCCCCCCATCACATCAGAGATCCCCCATCACATCAGAGATCCCCCATCACATCAGAGATCCTCCCATCACATCAGAAACCCCCCCATCACATCAGAAACCCCCCCATCACATAAGAGATCCCCCATCACATCAGAGGTCCCCCCATCACATCAGAACCCCCCCCCCCATCACATCAGAGATCCCCCCCCATCACATCAGAGATCCCCCATCACATCAGAGATCCCCCCATCACATCAGAAACCCCCCCATCACATCAGAGATCCCCCATCACATCAGAGATCCCCCCATCACATCAGAAACCCCCCCCATCACATCAGAGATCCCCCATCACATCAGAGATCCCCCCATCACATCAGAGGTCCCCCATCACATCAGAAACCCCCCATCACATCAGAGATCCCCCATCACATAAGAGATTCCCCATCACATCAGAGGTCCCCCATCACATCAGAGGTCCTCCCATAACATCAAAGGTCCCCCATCACATCAGAGTCCCCCATCACATCAGAGGTCCCCCCATCACATCAGAGGTCCCCCCATCACATCAGAGGTCCTCCCATCACATCAGAGGTCCCCCCATCACATCAGAGGTCCCCCATCACATCAGAAACCCCCCCCCCAATCACATCAGAGATCCCCCATCACATCAGAGATCCCCCCATCACATCAGAAACCCCCCCCCATCACATCAGAGATCCCCCATCACATCAGAGATCCCCCCATCACATCAGAAACCCCCCCCATCACATCAGAGAGTCCCCCATCAACAATCAGAGAATCCCCCCATCACATCAGAGATCCCCCCCCCATCACATCAGAGATCCCCCCATCACATCAGAGATCCCCCCATCACATCAGAAACCCCCCCCCATCACATCAGCAGGTCCCCCCATCACATCAGAAACCCCCCATCACATCAGAGATCCCCCATCACGTAAGAGATTCCCCATCATATCAGAGGTCCCCCCATCACATCAGAGGTCCCCCCATCACATCAGAGGTCCTCCCATAACATCAAAGGTCCCCCCATCACATCAGACCCCCCCATCACATCAGAGATCCCCCATCACATCAGAGATCGCCCATCACATCAGAGATCCTCCCATCACATCAGAGATCCTCCCATCACTTCAGAGGTCCCCCCATCACATCAGAGATCCTCCCATCACATCAGAGTCCCCCATCACATCAGAGGTCCCCCCATCACATCAGAGGTCCCCCCAATCACATCAGAGGTCCCCCCATCACATCAGAGGTCCCCCCATCACATCAGAGTCCCCCATCACATCAGAGGTCCCCCCATCACATCAGAGATCCTCCCATCACATCAGAGGTCCCCCATCACATCACAGGTCCCCCATCAAATCAGAGATCCCCCCATCACATCAGAGATCCCCCCATCACATCAGAGATCCCCCCATCACATCAGAGATCCCCCATCACATCAGAGGTCCCCCCATCACATCAGAGGTCCCCCCATCACATCAGAGTCCCCCATCACATCAGAGGTCCCCCCATCACATCAGAGATCCTCCCATCACATCAGAGGTCCCCCATCACATCAGAGGTCCCCCATCACATCAGAGGTCCCCCCATCACATCAGAGATCCCCCATCACATCAGAGATCCCCCATCACATCAGAGATTCCCCATCACATCAGAGGTCCCCCCATCACATCAGAGCTCCTCCCATCACATCAGAGTCCCCCATCACATCCAAGGTCCCCCCATCACATCAGAGGTCCCCCATCACATCAGAGATCCCCCATCACATCAGAGGTCCCTCCATCACATCAGAGGCCCCCCCATCACATCAGAGGTCCTCCCATCACATCAGAGATCCTCCATCACATCAGAGGCCCCCATCACATCAGAGGCCCCCCCATCACATCAGAGGTCCTCCCATCACATCAGAGATCCTCCATCACATCAGAGGCCCCCATCACATCAGAGGCCCCCCCATCACATCAGAGGTCCTCCCATCACATCAGAGATCCTCCATCACATCAGAGGCCCCCATCACATCAGAGGCCCCCATCACATCAGAGGTCCTCCCATCACATCAGTGAAAAGAAGGGGGAAGGTCGGGACTTTGAATGAGGTGTGTGTGGTGAGACCAATCAACTTCACATAAGTCCAAACATATGTATGTTTACTGCGACAAATGATCGACAAGGCATAAAAAATGATTTTGCATATAAATTATGACAGGTGAAATGAAGGTATACAACAGGTAGCATATATAACAACATGGCATGACACAAATATAGAGAGTGACAAAGTACATCCCACTTGGTCCATATGTCGGGGTACGCCATTGCACAAGGGGAAAGGGAGGCGGTAAAACCATCTAAAACCGGTCAGTGTATATTGGATGCATCCAGGAGGGCTCAACGCGTTTCATGGAGTCATATCCATTCATCAGGAGCCAGATGCATCTATGTTCTATGAACAAAAAAATATATTACCCAAGTGGTCTAATTAGTATACCCTTATGGACACAGAGAAAAAAAAAATATGTATAGTAGGTATGAAGTGATTGGCCAGGCCAATATTGTACTCACATAACAACCCAGGGTGAACCATACAGGGCTACAGACCGGAGGCCGCTCAATTGGGCCTGGCCCGGGAACTGAGGGGGGGAAGGAAATGACAGCAGATCCGGGACACGCACGCCATCCACCAGGGAAAACTGGGACCTCTAAAGTATACAAAGTTAAAAACGATATATAAGTCACTAGACATTGTCGGTCAAACAAAAAAAAAAGTAATCAAATATAGGTCAGTAACCCGGGTGAAGATGGGTACTATAGGGTTACCTTGGTGAGTCAAATTAAGATGAAAAGCCAGGTAAAAATAAGAACAGGAGTCTAGAAGTACAGCCGCTGCCAAGGGAAAAACTGGGACCTCTGAAGTATACAAAGTAAAAATGGTGTAGGAATCTCTATGATATTATAGGTCAGGGGAGTAAACAAATATAGGTCAGTGACCCAGATGGAGATGGGTACTAAGGGGTCACCTTAGTTAGTATACAAAATTAGCAGTGGTGTATAAGTCTCTGTGACATTATAAGTCAGGGGTGTAATCAAGTATAGGTCAGTAACCCGGATGGAGAGGGATACTAAGAGGTTACCTTGGTTTATCAACTTGGAATGGACGGCCAGATGAAGGTAGAGCAGAAGTCTGGATGTACAGCCACTGTGCTGGCTTGATGGTAGGAGGTGTTGGACGTAGAGGGATGGAGTGCGGACCCATCAGAGCAGGCACCGTTACCCCCCAGCACCACGCTGGTACACACAAAGGAGAGATATCCCGGCACCGCCAGAGAGACCTCTCATGCGTTTGACCACAATGTTATACACCAGCGCACGTGTGACGACCGCCCAATTGCGGCGCCACACGCACAGCATGGGGGGCGTGGTGCCGACGCACGGTGGGGACACCCACCCAGTCCCCCCGACCAATAGGAGGAGAGGGGAGGAAAGAGGGGGAGGGGCCACAGCGTGCGTCGCAGCTCCCGGGAAAACAGACACAAGCCGGCTCTCCGGCTGCAGATCAGATGGACAAGCCGGCTCTCCGGCTGCAGATCAGATGGACACAAACTGGTTGCAGTGAGGCAAATTTGAAAGGGTAAAATGTAAAACATGTCAATGCAAACTGCGTTCTGTGTCTAACATGTTGAATTAGGGAGGTCCACTGAAGGTCATCCCTAAGAAGACGATGGGTCCCAGAGCACAAACACACCTCCATCCCTAATTAAACAAAAACAAATGGGGGAGAGGCGAACCTGGGACTTTAAATGGGACGTGAGGAAGGTTCACGCCCCCATCCTAAATATCATTGAAAAGAAGGGGGAAGGTCGGGACTTTGAATGAGGTGTGTGTGGTGAGACCAATCAACTTCACATAAGTCCAAACATATGTATGTTTACTGCGACAAATGATCGACAAGGCATAAAAAACGATTTTGCATATAAATTATGACAGGTGAAATGAAGGTATACAACAGGTAGCATATATAACAACATGGCATGACACAAATATAGAGAGTGACAAAGTACATCCCACTTGGTCCATATGTCGGGGTACGCCATTGCACATGCCTTGTCGATCATTTGTCGCAGTAAACATACATATGTTTGGACTTATGTGAAGTTGATTGGTCTCACCACACACACCTCATTCAAAGTCCCGACCTTCCCCCTTCTTTTCAATGATATTTAGGATGGGGGCGTGAACCTTCCTCACGTCCCATTTAAAGTCCCAGGTTCGCCTCTCCCCCATTTGTTTTTGTTTGATTAGGGATGGAGGTGTATTTGTGCTCTGGGACCCATCGTCTTCTTAGGGATGACCTTCAGTGGACCTCCCTAATTCAACATGTTAGACACAGAACGCAGTTTGCATTGACATGTTTTACATTTTACCCTTTCAAATTTGCCTCACTGCAACCAGTTTGTGTCCATCTGATCTGCAGCCGGAGAGCCGGCTTGTGTCTGTTTTCCCGGGAGCTGCGATGCGCGCTGTGGCCCCTCCCCCTCTTTCCTCCCCTCTCCTCCTATTGGTCGGGGGGACTGGGTGGGTGTCCCCACCGTGCGTCGGCACCACGCCCCCCATGCTGTGCGTGTGGCGCCGCAATTGGGCGGTCGTCGCACGTGCGCTGGTGTATAACATTGTGGTCAAACGCATGAGAGGTCTCTCTGGCGGTGCCGGGATATCTCTCCTTTGTGTGTACCAGCGTGGTGCTGGGGGGTAACGGTGCCTGCTCTGATGGGTCCGCACTCCATCCCTCTACGTCCAACACCTCCTACCATCAAGCCAGCACAGTGGCTGTACATCCAGACTTCTGCTCTACCTTCATCTGGCCGTCCATTCCAAGTTGATAAACCAAGGTAACCTCTTAGTATCCCTCTCCATCCGGGTTACTGACCTATACTTGATTACACCCCTGACTTATAATGTCACAGAGACTTATACACCACTGCTAATTTTGTATACTAACTAAGGTGACCCCTTAGTACCCATCTCCATCTGGGTCACTGACCTATATTTGTTTACTCCCCTGACCTATAATATCATAGAGATTCCTACACCATTTTTACTTTGTATACTTCAGAGGTCCCAGTTTTTCCCTTGGCAGCGGCTGTACTTCTAGACTCCTGTTCTTATTTTTACCTGGCTTTTCATCTTAATTTGACTCACCAAGGTAACCCTATAGTACCCATCTTCACCCGGGTTACTGACCTATATTTGATTCCTTTTTTTTTTTTTTTTTGTTTGACCGACAATGTCTAGTGACTTATATATCGTTTTTAACTTTGTATACTTTAGAGGTCCCAGTTTTCCCTGGTGGATGGCGTGCGTGTCCCGGATCTGCTGTCATTTCCTTCCCCCCCTCAGTTCCCGGGCCAGGCCCAATTGAGCGGCCTCCGGTCTGTAGCCCTGTATGGTTCACCCTGGGTTGTTATGTGAGTACAATATTGGCCTGGCCAATCACTTCATACCTACTATACATATTTTTTTTTTCTCTGTGTCCATAAGGGTATACTAATTAGACCACTTGGGTAATATATTTTTTTGTTCATAGAACATAGATGCATCTGGCTCCTGATGAATGGATATGACTCCATGAAACGCGTTGAGCCCTCCTGGATGCATCCAATATACACTGACCGGTTTTAGATGGTTTTACCGCCTCCCTTTCCCCTTGTGCAATGGCGTACCCCGACATATGGACCAAGTGGGATGTACTTTGTCACTCTCTATATTTGTGTCATGCCATGTTGTTATATATGCTACCTGTTGTATACCTTCATTTCACCTGTCATAATTTATATGCAAAATCGTTTTTTATGCCTTGTCGATCATTTGTCGCAGTAAACATACATATGTTTGGACTTATGTGAAGTTGATTGGTCTCACCACACACACCTCATTCAAAGTCCCGACCTTCCCCCTTCTTTTCAATGATATTTAGGATGGGGGCGTGAACCTTCCTCACGTCCCATTTAAAGTCCCAGGTTCGCCTCTCCCCCATTTGTTTTTCTCCCATCACATCAGAGATCCCCCATCACATCAGAGGTCCTCCCATTACATCAGAGATCCCCATCACATCAGAGATCCCCCCATCACATCAGAGGTCCCCCATCATATCAGAGATCCCCCCATCACATCAGAGGTCCCCCATCACATCAGAGATCCCCCATCACATCAGAGGTCCCCCCATCACATCAGAGGTCCCCCCATCATATCAGAGGTCCCCCCATCACATCAGAGATCCCCCATCACATCAGAGGTCCCCCCATCATATCAGAGGTCCCCCCATCACATCAGAGATCCCCCCATCACATCAGAGGTCCCCCATCATATCAGAGATCCCCCCATCACATCAGAGGTCCTCCCATCACATCAGAGATCCCCCATCACATCAGAGGCCCTCCCATCACATCAGAGATCCCCCATCACATCAGAGGTCCCCCCATCACATCAGAGATCCCCTATAACATCCGAGGTCCCCCCATCACATCAGAGGTCCCCCCATCACATCAGAGTCTCTCATCACATCCGAGGTCCCCCCATCACATCAGAGGTCTCCCATCACATCAGAGGTCCCCCATCACATCAGAGATCCCCCATCACATCAGAGATCCTCCATCACATCAGAGGTCCTCCCATCACATCAGAGGTCCCCCATCACATCAGAGATCCCCCCATCACATCAGAGATCCTCCATCACATCAGAGGTCCCCCCATCACATCAGAGGTCCCTCATCACATCAGAGATCCCTTATCACATCAGAGGTCCCCCCATCACATCAGAGGTCCTCCCATCACATCAGAGGTCCCCCCATCACATCAGAGGTCCCCCATCACATCAGAGGTCTTCCATCACATCAGAGATCCTCCCATCACATCAGAGGTCCTCCCATCACATCAGAGATCCTCCCATCACATCAGAGGTCCCCCCATCACATCAGAGGTCCCCCCATCACATCAGAGGTCTTCCCATCACATCAGAGATCCCCTTATCACATCAGAGGTCCCCCCATCACATCAGAGGTCCCCCCATCACATCAGAGGTCCCCCATCACATCAGAGGTCCCCCATCACATCAGAGGTTCCCCCATCACATCATAGATCCCCCCATCACATCAGAGGTCCCCCCATCACATCAGAGGTCCCCCCATCACATCAGAGGTCCCCCATCACATCAGAGGTCTTCCCATCACATCAGAGATCCCCCCCATCACATCAGAGATCCTCCTATCACATCAGAGATCCCCCCATCACATCAGAAGTCCCCCATCACATCAGAGACCCCCCATCACATCAGAGGTCCCCCCATCACATCAGAGATCCCCCCATCACATCAGAGATCCCCCCATCACATCAGAGGTCCCCCCATCTCATCAGAGGCCCCCCCATCACATCAGAGATCCCCCATCACATCAGAGATCCCCCATCACATCAGAAACCCCCCCATCACATAAGAGATCCCCCCATCACATCAGAGATCCCCCCATCACATCAGAAACCACCCCCCATCACATCAGAGATCCCCCATCACATCAGAGATCCCCCCCATCACATCAGAGGACCCCATCACATCAGAGATCCCCCCATCACATCAGAAACCACCCCCCATCACATCAGAGATCCCCCATCACATCAGAGATCCCCCCCATCACATCAGAGGTCCCCCCATCTCATCAGAGGTCCTCCATCACATCAGAGTCTCTCATCACATGTCCACACAGGCTTTATTTTCTTATGCAGTATAACTTTGAGAAGTAGAAGGTAGAGAAGAATAGGGGAAGGTTCAGGCACTCGCCACAAAAGTTTACAAAGGTAGAAGTTCAAAGTCACTCACCACTCTCAATGTTGGAGTGGGTATTGGTCACCCGGATAGTCCCCTCTCACGTGGCCTAGCAGCCGGAGTGACACATGAATCAGCAAGAGGGCAGTCTCTGCCACAGACTGCCCAGGGTGAAGTGGGTCTCTGCCACAGACTGCCCAGGGTGAAGTGGGTCTCTGCCACAGACTGCCCAGGGTGAAGTGGGTCTCTGACACAGACTGCCCAGGGTGAAGTAGGTCTCTGCCACAGACCTTTTAAAGTTGAGCGAATGGATAGTCCAGGAATCCTCTGCCACAGGATTTCAAAGTCCCAAACTTACAGCCATGCAGTGAAAAAGCCTTTAAGCCAATCCAGCGTACTGTAGGGCTTGTAGTGTAGTTAATCCCTCCTTGATAAAGTCGCCAGGCCTCACCCGAGACAGCAGCACTCTGCCGGTCTCCTCCGGGGCAGGTCCTCCCCTGGTCTCCTTCATCAAGATAGCTTCCTCCCCATTTGGACGGACAGCTTGGGATCCCCTCTCCGAACATAGGCCTCAGCCAGACTAGCTGGGCCTACTAAGCAGCGATGCAGCCTCGGGCCCACGTGGCCCTGAAACCAGGACCACACACGCACACCTCGCTCCCGGAGGGCTGCGGGGCAAGAATGAACCCCAATCAATGGCGTCTGCCTCTTAAGTCTCCCCTCCCAGCAGGCACAGCGGGTCGACCACTCCCACTGTACAGCTGCCGAGAAAGGCCACTCGATGCACCATGCCCGTGTTCCAACAGGTGCCTGAGGTGGTAACGCCACCTACAGGCAATAAGGGAAAAATACTGTCGGGTGAACCACAGCTGAAGCAGAGGTAAAATTAAATGCAATTCAACCGTCTGAGCCCAACTACTGGCACAGACATCCCTCTAAATGTAAATAGCACCCCAACCTTTTGGGGAGGGCGCTACAGATGCACATAAAAGAGAACAATGTGTCTAATGTCAGAACCAAACCACAGGTGATTTTACAAGAGACCACCAACGCCCAGAGGGTGGAATTGAACCACTCTGCCGCTAGGCAGCTACAGGTTTGAAGCCTGCACCCCAGACCACTGAGGGTCACCTGGGCAATACTACTCTCCATCCCATGTTGTATATAAAGCCGGAGCTGATTGGACCATTCAACCTAGGGAGGTTTTTTTCCCCTAAATATAAGAAGAAAATTCTAATGTTAGGATTATGATTGACACGAAGCTCAATTAATAATCCAATCACAACGCAGTATATGCAAGATAAGATGCAGCGGTGAGCAGAGACCGTGCTGGCCCAGCTGCTTGCTGTGCTGTGAAAAGCATTCTGGGTATTGGAAGATGGGAACATATTTAAATATTTAAAGGGAAACTAAGAAAAAACGTTTCAATTGTTTTATGTAAAAAAGTTAAACTCACATTTGAGGAATTATTATATAAACACTTCCGTTCCCGAGTGTTTCCGAACCTTTCCGAGGGTTTCCGAGATCAGCCGAGCTGTCCCTGAGTATTTCCGAGGCTCTCCGGGCCCCCCCTCCACCTCTGGCCACATACGGTATTGCATGCCATAGAAGTCAATGCAGAACAAATTATCTTTGTTTCCATTGACTTCTATGGGGAAACTCGCTTTGATATGCGAGTGCTTTGGATTACAAGCATTCTCCTGGAACAGATTATGCTCGTAATCCAAGGTTCCACTGTATATCATATTATACAGTGCCTTGAATAAGTATTCATACCCCTTGAAATTTTCCACATGTTGTCATGTTACAACCAAAAACGTAAATGTATTTTATTGGGATTTTATGTGATAAACAAAGTGTCATATGATTGTGAAGTGGAAGGAAAATGATACAAATAAATATGTGAAAAGTGTGTGTGTGGGGGGGGGGGAATTTGTATTCAGCCCCCTTTACTCTGATACCCCCAACTAAAATCTAGTGGAACCAATTATCTTCAGAAGTCACCTAATTAGTAAATAGAGTCCACCTGTGTGTCATTTAATCTCAGTATAAATACAGCTGTTCTGTGAAGCCCTCAGAGGTTTGTTAGAGAACCTTAGTGAACAAACAGCATCATGAAGGCCAAGGAACACACCAGACAGGTCAGGGATAAAGTTGTGGAGAAGTATAAAGCAGGGTTGGGTTATAAAAAAAAATCTCCCAAGCTTTGAACATCTCACGGAGCTCTGTTCAATCCATCATCGGGAAATGGAAAGAGTATGGCACAACTGCAAACCTACCAAGACATGGCCGTCCACCTAAACTGACCACGCCGGGCAAGGAGAGCATTCATCAGAGAAGCAGCCAAGAGGTCCCATGGTAACTCTGGAGGAGCTGCAGAGATCCACAGCTCAGGTGGGAGAATCTGTCCACAGGACAACTATTAGTCGTGCTTCTCCACAAATCTGCCCTTTATGGAAGAGTGACAAGAAGAAAGACATTGGTGAGAGAAAGTCATAAGAAGTCCTGTTTGCAGTTTGTGAGAAGCCATGTGGGGGACACAGCAAGCATGTGGGGGACACAGCAATCATGTGGGGGACACAGCAATCATGTGGGGGGACACAGCAATCATGTGGAGGACACAGCAAACATGTGGGGGACACAGCAATCATGTGGGGGACACAGCAATCATGTGGAGGACACAGCAAACATGTGGGGGACACAGCAATCATGTGGGGGACACAGCAATCATGTGGGGGACACAGCAATCATGTGGGGGACACAGCAATCATGTGGGGGACACAGCAAACATGTGGAAGAAGGTGCTCTGGTCAGATAAGACCAAAATTCAACTTTTTGGCCTAGAAGCAAAACACTATGTGTGGGGAAACTAACACTGCACATCACCCTGAACACACCATGCCCACCGTGAAACATGGTGGTGGCAGCATCATGTTGTGGGGATGCTTTTCTTCAGCAGGGACAGGGAAGCTGGTCAGAGTTGATGGGAAGATGGATGGAGACAAATACAGGACAATCTTAGAAGAAAACCTGTCAGAGTCTGCAAAAGACTTGAGACCGGGGTGGAGGTTCACCTTCCAGCAGGACAATGACCCTAAAGTACAGCCAGAGCTACAATGGAATGGTTTAGATCAAAGCATATTCATGTGTTAGAATGGCCCAGTCACAGTCCAGACCTAAATCCTATTGAGAATCTGTGGCAAGACTTGAAAATTGCTGATCACAGACGCTCTCCATCCAATCTGACAGAGCTTGAGATATTTTACAAAGAAGAATGGGCAGAAATGTCCCTCTCTAGATGTGCAAAGCTGGTAGAGACACCCCCAAAAAGACTTGTAGAGAAAGGGGGTTCTACAAAGTATTGACTCCGGGGGGCGCCATACAAATACCCCCCCCCCCCTACACTTTTCACAGATTTATTTGTAAAACATTTTGAAAATCAAAGGTCACACAGATGCTGCCAATCTGGGAGAAGAGAAGATATATCAATACAATATCCATCAGAAGGCCCAATACATGAATCCTCCCATCACATGAGAGGTCCCCCCCTATATATTAGAGTCCCCCATCACATCAGAGGTCCCCTCCTATATATTAGAGACCCCCATCACATCAGAGGTCTCCCCATCACATCAGAGGTCCCCCCTATATATTAGAGTCCCCCATCACATCAGAGGTCCCCCCTATATATTAGAGTCCCCCATTACATCAGAGCCTGCCAATTACATTACAGTCCCCTTATCACAAAGCCCCCCATGTTCACATCAGGAGCCTCTTGTTTTTTCTACAGCAGCACAGCAGAGGGTGGGAGGTGCAGGGGGTCTGGAGTTGGTGGACCTCCATCCTCCTTAATTGTGGGGATGGCCCTGCATGCCACCTTCCCTGGATCAGAGTCATGTGGGCGAGCCGACCACCAGCACCATAGCAATGACTGATGCTGTGCATGCTGGCCCTGGGCCTGGCACGTCATTGGTTGTTATGCTGCTGGCAGCCACCTCCCCCTCCACCATGGCAATTCATGAACCCCGGATCCAGGAAAACTGAGTCCTGTGCTCCTGACACCCCCAGATGAAGAAACACATCTACAGGCAGGTAAGTACTTTGGATGCATATAAAAGAGAACAACGTGTCTAATGTCAGAACCAAACCACAGGTGATTTCACAAGAGACCACCAACGCCCAGAGGGTGGAATTGAACCACTCTGCCGCTAGGCAGCTACAGGTTTGAAGCCTGCACCCCAGACCACTGAGGGTCATCTGGGAAATACTACTCTCCATCCCATGTTGTATATAAAGCCGGAGCTGATTGGACGATACGGCTTAGGGAGGTTTTTTCCCCTAAATATAAAAATACATTTCTAATTAGGATTGTGATTGACACGGAGCTCAATGAATAATCCAATCACAACGCAGTATATTCAAGATAAGATGCAGCAGTGAGCAGAGACCGTGCTGGCCCAGCTGCATGCAGAGCTGTGAAAAGCATTCTGGGTATTGGTAGATTTTAATGTATTTGAATATTTAAAGTGGAAGTAAGGGAAAAAAGGTTTCATTGTTATATTTAAAAAAACAACTGAACTCACATCTGAGGATTAAGATATAATATTTTGGGAAGATTTTGTGCAGTCATGAAAAATAGAAATAAATAAAGTCTCAGAGAGTAGACATTTATCCGTCACTCAGAGGAAAGCACTGATTGGCCAGAAATGCCCCAAAAACTGAAAGACGGATTTGGAGCCTTTACAGATGAAGTGCCAACAGCCTGGAGGTCCAATCAGCATGGCAAAGGCAACGGGAGAGCAGGCTGTGCCAACTGTGTGGTCAGGGGGCCTTAGAGGATGAGCCCCATTTCTTGCTACGGGTTCCCATATACCATACTCAGAAGAAAAGAACCCTTGTTGCATTGTGGCCTAGCTGCATTCTGGAGAGCATGTCCTCCATGTGTTCAGCCATGTGGTGGGGGAGAACCTGTACTCTTTAACCTGTTGCTGCTTGGCATTGGCTGGTCCCCTTAGGGGAGGCGCTATGAGCACAGGCTCCTCCCCTGAGCACAATTACAGCGGCGCCCCCGACCTGGCCCAACCAGCACCACCCAGTAGCCCATTCCATACATTACTAATGCCCTATGGATCCCACCATCAGCTTCACCCATCATCAGCTTCACCCAACATCAGTTTCACCCAACATCAGCCTCACCCAATATCCGCTTCAACCAAAATCAGCCTCACCCAACATCAGTCTCACCCAACATCAGCCTCACCCAATATCCGCTTCAACCAAAATCAGGCTCACCCAACATCAGTCTCACCCAACATCAGCTTCACCCAATATCAGCTTCACCCAACATCAGTCTCACCCAACATCAGCCTCACCCAACATCAGTCTCACCCAACATCAGCTTCACCCAACATGAGTCTCACCCAACATCAGCCTCACCCATCATCAGCCTCACCCAACATCAGTCTCAACCAACATCAGCTTCACCCAATATCCGCTTCAACCAAAATCAGCCTCACCCAACATCAGTCTCACCCAACATCAGCTTCACCCAATATCAGCTTCACCCAACATCAGTCTCACGCAACATCAGCCTCACCCAACATCAGTCTCACCCAACATCAGCTTCACCCAACATGAGTTTCACCCAACATCAGCCTCACCCATCATCAGCCTCACCCAACATGAGTCCCACTCAACATGAGTCTCACCCAACATAAGCCTCACCCAACATCAGCCTCACCCAACACAAGCTTTGTTTCCCATCTTGAGGTTAGAAGAAGGAAGAGTAGACACAATGCCAGCCTCAAACTCTGTACTGAAACACATTTGATTTGCATATTTACATCTTTTCAATAATTCCAGTGGTGATGGCACATTACTTAAGTTGCAAAAAGATAACAATAGAGATGAGAGCCGAGGAGAACCTTTTGGGCTTTGCTAGAGTCCTGCACCCCATGTCACAGAGATGTGAGCAGTCCTATCAGCATTACACCTCTCCTTCCCAGCTTACCTTCTAAGGGGAACCCCAAAAAACAAGATCCTCAAAGATTCTATTTTCAAATGGCTTGGTCTTGGCACAGATTCCCATGACTAACTTCCGCCAGACTATTTATACCAGACTTTCTCAACCTTTTTACCCCAGAAGAACCTCCAATTTTTTTTTGATATCCGCTTCAACCAAAATCAGGTTCACCCAACATCAGCCTCACCCAACATCAGCTTCACCCAACATCAGTCTCACCCAACATCAGTCTCACCCAACATCAGCTTCACCCAACATCAGTCTCACCCAACATGAGCCTAACCCAATATCAGTCTCACCCAACATGAGCCTCACCCAACATCAGTCTCACCCAACATCAGCCTCACCCAATATCCGCTTCAACCAAAATCAGGCTCACCCAACATCAGTCTCACCCAACATCAGTCTCACCCAACATCAGCTTCACCCAACATGAGTCTCACCCAACATCAGCTTCACCCAACATCAGTCTCACCCAACATCAGCTTCACCCAATATCAGAGTCATCCAACATCAGTCTCAACCAACATAAGCTTTACCCAACAAGAGTCTCACCCAACATCAGCCTCACCCAACATCAGCTTCACCCAATATCCGCTTCAACTAAAATCAGCCTCACCCAACATCATTCTCACCCAACATCAGCTTCACCCAACATCAGTCTCACCCAACATCAGGTTCACCCAATATCAGCTTCACCCAACATCAGTCTCACCCAACATCAGCCTCACCCAACATCAGTCTCAACCAAAATCAGCTTCACCCAACATGAGTCTCACCCAACATCAGCCTCACCCATGATCAGCCTCACCCAACATCAGCCTCACCCAACATCAGTCTCAACCAACATCAGCTTCACCCAATATCCGCTTCAACCAAAATCAGCCTCACCCAACATCAGTCTCACCCAACATCAGCTTCACCCAATATCAGCTTCACCCAACATCAGTCTCACGCAACATCAGCCTCACCCAACATCAGCTTCACCCAACATGAGTTTCACCCAACATCAGCCTCACCCATCATATGCCTCACCCAACATGAGTCCCACCCAACATGAGTCTCACCCAACATGAGTCTCAACCAACATCAGCCTCACCCATCATCAGCCTCACCCAACATCAGCCTCACCCAACACAAGCTTTGTTTCCCATCTTGAGGTTAGGAGAAGGAAGAGTAGACACAATGCCAGCCTCAAACTCTGTACTGAAACACATTTGATTTGCATATTTACATCTTTTCAGTAATTCCAGTGGTGATGGCACATTCCTTAAGTTGCAAAAAGATAACAATAGAGATGAGAGCCGAGAAGAAAGCCATACCTTTTGGGCTTTGCCAGAGTCCTGCACCCCATGTCAAAGAGATGTGAGTAGTCCCATCAGCATTACACCTCTCCTTCCCAGCTTACCTTCTAAGGGGAACCCCAAAAAACAAGATCCTCAAAGATTCTATTTTCAAATGGCTTGGTCTTGGCACAGATTCCCATGACTAACTTCCGCCAGACTATTTATACCAGACTTTCTCAACCTTTTTACCCCAGAAGAACCCCCAACATTTTTTTTGATGTACCCCAGAGAACCCCTGCCAAATAGTAATTCATTGTGGTCCATTGGGAAAAATGACCCTTATATTGGTAATTAGTAGGAAGAATGCCACCGTTACAGACAAGTAAGAGATCACTGGTATCTTGTTGCTGGCTTAGCCAAGTGGCGTTGGCCCTGGAACCATGCTGGCACCATCAGATGGGAAGGCAAACAGTCACAACCCAAGGAATCCCTGGTAATCTTGTGAGGAACCCTAGGGTTCAATGGAAAATGGCTGATTTATACTGAGCCCTCTTACTCAAGATGCCCCACACAAGCAGGGACAGGGTTGGCACGTCCTCTAGCAGCTACCTAGGCACCTACTCTTATGGTGACAGCTAGTGGTCAATTCGAGGAACTACACCAGACACTCCTGTGGCCCCTACCCTACACTCTCACTTCCAGAGACTCACCACTCTCATCCTGGACTTTACCTCCATAGGGAAGAGGTCAACTGCACGTTCCACCTACCCGACCTGGATCAATCATCATCATGGGTTTGAGGCAAATTTTGTGGGTTACAGATTTGACCGGGATCATTTTTTACTTTAAACCATAATGCACTGCATTGCTTTTGCACTATGGCCAGTGAGCTTAGAAGGGACAATCATTGGGGGGTTAGGTTAGCCACCATTACCATAGCAATGAATGACACTGACCAACCTGGCCCTGGAGCATTATTGGCTGTTATGGTACTGTCAGTTGGCTTCCCCACCACCATGGCAAACTATGACGCTGATCCAGAGCAAGCCGGGTCCTGTGCTCCCGACACCATCCTGGTCAAGAAACACGGCTATAGGTAGAGTTACGAATTTGGCATTTTGGATGCATATAAAAGAAAACAATGTATCTAATTTCAGATCCATATCACACCAGACCACCAACGCCCAGAGGGTGGAATTGAACCACTCTGCCGCTAGGCAGCTACAGGTTTGAAGCCTGCACCCCAGACCACTGAGGGTCACCTGGGAAATACTACTCTCCATCCCATGTTGTATATAAAGCCGGAGCTGATTGGACTATTCAACTTAGGGAGGTTTTTTCCCCCTAAATATAAAAAGAAAATTCTAATTAGGATTGTGATTGACACGGAGCTCAATGAATAATCCAATCACAACGCAGTATATTCAAGATAAGATGCAGCAGTAAGCAGAGACCGTGCTGGCCCAGCTGCATGCTGTGCTGTGAAAAGCATTCTGGGTATTGGAAGATGGGAACTTATTTACATATTTAAAGGGCAACTAATAAAAACCGGTTCAATTGTTTTATGTAAAAAGTTAAACTCACATTTGAGGAATTATTATATAAACACTTCCGGAATTTATCAGAGATGAAGATTTTGTACAGTCCTGAAAAACAGAAATAAATAAACTCTCAGAGACTCGGACACGATGTATAGATTTACTGTATTATATCTAATATAACATATTATACAGTGCCTTGAATAAGTATTCATACCCCTTGAAATTTTCCAAATTTTGTCATGTTAAAACCAAAACCAAAAATTTATTTTATTGATATTTTATGTGATAGACCAACACAAAGAGGCACATAATTGTGAAATGGAAAGAAAATGATAAATACAGCTGTTCTGTGAAGCCCTCAAAGGTTTGTTAGAGAACAAACAGCATCATGAAGGCCAAGGAACACACCAGACAGGTCAGGGATAAAGTTGTGGAGAAGTATAAAGCAGGGTTGGGTTATAAAAAAATCTCCCAAGCTTTGATCATCTCACGGAGCTCTGTTCAATCCATCATCGGAAAATGGAAAGAGTATGGCACAACTGCAAACCTACCAAGACATGGCCGTCCACCTAAACTGACCGGGCCGGGCAAGGAGAACATTCATCAGAGAAGCAGCCAAGAGGTCCATGGTAACTCTGGAGGAGCTGCAGAGATCCACAGCTCAGGGGGGAGAATCTGTCCACAGGACAACTATTAGTCGTGCTTCTCCACAAATCTGCCCTTTATGGAAGAGTGACAAGAAGAAAGACATTGGTGATAGAAAGCCATAAGAAGTCCTGTTTGCAGTTTGTGAGAAGCCATGTGGGGGGCACAGCAAACATGCGGGGGACACAGCAAACATGTGGGGGACACAGCAAACATGCGGGGGACACAGCAAACATGTGGGGGGACACAGCAAACATGTGGGGACACAGCAATCATGGGGGGGACACAGCAATCATGTGGGGGACACAGCAATCATGTGGGGGACACTGCAAACATGTGGGGGACACAGCAAACATGTGGGGGACACAGCAATCATGTGGGGGACACAGCAAACATGTGGGGGACACAGCAAACATGTGGGGGACACAGCAATCATGTGGGGGACACAGCAATCATGTGGGGGACACAGCAATCATGTGGAAGAAGGTGCTCTGGTCACATGACACCAAAATTCTACTTTTTGGCCTAAAAGCAAAACGCTATGTGTGGGGGAAACTAACACTGCACATCACCCTGAACACACCATCCCCACCGTGAAACATGGTGGTGGCAGTCTCATGTGGTGGGGATGCTTTTCTTCAGCAGGGACAGGGAAGCTGGTCAGAGTTGATGGGAAGATGGATGGAGACAAATACAGGACAATCTTAGAAGAAAACCTGTTAGAGGCTGCAAAAGACTTGAGACTAGGGGGAGGTTCACCTTCCAGCAGGACAACGACCCTAAAGTACAGCCAGAGCTACAATGGAATGGTTTAGATCAAAGCATATTCATGTGGTAGAATGGCCCAGTCTCAGTCCAGACCTAAATCACATTGAGAATCTGTGGCAAGACTTGAAAATTGCTGATCCCAGACGCTCTCCATCCAATCTGACAGAGCTTGAGATATTTTACAAAGAAGAATGGGCAGAAATGTCCCTCTCTAGATGTGCAAAGCTGGTAGAGACACCCCCAAAAAGACTTGTAGAGAAAGGGGGTTCTACAAAGTATTGACTCCGGGGGGTGCCATACAAATGCCCCCCCATACTTTTCACATACCATATATTCTTGAGTATAAGCCGACCTGAATATAAGCCGAGTACCTAATTTTACCACAAAAAATGGGAAAACGTATTGACTTGAGTATAAGCCTAGGGTGAGAATGCAGCAGCTACTGTAAGCGGAAAAGAGGGTCAACAATGCCCATTTGCACGCCTCACCAGGGCCGCCATCAGGGGGGTACAGGCAGTACACCTGTAAGGGGCCTCAATTTGCGGCGGCAGCACCCCCCCCCCCGATTCTCCTCGGCTCCAGGGGACCCATGCCTGAAGCTGTGTAAGGGGCCCCAAAATTCCTGATGGCGGCCCTGCGCCTCACTGTGCCCATTGCAACCTCACTGTGCCAATTGTCACTGTGCCAATCCTCACTGTGCCCATCGTCACTGTGCCCATCCTCACTGTACCAATCCTCACTGTGCCCATCCTCACTGTGCCCATCATCACTGTGCCCATCCTCACTGTGACCATCCTCACTGTGCCCATTGTCACTGTGCCCGTTGTCAGTGTACCTGAAATTGAGAGGCTGCGGCGTCCATTCATTGTTTAAAACTCGCGGTCTCCTCCTGGTCCCTTCTGTGATGGGCGTTTCTCAGCAGACACAGTTCCGCCTATCACGAACGTTCTCTCATCCTCTGACTCAGTTTCCCAGCCGACACTGTGTTCAGTGTTCCGCCAATCACGGACGTCCTCTTGTCCGAGGATGAAAAGGCGTCCGTGATTGGTGGAACACTGAACACAGTGTCTGCTGGGATGGGTGAGGATGAGAGAACGTTTGTGATAGGCGTTTCTCAGCAGACACAGTCCCGCCTATCACGGAAGGGACCAGGAGGAGACCGCGAGATTTAAACGATGGACGCCCGCAGCCTCTCAATATTTCCAGGTACACTGACTCGAGTATAAGCCGAGGGGGGCATTTTCAGCCAAAAAAAATGTGCTGAAAATCTCGGCTTATACTCGAGTATATACGGTATTTATTTGTAAAACATTTTGAAAACCATTTATCAAAGGTCACACAGATGCTGCCAATAAGGGAGAAGAGAAGATATTTCCATACAATTGTAGCGACCTCTGACCTCTCACTCCCTCCTTCTCTGTCAATGTCAATGGCTCTCGTCTAGGTGGACGAGGGAGGAGAGTGTGACGCACCATCAGTTTGTACCCTCCAGTGTGCAGAGGTGTGAGCTATAACCAATTACCTTCGGGTCTGTGCCCCTGTCCAGAGCCAAAGCTCCCCTTGAGAATGATCCTTTAACTCCCAGAAAGCCAAGTTCCACACCATTGAAAGTCCAACACTTATTTATTCTTGTAGAGCAATAAATAGTCCTTTTAGAGCAGACTGGTCAGACAACGAACAGACAAGGTGAAGAGGAAGGTCCGGGCACAAACATAAGCTTATTACTCTCCTGTTCCGGTGTGTGCAAACAGGCTTGGCGCACGGTCGCTGCCACCGACCGGGTGAAATAGACTTGAGGCCTCTGCCACCGACCTGGGTTTCAGTTGGGTCGCTGCCACCGACCATGAGAACGTGGACTACCTTCTTAAGATGTGGCCCCTGTCAGGGGAGTCATCCATCTGGACGGTCACCAGAGGCCTCCGCCGTCACCCGCCAATGCTGCGCTGGATCTCCGGGAAGGTCACTTCTCTGGTCTCCCTCGCCCTAGATTCGGGTGTCCAAAACTGGAGGACACCCTAGGCTAAGGTGACCAGATTTTTTAAATGAAATGCGGGGACATATTTTTTTTTTAAACTAGTAATGGCGGCAATCAAAACTCTCTGCCCACCGCCCACCTCACAGCTTGTCAAGTCTTACTCTCCGGGCCCCGGGTAATACTGGGTGGGGAACGGAGGAAGATCACTCCACCAGGGAAGACAAGGAGATAAGCAGGCAGGCGGCTGGCCGGGACTTGAGCCAAGGCAGAAGAACATGGGAGAGGAGCTGAATGGGCACCCGAAACTGAAGAAATATTCCCTCCGCTCCGACCAGCACATGATCATCAGAAAGGGGCACAGATATGGATGGAAAAGATGGAAAAGATGGAAAAAATACACCCCCCTAAGCTAGTAAGAGCAGCGGAGTGGGGGTGTAATTCAGAATTTTTATTTTTTATTCTGCACTGACAGTCTTTGAAATTGCCCCAGCCCCTGTTCAAATCCAATCCGGGGACAAAACCGGGGACAGACTTGGTCCGGAGACAGTGTCCTCAATCCGGGGACTGTCCCCGAAAACCGGGGATGTCTGGTCACCCTACCCTAGGGATCCTCCGTCCCATGTGGGACCCAGTCGAAGGTACTAGGCCCCAGGCCTCCAGAGAGTACCTCACCACAGACCTAAGGTGTCTGGGGTGGAATCGCAGCTCCGTCCCCAGGCCGAGGGCGCCCGGAGACCACCAGCACGCACCCCCAGGCTGAAGGTGCCTGGGCGTGGACCCCGAGCGGAAGATGTCCGCCCCTTTTATCCCCTCTCCCAGCATGCACAGCAGGTTCCCCGCCCCGCTGTACTACTGCTGCGAGAGGACACAAAGGGTACAGACTTACAATGGTGGTTCAACCCTGGCCTATGGCGACAGCGCCACCTACAGGCCGCAGGGAACTGGACACCCTTGCATCCTCCACTGGCATAAATTGGTCCATGAACCCTAACAATTGCTGCATCTGAGCCTGATACCACTCAGATGCCTCCCCTAAATGTAACCACCCGCTACACAATATAAAAATGTAATGATACAAAGCAGTGCTTTTGTATAAATAACGTTTTTTCATATTCTTATTTCTGCTATATGTCCTTTCACAAGCCGTGCTGATATAGTCCCATTTTAAGAGGGTTTCTAGATTTACTTCATATAGGGATGATGGCATCTAACACCTTACCATACCACACTAAACAATATCCTTCTTCTCCAAAAATCCTCCATACAAATACACTACTTAATGGCCCTCTAATATATTGCCATGAAATTGTTTCTTACTGTTGTAGCGGACCCCTAAATTTGGGGTCGCTATGCCTGAGGGTAGCCTGAGCAATAGTTTGGCTCAGGCTGTTTGATTTCCTTAAATTGGACTCTGCTCTGCTGTGGTGTTGCCTGGGTGTATAGTTCCCCTTCGACCTGTGGGTGGCATTGTTGCCCAGGTCTCGGGTCGAACCACAGGTGGCATTGCGGCGTGATTGGGTGTCCTCTCTCGGCAGCCGTGCAGTGGGCGTGGTCTACCTGCTGTGCATGCCGGGAGGGGGTACATAAGGGGCAGACACCATGCGTTAGAGAGTTCAGAGTCGCGCCCTTTGGCCCTGCCGGCCAGGGGTGCGTGAGTTGGTTCAGTCCCGGGCACCTTTAGCCCGAGGCTGCATCGTTCCAGGTAGGCCCGGTACCTTCAACTGAGGCATACAAACCAAACCACAGGAATCCCAGGGTGCCCGTGGGAGGGTGACCCGCTCTGAAAGAGAGGAAACCAGGGGAGGACCTGTCCGGAGGATCGGTGAAGGAAGTCACTGTCTCGGGAGAGGCCTGGTTGCCTATCAGAGGGAACAGGGGAGGGCTGGGCCAGGGGGCAGGGTGGAAATTGCCTCCCAAGCCGCCCTAACTTATGTTCAAAATGGCCAGCAGCCGCTGCCCGCTACCATTTTCTTTTTTATTCTGGTCTAGGGCCGGGGGTATGGCCATGGCGGCCCACCACTAGCTGTTGCATTCCGGGAGTTGTAGTCGCACTCAAGCTTCTGGTAGGTGGAAAATACAGCAGCGCAGAGGAAACTACAACTCCCTGGGACCGGATTCTTGGAAGCAGGCAGAGGCAGGGCGTGCCAGGGAGTCGGGACGCAGGGCTGCAGGGCTGGGCGCTGGCTGCAACTTGACCCCAGGATCAGGAGCGTTACCCCCCACAGGAGACCGTGGCATGCAAGGACCTGCTGAGCTGAGATCGCTGAAGTGAGAGACCCTGACACCCCTAGCTGACCCCCCATTTCCCCCCCATACACCCCATGTAACCTGCCCCAGTGATCAGGCTGCACTGATGGGCACTGGTGAGGCTGCATTGAAAAACCAGGTGGGCTATGGATGGTGAGCTGATTCGGCGGTTCAATGGGCCACTTGACTGGACTTGCCCCCCAGGCCTAAGGCCGCCAGCCCTCCCCTGAGAGGGAAGGATTCCTTGATTTGTAAGACAGCTCCTGTAACGTGCCTCAATGGCACCTATGGTCTCTAAAGTTACAGATGCTAAGGAGTTCTGGATTCAGGAACTAAAGGATTCTGTGGCAGAGGATCTCCTGAACCTGTCCTTGGAGGGGACGAATCTAATGTAAATGTTTGTGTTTCACTCTGGCTGCTAGAACCGTGAGAGGGGACTATCCGGGTGAGCAAGGTCCACTCGGGATGGAGTGGTGAGGAAGATAAATAAGTGTTGTGTGCCTGAATCTGCCTCCCTGTTCAACTCTTTTCTCTATTCAACTTTCCCTGTTAATTACAAGCAAAAGAAAAATAAATTATTTTGTTGGAGTTGATACTGTCTGGATATTGGCCTTCTTAAGGAGAGAACTTAGCCTTCTCCCTACACTCTGGGGACGAGAACCAACGGAAGGAGGTAACTCGCTGCAGGACCCAAAACTGTTAACACCGCTCACCCTCTGCAAAAATGGAGGATACTGGGCATGTGGCATGGTGTGTCTCACCCTGCAGGTGGAGATAAACAGGGCTGGGATGGTGAGTGCTACACAGTGTTCTTCTGTCTCCTTCTAACATCATCCTTGATCTCTTGAACTTCTCCTTTTCCCCCTCACTTCTGTTTCATAAGAGCAGTGCACATTAGTAGTGTTCATGTACATTGCTGTGCCCACTACAAATCCTATGGTTTATAATTAGGGATGAGCTTTATGTTCGGGTCGAACATGAGTTCGACTCGAACATTGGCTGTTCGCCCGTTCGCCGAATAGCAAACAATTTGGGGTGTTTGCGGCAATTTTGAAAGCCGCGGAACACCCTTTGAAAGTCTATGGGAGAAATTAAAAATGCTAATTTTAAAGGTTAATATGCAAGTTATTGTCATAAAAAGTGTTTGGGGACCCGGGTCCTGCCCCAGGGGAGTGTTTGGGGACCCGGGTCCTGCCCCAGGGGAGTGTTTGGGGACCCGGGTCCTGCCCCAGGGGACATGTATGAATGCAAAAAAAAGTTTTAAAAACGGCCGTTTTTTCGGGAGCAGTGATTTTAATAATGCTTAAAGTGGAAGTAAACCCTCCTATCATTTTCAGGCAAGGAAGCTGCCATCTTGGCCACTGTTTAATCTTCAACTGCCATGATGCTGCACATGTGATCAGTTATGACACCAGCCATTGGATGGTTTGACAGTTTGGTTGAGAGCACAACCAATGTGACAGTTAGCATTTCCGGCATGCCGGGAATGTAACTGCTTTTTGAAACTGTTAAATCGATGGGTTTACGTCCGCTTTAAAGTGAAACAATAAAAGTGAAATATTCCTTTAAATTTCGTACCTGGGGGGTGTGTATGATATGCATGTAAAGTGGCGCATGTTTCCCGTGCTTAGAACTGTCCCTGCACAAAGTGTCATTTCTGAAGGAAAATAAGTCATTTAAAACTGCTTGCGGCTATTAACGAATTGTCGGGTCCCGGCAATACAGATAAAAGTCATTGAAAAAAAAAACGGCATGTGTTCTCCCCCAGTCGATTACCAGGCCTTTTGGGTCTGGTATGAATGTTAAGGGGAACCCCAAAAAGTGTGTGGGGTTCCCCCCAAATTTCATTACCAGGCCCTTCAGGTCTGGTATAGATATTAAGGGGAACCCTGTGGCAAATTTAAAGAAAAAATTGCGTAGGGTTCCCACAAAAATCCATACCAGACCCTTATCCGAGCATGCAACCTGGCAGGCTGCAGGAAAAGAGGGGGGATGAGAGAGTGCCCCCCCTCCTGAACCGTACCAGGCCACATGCCCTCAACATGGGGACAAGGGCCTCATCCCCACAACCCTTGCCTGGTGGTTGTGGGGGTCTGCGGGCGGGGGGCTTATTGGAATCTGGAAGCCCCCTTTAACAAAGGAGACCTCCAGATGCCGGCCCCCCCTATGTGAATTGGTAACGGGGTACATTGTACCCCTACCATTTCACGAAGAAAGTGGGAAAAAAGGGAAAAAAAACACACACACAGCTTGGGACAAGTCCTTTAATGAAAAAAATAAATAATAATAATGAATCCAGCGCCGTAATCCTTCTACGAGTCCGACCCGCCGCTACGAACGATACCGCCTTCATAGGAGGCGCCCAGCCGATTGACGCGAGAGCTGTCTGACAGTTCTTTTATAACCGAAGGCGGGGCCACCCGTCACGTGCGCGGGTGACTCCGCTCGCCTCTGACGCAAGGGGAAATGCCGGGGTTACCCAGTGACGTGTACGGGTGACCCTGCCCCCTCTGACACAACACGGTTTTCCTGTGACACGTCAGAGGGGGCGGGGTCACCCGTACACGTCACTCAGTAACCCCGGCATTTCCACATTGAATCAGAGGGGGCGGGGTCACCCGCGCAAGTGATGGGTGGCCCCGCCCTCAGCTATAAAAGAGCTGTCATTCTGCGAGAGAGCGTCATTCTGCGGGTGCCTCCCATGGAGGCAGGATCGAGTCGGCTTTTTTTTTTTCTCCGTATCGCTCGAGAGATAAAGGGCTTGTCCCAAGCTGTGTACTGTGGTTTTTAACATTTTTGACACATTTTTTTTGTGAAATGGTAGGGGTACAATGTACCCGTTACCAATTAACATGGGGGGGGGGCGAATCTGGGGGTCCCCTTTGTTAAAGGGGGCTTCCATATTCCGATAAGCCCCACGCCCGCAGACCCCCACAACCACCGGGCAAGGGTTGTGGGGATGAGGCCCTTGTCCCCATCAACATGGGGACATCCTCCCCATGTTGAGGGCATGTTCTGCTGCGAACCGAACCTGGGGGTGTTCGGCTCATCCCTATTCATAATCCACAGCTCCTAGTCCTTAGACCATAGTCCCTAGTCTTTAGACCATAGATCATAGTCCCTTGTCCTTAGACTATAGTCCCTAGTCCTTAGACCATAGTCCCTAGTTCTTAGACCATAGTTCATAGTTTTTAAACCATAGTCTATAGTCCAAAGTTCTTAGACCATCACAGACCATAGTTCATAGTCCAAAGTTCTTAGACCCGAGGCCATAGTCCTTAGACTGTACACCATAGTTCTAAGACCATAGTCCCTAGTTCTGAGACCATAGTCCTTGGTTTTTAGACCATATTCCCTAGTCCATAGACCATAGTCCTTAGACCATAGTACTTAGACCATAGTCCCTAGTTCTTAGATCACAGTCCTTAGAGCATAGTCCCTAGTCTTTAGACCATAGTCCCTAGTTCTTAGACCACAGTTCCTAGTTCTCAGACCATAGCCCTTAGTCCTTAGACTATAGTCCCTAGTCTGTAGACCATAGTCCATAGTACCTAGTCCTTAGACCATAGTCTCTAGTCCTTAGACCATAGTCCATAGTTCTTAGACAATAGTCCCTAGTTTTTAGACCAAAGACCCTTGTCCTTAGATCATAGTTCTTAGACCATAATCCAAAATCCCTAATTTCTGGCCATAGTACCTAGACCTTTCACCATAGTCCCTAGTCCTTAGACCATACTTCTTAGACTATAGTCCATAGTGCCTATTTTTTAAACCGTAGTCCATAGTTCCTAGTCCTTAGACAACAGTCCCTAGTTCTTAGATCATAGACCATAGACCCTAGTCCACATCCAATAGTCAATCCCGGTAGTGATCAATTGAGGTTGGCTATGTTCTTACATACAGTGGGATCATAGAGTATAAATGTAGCCACCCTCCAACAGGAAGTCCGATCACAAAAAATTTTGGGAGATTTGAAGGAGGCTGATAGCAATAGAAGGTAAGAATACAGATTGGAATATAATTTTATTTGAAACTTTATTCACATTGATATTAATAGAAGGAGTCAGAGAACAGGACGTGTTTCTTGTTGGGGGGCTGGGACCACTTCATCGCTTTGTGATTTCATTATTCCCGTCCAAGTAGTTAGTAAATGGAGGTGTCTGTGCCGTGCGTGCTCCCCGGTGAATGTCCTCTCTCCCGTCACAATAATTTATTCACACTGCACAAAGACGGGCAAATATTTTTCTGCCGCCCAATAATTGCTGTTTACTCTTTCTGCGTTCACAGAATGTACTGGAAGTTATTAATTATCTCCGGCTTATTAGCACGTGTCAGTAAAGCAGCTTGCCGTTTATGTAAATCAGATCTGGAAACAGATGAAGCTGAATTTTTACTTCTGAACCTTCGTGAACCCCGGACACCTCCGCCGAATGGAGCGTCCCCGGCGTCTGGCTGGAGGGCAGGGAACGCTCATTGCCTAGAAATTGAGTCTGGTGAATGTGGAGGCTGCGATTACTGCGCTCAGCCCATCACCGGGCCGATCATTACACTTTGCAGCAATTACATTTATTTTATTTAACAGAATGTGGCTGCTAGTCTCATATTTAAAGCAGGAGGACCAGGGACACCAGACTTCTATTCCTCTCTATATATCCCTCACCCTCCTTCTCTCTATCCCTCACCCTCCTTCCTTCTCTCTATCCCTCACCCTCCTTCCTTCTCTCTATCCCTCACCCTCCTTCCTTCTCTCTATCCCTCACCCTCCTTCTCTCTATCCCTCACTCTCCTTCTATCCTTCGCCCTCCCTCCTTCTATCCCTCACCCTCCTTCTATCTATCCCTCACCCTCCTTCTCTCTATCCCTCACCCTCCTTCTCTCTATCCCTCACTCTCCCTTGTTGTGGAATTTCTAGGCTGTTGTTTAGTAAGCACACAGCCTATAATTCCTGTGCTATCTAAGCACACTTCAGATTTCATCTTTTTGCAATAATGCTATCTTTAAGTTAGGTTGCTAAATTCCACTCACCGTTCATTCCATCATTCATTCAAGGAAAGCACCAACACAGATCTTATCGTCAAGTCATCTCAGAGCAGAGTGTCCCTTGGGATAGCCAGCTCTGTTTATTTATAGTAAACATGGGCAACAAAAGAAGGTGTGGCTTCACAGAACAGCCATTCAGACATTTTGTATATTTTCAAAAGAACCAATCACAGACATGTTTAAATTCAAATATAATCCTAGCAGTGACGTGTGCAAACGGCTGTGTACAGGGGTCATGCTTTCTGTGAGACAAAGGAACAGTAGAAAGCATGGCTTTGTACAGAGCCGTGTGCAAACCAACTCACTGCTACCAATGACAGGAACTACATGACAATTATGCCTCAATGGACCACAACTGTCGTATAGTTATGCTACTGTTCCTGTGGACACAGATATGTGCGCTCGGAGTCATTTAACGCCCCCCGCCAGGAGGTGGCCAGTCCCCCAACGGGGCGCAAAACAACATCTCTAAATGGAGCAAACATCGCTGTTTCCATAGGAAGATTTTCCCGTCATTGGTCTTCCACCAACGTCTGTATGTGCAAATACGCTCAGATGAGCGCATTACAGCAAAACTGACACTGGGGGGACATCTGACAACATACATTAATACATTTTTCCACAACACCCTCTATCCCTCACCCTCCTTCTCTCTATCCCTCGCCCTCCTTCTCTCAATCCCTCACTCTCCTTCTATCTATCCCTCACCCTCCTTCTCTCTATCCCTCACTCTCTCTCTATCCCTCACTCTCCTTCTATCCTTCGCCCTCCCTCCTTCTATCCCTTATCCTCCTTCTCTCTATCCCTCGCCCTCCTTCTCTCTATCCTTCACCCTCATTCTCTCTATCCATCACCCCCTCTCTATCCCTCACCCTCCTTCCTTCTCTCTATCCCTCACCCTCTCTCTAACCCTCGCTCTCCCTCCCTCCCTCCTATCCCTCACCCTCCCTCCCTTTAGCCCTTGCCCTCCTTCTCTCTATCCCTCACCCTCCTTCCTTCTCTCTATCCCTCACCCTCCTTCCTTCTCTCTATCCCTCACCCTCTCTCTATCCCTCGCCCTCCCTCCCTCCTATGCCTCACCATCCCTCCCTTTAGCCCTCGCCCTCCTTCTCTCTATCCCTCAACCTCCCTTCCTCTATCTCTTGCCCTCCCTCCCTTTATCCCTCGCCCTCCCTCCCTCTATTCTTCACCATCCCTCCCTCTATTCTATTCTATTATCTATCCCTCGCCCTCCCTCCTCTCTATCCCTCACCCTCCCTCTATCCCTTGCCCTCCCTCCCTCTATCCTTCACTCTTCTTCCCTTTATCCCTCACCCTCCCTCCCTCTATCCCTCACCCTCCCCCCCTCTATCCCTTGCCCTCCCTCTCCCTATCCTTTGCCCTCCCTCCTTCTATCCCTTACCCTCCCTTCCTCTATTTATCGCCGTCCCTCCCTCTATCCCTCACCCTCCTTTTCTCTATACTTCACCCTCCCTTCCTCCCTCTATCCCTCGCCCTCCTTCCCTCTATCCTTCACCCTCCCTCTATCCCTCACCCTCCTCCTCGCTATCCTTCTCTCTATCCTTCACCCTCCCTCCCGCTCTCCCTCACTCGCCTTCCCTCTATCCCTCGCTCTCCTATTCTCTATCCCTCACCCTCCCATCCTCTATTCCCATATTTCCAACTTTTTGAGATGGGAATGAGAGACACCTATCAGCAAAAGTATGCAGGCATAGGACACACCTCTTGTCACGCCCCCTTAAAGGAGAATTGTACAAAAAAACAAGATTGCGTTTTTTACCACTACCATTCCTTTATATTGGCTTTTGGAATTTACAAATGCAGCAATTTAGAAATCAGATGAAAGGTTTAGCGCTGGGAAAAACGTTTTATTAGATGAAAAGTGCATTTTATTTACATCTATATAGATAAGAGCAGACCAAAATGAGGGACAAATGAGGAGGCATGAGGGACAGAGAGACATTGCTCCAAATCAGGGACAGTCCCTCCAAATCAGGGACAGTTGGGAGGTATGCCTATCAGTGCCCATTAATGCTGCCTTATCAGTGCCTATCAGTGCAGCCACTCAGTGCCCATCGGTGCCACCTATCAGTGCCTATCAGTGCAGCCTCATCAGTGCCCATCAGTGGAGCCTCCTAAGCGCACATCAATGAAGGAGAAAAATTACCTGTTTTCAAAATGTTATAACAAACTATGAAACTGTTTTTTTTTCCTACTTTTTTCTTCTTTTTTTTTTTTTTTTTAGCAAAAAAAAAAAAAACCCAGCAGTAATTAAATACCACCAAAAGAAATCTCTATTTGTGTGAAAAAAATGATAAAAATTTTATTTGGATACAGTGTTCCATGACCATGCAACTGTCATTCAAAGTGTGAGAGCGCTGAAAGCTGAGAATTGGCCTGGGTAGGAAGGGGGTTTAAGTAACCGGTAAATCATGACATGTTAGGTATCTATTTACTCGGCGTAACATCATCTTTGACATTATACCTACAACATTTGGCTAACTTTACTGTTTTTTTTTTTTAATTCATGAAAGAGTTTTTGCCCCAAAAAATTGCATTTGAAAAACTGCTGCGCAAATACCGTGTGACAAAATTGCGACACCCACCATTTTATTCTATAGGGTCTCTGCTAAAAAAATATATATATAATGTTTGGGGGTTCTGTAATTTTCTAGCAAAAAAAAAAATGAGATTTTTACATGTAGGAAAGCAGTGTCAGAATTGTCTCGGATGGCAAGTTGTTAAATATGTAAATATCTTTCAATACCCAGAATGCTTTTCACAGCACAGCAAGCAGCTGGGCCGGCATGGTCTCTGCTCACTGTTGCATATACTGCGTTGTGATTGGTTTATTAATTGAGCACCCTGCCAATCATAATCCTACAATCCTATCATTAGAAAAATTTTTATATTTAGGGAAAAAAAATAAAAAAATACCTCCCTAACCTCAATTTTCCAATCAGCTCCGGCTTTATATACAACATGGGATGGAGAGTAGTATTGCCCAGATGATCCTCAGTGGTCTGGGGTGCAGGCTTCAAACCTGTAGCTGCCTAGCGGCAGAGTGGTTCAATTCCACCCTCTGGGCGTTTGGCAATCAGCAGTGAAATGAGCCTGACTTTTATTTTAATAAGTTATTTCAGCTTAACCACTTCAATACCGGGCATTTTCACCCCCCACCTGCCCAGACCAATTTTTAGTTTTCAGCGCTATTGTGATATATATTAAATCAAAAAGTAAAACTTTTTGATTTAATAAATATCACAATTTAAAAAAAATAATACTAATTTTCCTCAGTTTAGGCTGATATGTATTCTTCTACATGTTTTTGGTAAAAAAAATCGCAATAAGCGTTTATTGATTGGTTTGCGCAAAAGTTATACCGTCTACATACTAGGGGATAGATTTATTGCATTTTATTTTTTTACTAGTGTAGCGGGATGTCATATTTAGGGGGAAGCATCTGAGTGGTAATTAGGCTCAGATGCACTAATTATCAGGTTTCATGGACCATTTCTGTCCCTGGGAGATGGTACTGATATGCAGTTCCCGGCGGCCTAATGGTGGCGCTGTTGCCATAGGCCCGGGTTGAACCGTAGTACAGGGTTGTGCCTTTTCTTGTCCCCTCTCGGCAGCAGTACAGCGGGGCGGGGAACCTGCTGTGCCTGTCAGGAGAGGATATAAAAGGGGACGGCCATCTTCCAGAGGGGGTTCGGTTCCGCGCTTAGGCACCTTAGGCCTGGGTGTGTGTGTGTGTGTCGCCTCCGGGTGCCCTAGGCCCGGAGACGGAGCTGCTGTTTCAATCCCAGACACCTTCAGTCTGGGGTGAGGTACTTTGACGAGGGCCCGGAACCCAGCAACCTTCGGCTGGGGTGCGCTAAGGATCGCGGCTCCCAGGGATCCGCCTTGCGAGGGGGCCAGGATCAAGGAGGCCATGGAGGTGACCCTTTATGAAGACCCAGCGCAGAGTCGTGGTGACAGAGGGGGCCTCTGGTAACTCTCCGGAGGGATGTCCTTATCCTAAAAAGGGGCCAAGTTACTCAAAGAAGGAAGTGCGGGTTCTTTATGTCATAGTGGCAGTGACTCTACGCACATCAGGTCAGTGGCAGCGACTTGCAACTATTCACTAGGTCAGTGGCAGTGACCAACCTCATGGTCTGTGGCAGGTAGGGTGACCACATTTTTAAACTACCATTCAGGGACACCCCCCCTTCCCAAAAATCAGCTTGTGCTGTAACGAATCACAGCACAGTGATTGGACACAAGAGGCAAGATTTATGATTTCTCCAATCACAAGCAGGGGGCGGGAATTGTGCTCCTCCAGGCATTCCCGGCCAGGACAAGTACTGTCAGTGAGTAAAGCGGTGATGTGGCGGCCTTTTTTGGGGGCATCAGATTGGCCCGGGTGGGGGGGTGGCTGTGTCAGTTTCATTCCGGGACACTATATTGTCCTGGAATGAAGGTGCCCGGGACAGATCTGCAAAATGCGGGACTGTCCCAGGCAATCCGGGAAACATGGTCACTCTAGTGGCAGGGACCATGCGCCAAGCCTGTTCGTGCAAACCAGAACAGGAGAAACCCTAAATTAAGTTTGTGCCTGGACCTCCTCCCACCTTATCTGACCCGTGTTTGTCTCAACCTGTCTGCTCTCAAAGAGACTATTTATTGCCCTTAAGAATAAATAAGAG
The DNA here is from genome assembly GCA_029206835.1 of Rana muscosa. NCBI lineage: Eukaryota > Metazoa > Chordata > Amphibia > Anura > Ranidae > Rana > Rana muscosa. The sequence continues at coordinate 342,930,510 of CM055122.1, forward strand.
TTGGACCTTTCAGTTGGTGTGGACAGTTGCTTACTGGGGAGAACTAAGGACTTGTTTCTGACTACCACAGAAACGAGGTCAGCTCTGGATGTCTTCAAACACTGGCTGCAGGCAGGCCCGAGAAACTAACACCGCTCAACCTCCCCATCCAGGAGGGCACGGGCTTGTGGTGCGGTGTGCCTCATTCTTTCCTGCGAAGAAGCCAAATAGAAGAAAAGTAGGTAAAGGGCTGGGGTGGGTGTGCTACACTAGTAATGGCGGCAATCTGCGATTTTTCTTGTGACTGTGACATTGCGACGGACACATCGGACACTTTTGACACATTTTTGGGACCATTCACATTTATACAGCGATCAGAGCTATAAAAATGCACTGATTACTGTGTAAATGTCACTGGCAGGGAAGGGGTTAACACTAGGGGGTGATCAAGGGGTTAAATATGTTTCCTAGGGAGTGATTCTAACTGTAGGGGGCGGGGAGTCACAAGGGGAGGAGACCGATCGGTGTTCCTCTGTACTGGGAACACACATCGGTCTCCTCACCTCTGACAGGACGTGGATCTGTGGGTTTACACCCACAGATGCACGGTCCTGCTGTGATCACGGGCACCCGGCGGACATCGCCGCCGCCGGGCACGCGCACCGGGTCCTGAGCGATGCGGCGGGTGCACGCGCATGCACCCCCTAGACGGCTGGGAAGCCCAGGACGTCATAAGACGTCCACCCAGGATGAGAGATCCCTCCTGTGGGACGTCATTTGACTATGGGCGGGTATTGAAGTGGTTAAGTGCATACTGATTGATGTGTCAGTGTCCCCTCTTCCAGGTATTTATTACCTCCCACAGAGATCACAGGACTCCCCCTGACCATGGCTTCACCTGCTTTTCTTTCCAGAAGGACGGCACCATCTAATCTTTCATATACTGCGTTTTGATTGGATAATTCATTGAGCTCCGTGGCCATCACAATCCTAATATTATAACTTTTTAAAAGAAAATTAGGAAAACAAAAACCTCCCTAAGTTGAATGGTCCAAATAGCTCCGACTGTATATACCACATGGGATGGAGAGTAGTATTGCCCAGATGATCCTCAGTGGTCTGGGGTGCAGGCTTCAAACCTGTAGCTGCCCAGCGGCAGAGTGGTTCAATTCCACCCTCTGGGCATTGGTGGTGTGCGGTAAAGTAACTCATGAATTGTGTTGATTCTTGGCCATTTGGGTAAAGATGAAGCAAACCCGGTATTTTTTTTATTTTATAAAAACCCTGCAAAAGAAAGGCATAATGAGCTAGTATGCATAGCATACTAGCTTATTATGAATGAGTTACCTGAGATCGAAACCCCCGAACTGCTCCTCGTTCCCCTCCGCCACCGCCGCCATCTTGCCTCAATGTCCCTTCCGTGTATCGCCGCTCCAGGGCGGCGATGATTGGCCGGAGCGGCGATGACGTCACACGCATGAATCTATCCATTGCATATAGGGGGTGGACGGGTCGCCACTGGTGCAACAGGTATCATTTTGGTATGTAAATTTGCAGCCACTAATTCTCTGTCTTGCAGAAGGGATCCAAATGGCTAATTAGCCACTCGATCACTCCTGTGGGTGGCGGAAGGGGGTCCCACCCTCTCCCGGGCTCTACCGTACCATCGTGGCGCCCGGGAGTGATACGGCCGTATGCGATGGCTGCCCTGTACATAGAGAGAGAGAGAGAGAGAGGAACTGACATCATTCCCCTCTCTCTGTAACCCCAGAAACTGGGAGCGAAGAGTTATGTCGTCACTTCCAGTTCTGCCTCTTTGTTTACCTGGCCACCTAGGGTTGCCACCTGTCCAGGATTCACCCGGACAGTCCGGGTATTAGATCCTGTGTTCGGGTTTTAGTCCACCTGAAACCCAGACACAGCAGTGGCAGCCCTGTAGCACCAGTCCTCCTATCCCCCTTCCCCCTCCTGTCGGCTTCCAGTGCTTTTAATTATATTGGTGGGGGGGCACTTTAACTGGGGTACAGACTGGCCTGGGGGCTTATACTGGGGGACAGACTGACCGGGGGGGACTGTACTGGGGATTATACTGGGGGACAGATGGACCTGTGGGAATTATACTGGGGGAAAGACTGACCTGGGGGGATTATACTGGGGGCCAGACTGACCTAGGGGTGACTGTACTGGGGGACAGACTGACCTGGGGAGATTATGCTGGGGGACAGACTGACCTGGGGAGATTATAATGGGGGACAGACTGACCGGGGGGACTGTACTGGGGGACAGACTGACCTGGGGGGATTATACTGGGGGACAGACTGACCTGGGGAGATTATACTGGGGGACAGACTGACCTGGGGAGATTATACTGGGGGACAGACTGACCTGGGGGCTTATACTGGGGCAGTGTTTCTCAACTCCAGTCCTCAAGGCGCACCAACAGGTCATGTTTTCAGGATTTCCCTCAGTTGAAACGGCTGTGGTAATTTCTAAGGCAGTGAAACTGATCATATCACCTGTGCAAAATAATGGAAAGCCTGAAAACATGACCTGTTGGGGCGCCTTGAGGACTGGAGTTGAGAAACACTGTACTGGGGGACAGACTGACCGGGAGGGACTGTACTGGGGGGTTATACTGGGGGACAGATGGACCTGTGGGAATTATACTGGGGGAAAGACTGACCTGGGGGGATTATACTGGGGGCAAGACTGACCTAGGGGTGACTGTACTGGGGGACAGACTGACCTGGGGAGATTATACTGGGGGACAGACTGACCTGGGGAGATTATAATGGGGGACAGACTGACCGGGGGGACTGTACTGGGGGACAGACTGACCTGGGGGATTATACTGGGGGACAGACTGACCTGGGGAGATTATACTGGGGGACAGACTGACCTGGGGAGATTATACTGGGGGACAGACTGACCTGGGGGACTATACTGGGGGACAGATGGACCTGGGGGGATTATACTGGGGACAGATGGACCTGTGGGAATTATACTGGGGGACAGACTGACCGGGGGGACTGTACTGGGGGACAGACTGACCTGGGGGGATTATACTGGGGGACAGACTGACCTAGGGGGATTATACTGGGGGACAGACTGACCTGGGGGGAGATGTGCTGGGGGACAGACTAACCTGGGGGGACTGTACTGGGGGACAGACTGACCTGGGGGAGATGTACTGGGGGACAGACTGACCTGTGGGGGGACTGTACTGGGGGACAGACTGACCTAGGGTGATTATACTGGGGGACAGATTGACCTGGGGAGATTATACTGGGGGCCAGACTGACCTGAGGAGATTATACTGGGTGACAGACTGACCTGGGGAGATTATACTGGGGGACAGATTGACCTGGGGAGATTATACTGGGGGACAGATGGACCTGGGGGGAGATGTACAGGGGGACAGATTGACCTGGGGGGACTGTACTGGGGGACAGACTGACCTTGTTTGATTTAACTACACTCCTTAAGCTTATTAACACAATTTTGGCCACTGTTCGTCACGGGACACTACATGCGCTGCAATACTACTCTTCTTATGGTACCCAAAGGTGTCCCAGGTCTTTTACATTCCTATAGTGTAAACTGCGGGAAAAAAATATTAATTGCTGTGCGCAGCTAAAGTGTTCGTGTTTGACTTGATGAAAAGGTAGCAACCCCAGTGGCCAGTAAAGCAGCCGATCGGACCGATCTGTGTGTGATCAGCTGCATTAGAGGCCAGAGGAGAGATTTGGGGTCTAATAGACCTCAGATCTCCCCATAAAGAAGACCTGTCATGGCCCATGCTGTCACAATGAATGTTGTTCATACCTTGTGATAGCAATAAAGTTCATCCCAGAAAAAACAAAAAGTGTAAAAAAAAAAAAATCTTTGTATAAAATAAATAATATTTTTTTTTTAAAGCGTCCCCGTCCCTGTACTTACGCGCTAATGTGACGCATAAGTTACACCCGCGCGCTTATGTAAACGTACCACACATGTGAGGTATTGTCACGAATGTCAGAGTGAGAGCAATAATTCTAGCACCAGACCTTCTGTGTATCTCTAAACTAAAAGCGTGACATGTTAGGTATCTATTTACTTGGCGTAAGATCATCTTTCACAATAAACAAAAAAACTGGGCTAACTTTAGTGTTTTTTTTTTTTTTTTTTATTCACGAAAGAGTTTTTTTTCCCAAAAAATTGCATTTGAAAAGCTGCTGCGCAAATACCGTGTGATAAAATTACCACACCCACCATTTTATTCTATAGGGTCTCTGCTAAAAAATATATATGATGTTTAGGGGTGTCAGAATTGGTCCAGATGGCAAGTTGTTAAATATGTAAATATGTTCCCATCTGCCAATACTCAGAATGCTTTTCACAGCACAGCATGCAGCTGGGCCAGCACAGTCTCTGCTCACCGCTGCGTCTCATCTTTCATTTACTGTGTTGTGATTGGATTATTCATTGAGCTCCGTGACAATTACAATCCTAATATTAGAACTTTTTAAAAAAATAACCTCCCTAAATTGGATCGTCCAATCAGCTCCGGCTTTATATACAACATGGGATGGAGAGTAGTATTTCCCAGGTGACCCTCAGTGGTCTGGGGTGCAGGCTTCAAACCTGCAGCTTCCTAGCGGCAGAGTGGTTCAATTCCACCCTCTGGGCGTTGGTGGTCTGGTGTGATCTGCATCTGCAATTAGATACATTGTTTTCTTTTATATGCATCCAAAATGCCAAATTCATAACTCTACCTATAGCCGTGTTTCTTGACCAGGATGGTGTCGGGAGCACAGGACCCGGCTTGCTCTGGATCAGCGTCATAGGTTGCCATGGTGGTGGGGAAGCCAACTGACAGCACCATAACAACCAATAATGCTCTAGGGCCAGGTTGCACAGTGTCATTCATTGCTATGGTAATGGCGGCTAACCTAACCCCCCAATTATTGGCCCTTCTAAGCTCACTGGCCATAGTGCAAAAGCAATGCAGTGCATTATGGTTTAAAGAAAAATGATCCCGGTCAAATCTGTAACCCACAAAATTTGCCTCAAACCCATGATGATGATTGACCCAGGTCGGGTAGGTGGAACGTGCAGTTGACCTCTTCCCTATGGAGGTAAAGTCCAGGATGAGAGTGGTGAGTCTCTGGATGTGTGAGTGTAGGGTAGGGGCCACAGGAGTGTCTGGTGTAGTTCCTCAAATTGACCACTAGCTGTCACCAGAACAGTAGGTGCCTAGGTAGCTGCTAGAGGACTCGCTTCTCTGCCTTTTGGCTAAGATCAAGTGTAGTATCTGTTCTTATCAGTTGCCAGGAGGTGGCGCTGTGCTAACCGTCCCCAGTACACGGCGAGGTGGAAAGGGATGGCGGTGGCATATGCAAAACCTGCTGGTGTGGAGGCGGAAGCCTTCTGATGGGGACAGAGAATCACTGGGTTGAAGCTGAAGGGCCGGGTACCTGGCCTTCTGGCCTGGATTTGTGCGGTGCTTACACCGGTCAGTTTTTCAGGAGAGAATGCTGGTTCCCCTTTCCCACCGGGGGAGCGGCTAGTATTTCCTGAATGTGATTACATAGTTGCCAACATTGCAAAAAAAACATCTGGGACACTTTTTTTGTATTGAGGCGGAGCCTTGCTATAATCACGGGGCGTGGCATTCGTTTGTAGGCGTGTCATGCTGGAGTGAAGCGCGCCGCAGCGAAAAATGGGCGTGGTTTACGCACAATAGTGGGTGTGGTTTAAATGGGCGTGGTTCAAAGGGGTGTGGCTAGAGTCCGAGGTGAGAGAAAGAGAGAGAAAGAAATAGAAAGAAAGAAGCCAGATCCTACACCACAATAGTAATGTGTAACAAAATTGGCAGATAAGGATACTCCAAAACACCTGTTGGCGCTTCAATCATCCCGGCACCATGGTTGTTATGGTGTCAGGATGATTGAAGTGCATTATTTCTATTTTTACATTATAATATAAAATGAAATCATTCAACTCACCATAATGCCGAATCAGTGGAAGCCCTGAGCGTGTCACCTGCCACGTCACCTGCCACCAGATGGCCTCCCCAGCAGTCCGTCCTTGCATCAGGTGCCTCCCCAGCAGTCTGTCCTTGCATCAGGTGCCTCCCCAGCAGAGCCCCCTCCACACTTGTGGACAAGGGTCCAAAAATTATGATTGTCCCGGGAAATTCGGGACTGTTTGGCAACTATGCACTACACTGATTACCCCGCCACCCACTACACTGATTACCCTGCCACCCACTACACTACACCGATTACCCCGCCACCCACTACACTGATTACCCCGCCACCCACTACACTGATTACCCTGCCACCCACTACACTGATTACCCTGCCACCCACTACACTGATTAACCCGCCACCCACTACACTACACTACACTGATTACCCCGCCACCCACTACACTGATTACCCCGCCACCCACTACACTACACAGATTACCCCGCCACCCACTACACTGATTACCCTGCCACCCACTACACTGATTAACCCGCCACCCACTACACTACACTACACTGATTACCCCGCCACCCACTACACTGATTACCCCGCCACCCACTACACTGATTACCCCGCCACCCACTACACTACACCGATTACCCCGCCACCCACTACACTGATTACCCTGCCACCCACTACACTGATTAACCCGCCACCCACTACACTACACTACACTGATTACCCTGCCACCTACTACACTGATTATCCCACCACCCACTACACTACACAGATTACCCCGCCACCCACTACACTAATTACCCCGCCACCCACTACACTAATTACCCCGCCACCCACTACACTAATTACCCCGCCACCCACTACACTACACTGATTACCCCGCCACCCACTACACTGATTACCCCGCCACCCAGTACACTGATTACCCCGCCACCCACTACACTGATTACCCCGCCACCCACTACACTGATTACCCCGCCACCCACTACACTAATTACCCCGCCACCCACTACACTGATTACCCCGCCACCCACTACACTGATTACCCCGCCACCCACTACACTAATTACCCCGCCACCCACTACACTGATTACCCCGCCACCCACTACACTGATTACCCCGCCACCCACTACACTGATTACCCCGCCACCCACTACACTGATTACCCCGCCACCCACTACACTACACTGTGATTACCCCGCCACCCACTACACTACACTGTGATTACCCCACCACCCACTACACTAAATTACCCCGCCACCCACTACACTAAATTACCCCGCCACCCACTACACTACACTAATTACCCCACCACCCACTACACTACAATTACCCCACCACCCACTACACTACAGTGCAATAGTACGGTACCTACGGTGCGTGAGGATGTGCTGGTGGTCCGAGGGGTCTGCCAAATGGAGTGAGCCAGGACCATCACAGTGTCCCCAGCCAGCAGTGCCCCGGTCCTTCCATCAGTGTCCCCACTCGTCGGACACACGGGGGCGGGGTGGAGGGTTGTTGGCAGCGGCGGCGCCGGGTGCTGATAGGCGTCAGTGTCCCCAGCCAGTGGAGCTCCGGTCCTTACATCCGTGTCCCCGCTCCTTGTCGGACACACGGGGGCTGGGCAGCGGGTCGTTAGCGGCGGCGGCGGCGGGTGAAGCATGCTGCTTCCTTGTGCCTCTCCTTGCGTTCAGTGGAGAGCGGGGAGGAGTCGCCAATCCGAAGCCGATTGGCTGCCCCAGGCTCTGCACTGAACACAAGGGGAAAACGTAAACAAATATGGTGGCGGCAGCGGCCATTTTTGTGTAGCCGCTGCCGTTTTTAGCTAAAGCATTCCCGAATTTACCGGGACAAAACGGGACAAAAAGAACTGGGCTTGTCCCGAATCGGGACAAGCCCAATTCGGGACAAGGGTCCAAAAATCGTGCTTGTCCCGGCAAATTCGGGACTGTTGGTAACTATGTGATTAGGTAGGAGTGTTGGGAGTGACGGTTGAGTCTGTTGGCGTGGGCTCTCCCTAAGCTCCCTGATCTCCATACCTTCCTGGCTGGGATGGGTGCTGCACTGTCTGGGCTGTTGGTCAGGGTTGAGAGAAAAGCCCGTGGTGATTGTGCCCCTGGAGTGGCAGTCCAGGGGTGCCATAACTTGCACAGTGTCGGAGGGCACTTACCGAGTGTTGGCACCTTGGTCACGTCACCACACACACTTTTTTCACACCTGCCTCCCGGGCCGGGCCTTTTGGCTAGGACCGGAGGAATTTTTTATTCCTGGCCGGAGGGCCTGGTCATTGTTTTGCACAATGACCCCCTTTCACTCTCCCACCTTTCTTCTCCCCACTTTCTTTTTATTTATCCTTGTGTGCGTCACTTTTTTGTATTTTTTTGTTTGATGTAACACGTTTGTCACTGTGTTTAGTAGGGTGTAGGTCCTCGGGCCTGCACTGAACGACTTGGGAGTAGGTGGACATGGTCTTCTGGCCTGGTTCGCCTGCTCTCATGGGGGTCTCCCTTCGGGGGAGCCCCACCTAGTACTTGGATGGGTCTGTTTCGGCAGACTCACCGAAGAATGGGGTCCGTCTGGTTTCGGCCAGTCGGACCATGTAAGTACCTCTGTCCCTGTCTGGAGCCTAACGCCCCGGGGGATCAGGGTAAGGTCCTTCCTAGAGGAGGATATTTGTTACACCCGTTGCACGTTTTGTGTTTCACTCTTTATGTGTGTGCACTTTTTTTGGCACCGGGTGGAGTTTTTGGGTGTGTTTCACACGCCATGGGCTTTTAAAAAAAAAAAACCTGTAGCTGCCTAGTGGCAGAGTGGTTCAATTCCACCCTCTGGCCGTTGGTGGTGTGTGCTAAAGTAACTCATTAATTGTTTCTTGGTCTTTTGGTTAAGATCAAGTGTAGTACCTGTTCTTATTGTCCAGTAGGGGGCACTCTGCCATCATTCTGGTCTTTAAAATGGGATGGATGACTAGCTGTATAGTATCCTTGCTGGTATGATGGGGGTCCTGAGTGCCCTCCTGGGGCAATGGGAGTGGTGACCCAGTGCTGAAGTAACATAATGGGTTTGGGACCCACATTTTATGAAACAGCACTAGGCCATCAACACCTCTTACTTCATTGCTAGGCCTTTTGGCAGAGACCGGGGCAATTTTTGTTACCAAGCTGCAGGGTCAAGCCATTGGCACCCTAAAGCCCAACCTGCAGCCCGGGGGCCGCACGTGGCCCTTTGGTATATGATGTGCGGCCCTCAGCAGTCTGTAGTGGGAACATTGATTAAGGTCATAGCATTGATCTCTACCAGTCTCATGTAACATCATGAACGTTATGTGTGGCCCTTTGGTGATGTCAGGGTCCACATTTGAGGTCCCCTTTAGCTCATAAGTTGACAACCACTGCATTGGCACCTTTTTTATTTATTGTCTCTTCACATGTGCCACCTGCACTTTATATATGGGTTATTTTCACTCACCAGATTGTAGGATATGGGTCTTTGGGCCTATCCTGAGGTCTAGGGGGGGGGGGTGAGGATGTGTGGCCCTTATGTTCTTTACTCTCCTGCCTTGGGAAAGGTGGAGGGGAGGTTGGTGTCTCTCTTTGGGAGAGCCCCTCGCCCAATGCTCCTTGGTTGCCTTTGGCTGATCATGAGGAGTGGAGTCTTCTGAGCCTTTTTGGTGAGTGGGGGGATGGGGTCTCTCTTTGGGAGAGCCCCTCGCCCAATGCTCCTTGGTTGCCTTTGGCTGATCATGAGGAATGGAGTCTTCTGAGCCTTTTTGGTGAGCGGGGGGATGGGGTCTCTCTTTGGCAGAGCCCCTTACCCAATGCTCCTTGGTTGCCTTTGGCTGATCATGAGGAGTGGAGTCTTCTGAGCCTTTTTGGTGAGTGGGGGGATGGGGTCTCTCTTTGGGAGAGCCCCTCGCCCAATGCTCCTTGGTTGCCTTCGGCTTATCATGAGGAGTGGAGTCTTCTGAGCCTTTTTGGTGAGCGGGGGGATGGGGTCTCTCTTTGGCAGAGCCCCTTACCCAATGCTTCTTGGTTGCCTTTGGCTGATCATGAGGAGTGGAGTCTTCTGAGCTTTTTTGGTGAGTGGGGGGATGGGGTCTCTCTTTGGGAGAGCCCCTCGCTCAATGCTCCTTGGTTGCCTTCGGCTGATCATGAGGAGTGGAGTCTTCTGAGCCATTTTGGTGAGCGGGGGGATGGGGTCTCTCTACTTTGGCAGAGCCCCTCGCCCAATGCTCCTTGGTTGCCTTTGGAAGATTATGAGGAGTGGAGTCTTCTGTGCCTTTTTGATGAGCGGGGGGGGGGGGTCTGTCTTTGGTCTACGGGGGATGAGGATATGTGGCCCTTATGTTCTTTACTCTCCTGCCTTCAGAAATGTGTTGGGGTTGGTGTCTCTCTTTTGGAGAGCCCCTCGCCTAATGCTCCTTGGTTGCCTTCGGCTGTTCATGAGGAGTGGAGACTTCTGAGCCTTTTTGGTGAGCGGGGGGGGGGGGGCTCTCTTTGGGAGAACCCCTTGCCTAATGCTCCTTGGTTGCCTTCGGCTGATCATAAGGAGCTGCACTCATCACCCCAGTATAACCCCTTCAAGTTGAGAACGTATAGGGGTTAAAAAAAACAACGAGTAAATAGACACCTAACATGTCACATTTTAAAATTGCACTTGCTCATGGAATGGTGACAAACTACAATACTTAAAATCACCAATAGGCGGCGCTTAAAAAGCTTTTACAGGTTACCCGTTTACAGTTTCAGAGGAGGTCTATGGCTAGAATTATTGCTCTCGCTATAACAGTCGCGGCGATACCTCACATATGTGGTGCGAACACCGTTTACATATGCCGGCGCGACTTACGTATGCGTTCGCATGACAGGTTCTCTTTATGGCAACATCTGGGGTCTATAAGACCCCAAATCTCCCCTTTACCTTTAAAAGATAAAAAAAAAATGTTGATCTTTTGCTTAACCACTTACAGACCGAAAGATTTTTCCCCTTAATGACCAGGCCATTTTTGCGATACGGCACTGCGTTACTTTAAGGACCACCGCCTGAATATTTACAACGGCAGAATGGCACGGACAGGCATAAGTACGTACAGGTAGGTCCCCTTTAAGATGGCGCCGTGTGGTCCCTCACAACCCTGTCGCTTTCTCCGTGAGCCCGACCGTGGGTCCCGCGGACTCGATCGCAGCGGGGATACCCGCGATCGTCTCATGGAGAGAGAGGGTGGGGAGATGCTAGTGTAAACTAGCATCTCCCCGCTCTGCCTAGTGACAATGACACTGATCTCCGCTCCATGTAATCGGAGCGGCGATCAGTGTCATGTCACACACAGCCCATCCCCCCCTACAGTAAGAAGCACTCCCTAGGAAACACTTAAAGCGGGGGTTCCGCGGCAGATCGTTTTTTGTTTTTTTTTAGCATTCAATGGCGTTTTACAAAACTAAGGTATACTCACTTTTTCGTTGTCTGCTAATGCAACCTGTCCGTTTTCGTGGTAAAGAACAACTTATATTCTCGGTTCCTGTCAGTTTCCATTTTGCTTGTGGGCATTGTGAAGCCCACAAGCAATCATTTCCTGGAAGCGGTGAATGCTCTTGTCCCAGCATTCACCGCTTGTTCTCGCGCCTGCGCAGTGTTCAGGTACCTAATGGCAATATTTACCTGCATGCCAGTTTTTAAAATGGCGATATTAGAGGCGCCCTCATCACGTGACCGACGTCACGCGTCATCTCTCGAGATTTCGCAGCACGGCGATCCACATTGCATCTTGGGTAGCACGACACTGTGCTCCAAGAAAATATTGCAGAGAAGTCCCACATCACATTGCGGCACTGGGGAAAGAATAAGATACGCCTACTCCCGCGGGAGGGGAATCCCGGAAGTCACAGTTTGGATGGCTATACTACGGTATTTATTGTTTAAAAAAAAAAAAATGTTGTGGCTTTTGAGTATGTGCGTTGTGCAATGATTGTGTTAGAATAATGTTGTCAGTTTGGGTGAACCTCCGCTTTAACCACTACAGCGCCACCTAGTTATTAACCCCTATACTGCCAGTGTCATTTTCACAGTAATTAGGGCATTTTTATAGCACTGATCGCTGTAAAAATGACAATGGTCCCAAAAATGTGTCAAAAGTGTCCGATGTGTCCGCCATAATGTCGCAGTCATGATAAAAATCGCTGATTGCCGCCATTACTAGTAAAAAAAAAAAAAATATTAATAAAATTGCCATAAAACTATCCCCTATTATGTAGACGCTATAACTTTTGCGCAAACCAATCAATAAACGCTTATTTTTATTTTTTACCAAAAATATGTAGAAGAATACGTATCGGCCTAAACTGAGGAAAACATTTTTTTTTATATATTTTTTGGGGGATATTTATTATAGCAAAAAGTAAAAAATATTGCATTTTTTTTCAAAATTGTCGCTGTATTTTTGTTTATAGCGCCAAAAATAAAAAACGCAGAGGTGATCAAATACCACCAAAAGAAATCTCTATTTGTGGGAAAAAAAGAATGTCAATTTTGTTTGGGAGCCACGTCGCACGATTGCGCAATTGTCAGTTAAAGCGACGCAGTGCCGAATCGCAAAAAGTGCCCTGGTCTTTGACCAGCCAAATGGTCCGGGGCTGAAGTGGTTAACTGACAATAGTGGGGTTGTGGAATTATACACAGCATCAATTATTATCACAGCTGATAACTGGAGATTCCACTTTTATGGTCTTTCACTGGTGTTGGTTTCCACGCAATTTTTCCGCATTTATTACCACCTCAGCTCCCCGGGGATGACGTCTCATAGAGTGCCTCCAGTCATTGATATTATCAACAATTTTATTTATTTACTACAGTTGGGTAAAAGTGTTTCCGATCCGTTGTTGCTCCCCCTCTTTCTTCTTGTTTTTTTACTCCCTTTTATATTTACCATTATACTATTTTTGGCATTTTTTACTTTATTATAGATATTTCCAATCCGCATCTGCTCCTGATGAGTGGCAATATGACCACAAAATATGTAGAGATTTCCTATGATGCTACGTCACAGTAACCATGTGCAATATTTTACATTTTATTATAACGAACCATTTCCATCATTATTATCATGTTTATATGTTACCAAGCCTTATCATTGGGTCTGTATACCTAAGGTCCATTACAATGTGTATCATGTTGGACTAATTGTGTATATATTTATGAATTGTTCAGATTATATCCACTGCGATCTACTATATTATCTTTTATTTACTGTTCTACACTATGCATGCCCAATGTAATAATAAACATCTACTATTTTACAATTATTGGTTCATTCAATTTAGTTGTGTGCTTCATATAAAATTCCCACAAACCCCTCTCCCCTTTCAATACCTGAATAATTACACTGACCTACCTGACACCTACACTGACCTACCTGACACCTACACTGACCTACCTGACACCTACACTGACCTACCTGACACCTACACTGACCTACCTGACACATACACTGACCTACCTGACACATACACTAACCTACCTGACCATTACACTGACCTACCTGCCCCCTACACTAACCTACCAGACCCCTACACTAACCCCCCTGACACCTACACTGACCTACCTGACACATACACTGACCTACCTGACACATACACTAACCTACCTGACACATACACTAACCTACCTGACCATTACACTGACCTACCTTACCATTACACTGACCTACCTGCCCCCTACACTAACCTGCCAGACCCCTACACTAACCCCCCCTGACACCTACACTGACCTACCTAAAACATACACTGACCTAACTGACTTTTCCACGTCAGACTTCAGGTGACCTCTTGACACTCCTGCAAGCTGCAGCTCAGCCTTAACTATAGTGTGCGGCGTGCCCATCCCATTCGTGACCACTCAGAGACAGCAAGCTGCATGCACCAGGCAGCCGGAGCCGGGATAGGAGAGCCACCCGCGGCCCGCCCATTTACATAGAGCGAGTGACAAGCGGGGATCTCATAGCGATCGGTGCGGCCGCAGTGTCATTCCCGCCTCCTGGACCCAGCAGCGCCTATGATGGATGTCACACGTCCCGCCGTCCCGGCATTGGACCAGTGCGACACCCATCATAGGCGTAGCCGAGACCAGGAGGCGGGACTTGTTATGTCACTCGGCCGCGCTCTGAGTTTTGTGGATCCCCGCTGGCTGCGATAAGAGTGACAGGCTGACTGAGTCTTTGTATATGGCCGCTTGGGCTCAGGACTAATAATTATGAATGTCAGAGACCCAGGGCTTTTTTGGGGATCCACTCGGGGCTCCAGCCCCCCTCCTGACGCCACTGCTTCCTCCCTAATCTGTGTTCCCGCTGCACAGTTGGTGTCATTCCTGTTTTGTTTCTTCCCCCTTCAGCAACAGTAAATCTTAAGGCTGTCAGCTGATCAGTCTCTAGGGGTCTGATTTTAGGCACAGTGCCTAGAATACTGAGCAACTGAGCATGTGCAGAGCAGGGTGAGACCGTATATTACTTATTTTAAACAGTATAGATACTTATTTTTTTATGTTTTACATATCTATACCTGCAAAATGGGCCGACCTTTACAGTAATTTTTATGTCACTTTTACAATGTTTCTCTTTATATTATTATAACAATAATGCCGCTCTGTGCAGAATCAAGTATATACATGTAATTCTGCACTTCAGTGGGGGGGGGGGGGGGCGTGCATGTGCGCTTCCGGTACGCCACCTCTGCTGTGATTACTCACAGGAGAAGCCAATCGTCTGGTGCCGGCCAATGGATGACCACCGGCACCCGCTGATCGGTGAGGAGAGACACAGACCTGAGCTCTGCCTATGTAAACAATACAGATCTCCATCCTGGTGGTGGAAGCGATGGATTTATTTCCCTGCAAAGCACATCCCTTAGTGAAAGCAGCACACAGTACACATAAACACTGGCTAGGCACACATTTATCCCTTAGATCGCCCCTAGATGTTTAACCCCCTCCCAGCCAGTGTCATTAGTACAGTGACAGTGCATGTTTTTAGCACTGATCACTGTATTAGTGTCACTGGTTTCCACGAAGTGTCAGTTAGTGTCAGATGTGTCCGCCGCAACGTCGCAGTCCCGCTAAAAATCACTGATCATTGCCACTACTAGTAAAAATATTATAAAAAGTCCATAAATCTATCACGTAGCTTGTACACGCTTTAACTTTTGTGCAAACCAATCAATATATTCTAATTTATTTTTTATTTTTTACTAAACATATGTAGCAGAATACATATTGGCCTAAATTGATGAGGAAATTAGATTTTTAATTTTTTTTATTAGATGTTTTATAGCAGAAAGTAAAACATATACCTTATATACTCGAGTATAAGCCGAGTTTTTCAGCACATTTTTTGGTGCTGAAAATGCCCCCCTCGGCTTATACTCGAGTCACCTTTTTGCGCCTGATCTCCCGGACTTTGGGGACCCGGTACCGGCCGGCCGTAGGTCCCCTGGACCCCCAAACTTGGCACACATGTTCTCTACAAGTGTGCAAAGTTTGTTGTCCGGGGGACCCACGGCCGGGGAGCACCGATTTTTCAAAGCCGGGCACCCCTTCCATAGACTCCCATGTTACATGTGTCTAGTCATGGGCACAGTGAGGCATGGACACAGTGAGGCATGGGCACAGTGAGGCATGGGCACAGTGAGGCATGGGCACAGTGAGGCATGGGCACAGTGAGGCATGGACACAGTGAGGCATGGACACTGTGAGGCATGGACACTGTGAGGCATGGACACAGTGAGGCATGGGCACAGTGAGGCATGGGCACCGTGAGGCATGGGCACAGTGAGGCATGGGCACAGTGAGGCATGGGCACAGTGAGGCATGGGCACAGTGAGGCATGGGCACCGTGAGGCATGGACACAGTGAGGCATGGGCACAGTGAGGCATGGGCACAGTGAGGCATGGACACAGTGAGGCATGGACACAGTGAGGCATGGGCACAGTGAGGCATGGGCACAGTGAGGCATGGACACAGTGAGGCATGGGCACAGTGAGGCATGGGCACAGTGAGGCATGGGCACAGTGAGGCATGGGCACAGTGAGGCATGGGCACAGTGAGGCATGGACACAGTGAGGCATGGGCACAGTGAGGCATGGGCACAGTGAGGCATGGGCACAGTGAGGCATGGACACAGTGAGGCATGGACACAGTGAGGCATGGGCACAGTGAGGCATGGGCACAGTGAGGCATGGGCACAGTGAGGCATGGACACAGTGAGGCATGGACACAGTGAGGCAGGCTTATACTCGAGTTAATATGTTTTCCCAGTTTTTTGTGGTAAAATTAGGTGCCTCGGCTTATATTCGGGTCGGCTTATACTCGAGTATATATAAGGTATACAGTATATATTTTTTTTTAAAAAATTTTCGCTCTTTTTTTGTTTATAGCGAAAAAAATAAGAACCGCAGAGCAATCAAATACCACTAAAAGAAAGCTCTATTTGTGGGGGAAAAAAAAGGACATCATTTTTCTTTGGGTACAGCGTCGCACGACCGCACAATTGTCAGTTAAAATAACGCAGTGCCGTATCACAAAAAAATGAAAGGGGGGGGGGGGATAAATTTTCTGGAGGGCAAGTGGATATGGAAAAGGTGTAGGATAACCACTAGAGGGAGCTCTAAGGAAATCACTGTTGAACTATCAGCCACACAGGGAGTGCGTTGATTTTCATGAGATGGTTGGCTCATCGGCTTGCATTGTGAGAACTACAAGCAAGAAAGCAGAGTGTGAGTATTTAACAATTCTGGCAATAATCACATTTCATACAGAGGCACGGCTTTAAAAAAAAAAAAAGCAACAAGGATTATATTTCTTCCAACAAACTGTTTATCTAAAAACTAATAAAACTGTACAAAGTCTTCATCTCTGATAAGCGGATGGGAGTTCAACATTTTTTTTACCCTTTTTTTTTCTTTCTTTAAATATGTAAATTTTTTCCCATCTGCCAATACCCAGAATGCTTTTTTACAGCACAGCATGCAGCTGGGCCAGCACGGTCTCTGCTCACCGCTGCATCTTATCTTGCATATACTGCGTTGTGATTGGATTATTAATTGAGCTTCGTGTCAATCATAATCCTAACATTAGAATTTTCTTCTTATATTTAGGGGAAAAAAACCTCCCTAGGTTGAATGGTCCAATCAGCTCCGGCTTTATATACAACATGGGATGGAGAGTAGTATTGCCCGGATGACCCTCAGTGGTCTGGGGTGCAGGCTTCAAACCTGTAGCTGCCTAGCGGCAGAGTGGTTCAATTCCACCCTCTGGGCGTTGGTGGTCAGCAGCAAAATAACCATGAAGTGAGTCAGACCTTTACTTTAATAAGTTATTTCAGCCTAAATGCATACTGATTAATGTGTATTTTATTTTATTTTTTGTTTAATCTCTCTTTATTAAATTTTTCTTTACATATATGTAGCACACAGGCCCCTCTTCCTTCCCTTTGGCTCACTTGTAAGAAAAGGGGCACACCGTACCACATGCCTGTACCCTCCTGTGTGAAGAGGTTGAGCGGTGTAATGTACCCGGGTCTCTATGGCCGGGTTCTCCAGAGAATGGTTCCCGTCTTCATTGCAATAAAGACAAGTCTCTATTCCCCAATAACTCCAAGGTCCACACCAACTGCAACTCCAACGTAGAGTTTATTTTCTCTTATGCATAGTCATTAAATAGGAAAGGAGGGATGGAGAACAGGACAGCAAGAGGTGTTGGAGTAGGTCCAGGCACAAACCAATACTTATCCACTACCCATATCTTCAGGTAGTCTCAGCTCACCCGGATAGTCTCCCATTGGAGTGGATCTTAGCAGCCGGAGTGATGCTCGAATTAGATTACACACAATCCCTGCACAACTCTGCCACAGACCTGGTAGACGATGGTTCTGGTATTAGGCCTCTATCAGGGAGATGACAGGGAAATTGACATCCCTCCAGAGAGTTACCGGGCCCCTTCCTTCACTGTGATCTCTCACCAGTCCCTCGGAACGGTTCCTCCCCCGGCCTTCTCTTCTAGATACGGGTCTCCTCGCAAGGCAGCACCCTGGGATTCCTCCTCCCTTCTGTGGGCTCCTGCCGAAGGTGCTGGACCCAAGGCCTTCAGTTGCAGCCCCAGGGCTAAAGGTGCCTGGGACTGATCCGCCAGTGTACCGGGCCAGGAACTCCACCCCAGGGCTAAAGGTGCCTGGGACTGATCTGTCAGTGTACCGGATCAGGAACTCCACCCCAGGGCTAAAGGTGCCTGGGACTGATCCGCCAGTGTACCGGATCAGGAACTCCACCCCAGGGCTAAAGGTGCCTGGGACTGATCCGCCAGTGTACCGGATCAGGAACTCCACCCCAGGGCTAAAGGTGCCTGGGACTGATCCGCCAGTGTACCGGATCAGGAACTCCATCCAAGGGCTAAAGGTGCCTGGGACTGATCCGCCAGTGTACCGGATCAGGAACTCCACCCCAGGGCTAAAGGTGCCTGGGACTGATCCGCCAGTGTACCGGGCCAGGAACTCCACCCCAGGGCTAAAGGTGCCTGGGACTGATCTGTCAGTGTACCGGATCAGGAACTCCACCCCAGGGCTAAAGGTGCCTGGGACTGATCCGCCAGTGTACCGGATCAGGAACTCCACCCCAGGGCTAAAGGTGCCTGGGACTGATCCGCCAGTGTACCGGATCAGGAACTCCACCCCAGGGCTAAAGGTGCCTGGGACTGATCCGCCAGTGTACCGGATCAGGAACTCCATCCAAGGGCTAAAGGTGCCTGGGACTGATCCGCCAGTGTACCGGATCAGGAACTCCACCCCAGGGCTAAAGGTGCCTGGGACTGATCCGCCAGTGTACCGGATCAGGAACTCCATCCAAGGGCTAAAGGTGCCTGGGACTGATCCGCCAGTGTACCGGATCAGGAACTCCACCCCAGGGCTAAAGGTGCCTGGGACTGATCCGCCAGTGTACCGGATCAGGAACTCCACCCCAGGGCTAAAGGTGCCTGGGACTGATCCGCCAGTGTACCGGGCCAGGAACTCCACCCCAGGGCTAAAGGTGCCTGGGACTGATCTGTCAGTGTACCGGATCAGGAACTCCACCCCAGGGCTAAAGGTGCCTGGGACTGATCCGCCAGTGTACCGGATCAGGAACTCCACCCCAGGGCTAAAGGTGCCTGGGACTGATCCGCCAGTGTACCGGATCAGGAACTCCACCCCAGGGCTAAAGGTGCCTGGGACTGATCCGCCAGTGTACCGGATCAGGAACTCCATCCAAGGGCTAAAGGTGCCTGGGACTGATCCGCCAGTGTACCGGATCAGGAACTCCACCCCAGGGCTAAAGGTGCCTGGGACTGATCCGCCAGTGTACCGGATCAGGAACTCCATCCAAGGGCTAAAGGTGCCTGGGACTGATCCGCCAGTGTAGCGGATCAGGAACTCCACCTCAGGGCTAAAGGTGCCTGGGACTGATCCGCCAGTGTACCGGATCAGGAACTCCATCCAAGGGCTAAAGGTGCCTGGGACTGATCCGCCAGTGTAGCGGATCAGGAACTCCACCTCAGGGCTAAAGGTGCCTGGGACTGATCCGCCAGTGTACCGGATCAGGAACTCCATCCAAGGGCTAAAGGTGCCTGGGACTGATCCGCCAGTGTACCGGATCAGGAACTCCACCCCAGGGCTAAAGGTGCCTGGGACTAATCCGCCAGTGTAGCGGATCAGGAACTCCACCCCAGGGCTAAAGGTGCCTGGGACTGATCCGCCAGTGTACCGGATCAGGAACTCCACCCCAGGGCTAAAGGTGCCTGGGACTGATCCGCCAGTGTACCGGATCAGGAACTCCACCCCAGGGCTAAAGGTGCCTGGGACTGATCCGCCAGTGTACCGGATCAGGAACTCCATCCAAGGGCTAAAGGTGCCTGGGACTGATCCGCCAGTGTACCGGATCAGGAACTCCATCCAAGGGCTAAAGGTGCCTGGGACTAATCCGCCAGTGTACCGGATCAGGAACTCCACCTCAGAGCTAAAGGTGCCTGGGACAGATCCGCCAGTGTACCGGATCAGGAACTCCATCCAAGGGCTAAAGGTGCCTGGGACTGATCCGCCAGTGTACCGGGCCAGGAACCCCACCCCAGGGCTAGAGGGGCCTGGGGTGGCCACGAACAGAACAGCACACTCCCAGGGTCGGACCCCCGGGAACTCCCCCTTACAGACAGGGTCTGCCCCTTTTATATCCTCTCCCGGCATGCACATCAGGCCGACACGCCCACCACACCACCGCCGAGAGGGGACATCCAAGGCACAGCACTGTACCAGCGGTTCAACCCTAGCCTCCGATGGCAGCGCCACCCACAGGCCACAGGGAACTACACACCAGTATCCCACCTGTAGTATAAAAATGGTTTTTACAGAACCCTATCAAATAGTGTGTTTGAGTACAACTACCACTCATTCCCTTAGATTTAAAGACCCCGCTACATATAGCATTTAACAGGCCTTGACACTAAAAGGTAGCTCCATAATACCTTCCTTTACTAGATGGTGGTTTCTCCGATTTCTCCCCCAAAAAAAAAAAGAAAAAAGGGGGGGGGGGGGATGGCGAGAAAAAGTGTTTGTGACTATAAAGGATATATTAATATATGTATATTCCTAGTGCTATATAATTGTGGTATTTATTGTGTTTCCTTTGAGCCTTCTTATCCTTGATTCACATTTACCTCCCTTATTGAGGGGGGAAGGAAAAAAAATATTTTTTTTTTCTTTCTCTCTTTTTTCTTTTCTTTTTGTGTTTTAGGTGTTGTATTTATATGTGTCTTCTTATTTCCTAGTTGTCGTGTTCCCTTCTAAATTATACGTGTTTTCAGATCTTCTCCCTCCCACCTCCCCCTCCCCCCCTCCCAAAAGGTGAAGACGAAAAGAGAGAGAGAGAAGAAAAAAAGAAATAAATGTGTCAGTGTCCCCCTTCCAGGTTTATTACCTCCCACAGAGATCACAGGACTCCCCCTGACCATGGCTTCATCTGATTTTCTTTCCTGAAGGAAGGCGCCATCTGTTTTCAGCCAAACTTGGGGAGCACGTTAAGGGACCCAGGACTATGACATGGTAGATTTTTTATTTTTTTTATTTGAAAAGCCAGTGGCCTGTGAAACACACCCAACCCCCCCCCCCCCGCCAAAAAAAGAGCACACACATAAAGAGTGAAACACTATGGTTCTCCAAAAGAAGGACCTTACCCTGATCCCCCGGGGCGTTACTCTCCAGACGGGGACTGAGGTACTCACTATGGCCCGTCTGGCCAAAACAGACCCACCCATGTACTAGGTGGGGCTCCCCCGAAGGGAGATCTCACGAGAGAGGGCGAACCAAGCAGAAGGCCATGTCCACCCCCTCCCAAGACTTTCAGTGCAGGCCCGAGGACCTACACCCTACCAGTCACACAGTGACAAACAGTGTACACATCAAACAAAAAAATGCAAAAAAGTGACAAACATGGGGTAAACAAATAAAAGAAAGTGGGGAAAAGGAAGTGGGGAGAAGGAAGTGAGAAGAGGAAGTGAAAGTGGCCAGCTCGATGACTATGACATGGTAGATTACCTAGGCAAGCTGGCCGACCCCAGAAATTGGATATGTTGTAGTCCTGGGTCCCCTCTTGGTGCTCCCCAAGTTTGGTGTCCCTGTCACTTATGGTTCAGGAGCAATGCCATGTCAAGCTGACCGAGGTTTCCCATAGACGCCAACGTGTCTGTATTAGCGAGTGTACATACTGTATGTAGCACCCTGGAGTTTAGCAGGGTTGCTCCAAAATTTACCTGCCAATTGTTGAGGATTACTTGGCCAATTGTTGAGGATCAATTGATTACACCCTAAGTCTGTGATTGCTGCACTTTTCTCTTTTGTCACTAGGTGGCTGGGCACTTGGTGGCATTAGATAAGACAGGGGCAATGCAATGGTGGATTAGGAGTATGTGGGGTATCTCAGCCAATGGGAAGGGGTTTTCTTGGGTCCCTTGGCCTGCTGGGAGAAACTATATAGTTGGGTGGAGTCAGGTGATCTGTGTTCTGTGCCACCTGGATGGCTGTCTGGGTGGACATGTATTGTACTGCCCGGGGGTGCTAGGCCAGAGATTGGGCCTATCCCAGGGACATCTGGGTGCCGGGCTGTCTGAGGGTCTTTCCAGAAGCAAGAGAGCAGCGCAGGGTTGGGATTGCGGCTTGCAGTATAACCAGAAGTGACGGTTCTGCCGGCCGGAGGACCTGTCGTGGTTGGAATAAAAGGAAGCTATCGCCACAAAGGGGACCAACCACCTTATAGTACCGGAGCAGTATTCTCACCAACCGGGGACGGCGAAGAATTGGGAAACTTCAGCAGGTGTCAAGCCAGGGACCCAACCAGCAGAGGAGACTCTTGCAGAGTCGGCCAAGTAAAATTGCATCTACCTAAGGGTGTCCTGGCCCTAACCTGCTCTCCCACAGTTCTTGTTAAGAGACAATAAATCTCTTGTTCGCATTCAAAAAGTGACTGGCGCCCATCATTTCATCTTGCATTACACCAGCCATGCCTGTGAACCCACTCTGCAAGGAAGGATGTCAGCTCTCCCTAACCCTTGAGGTCACCATCAGGTCCCTAGAGGTCTGGGAGATCGCTACAATCATCTGGTCTATACAGTCCAATTTCTAGTCTAAGGGCCTCGTACACACGACCGATTTAAATCGAGTAAATCGGTCGTGTGTACGCGGCTATCGGGTTTCTCGTCGAGAAAACCGACAAGTAACCTCGACGAGAAAAAAGAGAACCTGCTCTCTATTTTCTCGTCGAGATTCTCGTCGGCATGTTTCTCGACGAGAAAAGTGAGTGTGTGTACACTTACCTGTCCGCCGGGAAGCCCGCGCATGTTCGAAATGAATTCGACGCATGCGCGGTAGCTTCCTAGGCATAGGTAGGGTATACCAAGATGGCGGCGACGGCATCGAATGTGACGAGCGCATGCTCGTCGTAGTCGATGACGTCACCTCGTACGCTCCATTCAAAGAACCGCGGGTTCTTTGAAACGAGCGTGTGTACACTCGGCCGGGACAAGTTTCTTGTCCAAGAATCTCGTCGAAAAAACGACGTGTTTTTTTCAACGAGAATCTCGGCCGTGTGTACGAGGCCTAATACTAATAGGATCTCATATATACAGCAAAACATACCATATACATAGTCTATTGATTATATAGGCACAACATTTCCCCATACTCCTCCCTATGATGAGGAATTAGTGTTAGCGGTTTCGCAGCCCGCGCTCCTCTTCTATTAATTCTGCGTATTTTACAGAGTAATTCGAGGTCAGACAAGTCTTTGGAACCCGTTCCTTCCACCCAATGATTTCATTCTTTATTTTCGGGTGTGATTTATTCTGATTGCTCCGCCATGAGCGGGGACATGAGCGGGGACATGAGCAGGGACATGATCGGGGACATTGCTGATCTATAAAGTCTGAGGTTCCTTCGGAGATCCTTCTTCAATAAGGAGCATCCCGATGATTCACATTCAGAGCAGCGCGGAGACGATTTGTGTTGTTAATGATCCGGGTTCAGGATCGCGACATCAGACCAGGATTGCTGGAAGAGAGAAATGCAGCCGAATATAATTATTATATTACAGCACCAAGCCTGTTATTGTGACCGGCGAGGGCGGCCATCTTTGGCAAGCATATAAAGATGTATTCCGCCAGAGCACAGTATAGTTGTTAAAGTTAAAACTCCAAACTGCAAACAATACTAGCAACAGGACGGCTCCTTTTCTATTTTATTAGTAATACAATATTCCCTGATCCTGACACCCCCCCCCCCCCCCCCCCCCCATACACCTCTGTGGCAACCAATCATTTCATAGTTATCCATCGCTTGTGACCTCAGCAGGCAGATCATTAATATTTTTTGTGATACATTGCTGCAGGGGAAAAAAAAAAAGGACAAAGCTAATCCAAGATGGCGACTGGAGCTTACAGAAAATTCTGGTGACATCATCCAGGAAATGAGGCGGGGCTCTATCTGACTTCTAATGTACATGGTGAGAAGCTCGCAGTGTGCGGGGAAATCAGCGAAAGCCATTTCAGTCCAGGAGAGGAGCCGATACACCTGTGCAAGACTGAGGGGGACTCTGGAGGGATGATTTACCTCTTCCTTCCTCTAGAGCTCAGAGTCTGAAGGTATAGCTTAGGACAGGATTTTCAACCTCTTTTCAGTTGTGGAATCCTTTCAAAGTATGCAAAAAACATCACATTAGAGATCCCCCATCACATCAGAGATCCTCCATCACATCAGAGGTCCCCCAACTCATCAGAGATCCCCCATCACATCAGAGGTCCCCCATCACATCAGAGGTCCCCCATCACATCAGAGATCCCCAATCACATCAGAGGTCCCCCCATCACATCAGAGATCCCCAATCACATCAGAGGTCCCCCCATCACATCAGAGGTCCCCCCATCACATCAGAGGTCCCCCATCACATCAGAGGCCCTCCCATCACATCAGAGATCCCCCCATCACATCAGAGGTCCCCCCATCACATCAGAGGTCCCCCCATCACATCAGAGATCCCCCATCACATCAGAGGTCCCCCCATCACATCAGAGATCCCCCCATCACATCAGAGATCCCCCCATCACATCAGAGATCCCCCATCACATCAGAGATCCTCCATCACATCAGAGATCCTCCATCACATCAGAGGTCCCCCCATCACATCAGAGATCCCCAATCACATCAGAGGACTCCCCCCATCACATCAGAGGTCCCCCATCACATCAGAGGTCCCCCATCACATCAGAGATCCCCCATCACATCAGAGATCCTCTATCACATCAGAGGTCCCCATCACATCAGAGATCCCCAATCACATCAGAGGACTCCCCCCATCACATCAGAGGTCCCCCATCACATCAGAGATCCTCCCATCACATCAGAGATCCCCCATCACATCAGAAATCCCCCATCACATCAGAAATCCCCCTGCATTGGATAATTTTGTGTGCTGATATAAACTTCAATAAAAAGATTTTACAAAAAAAAAAAAAACATAGCGCCTGGCGCTACAGATATATATACATGAATAAGCCCCCCAGATCTGCACAGCTAAGACCTTGATGAACACCAGCAAACTCCAGTGGAACTGCCTCGAAGGAGCAGCAGCCCCTGAAGTGTTGGACCTTCTCCAGCACGACAAGAACCTGGCTACTCCAGATGTTCTCCCCAGCCACCTACTGGGCACAGCTCCCCAGGGATTGGCTGAAGCACAATAAATATTCAGCTGCCCGTTTGGCTCTCCCAGCCCCATATGTTCTAGAAGATTCTAGAAGGCAAGCCTGCAACCTGTGAGATCTAGAACAGCTCAAAGAAACCAATAGCAGCTCCCATGATTACTGAGGAGCCAAAAAGAACTAAATGTACCTATCCTCCTAGCAGCCTAACCAGGGCCGCCATCAGGAATTGTGGGGCCCCTCACACAGCTTCAGGCATGGGCCCCCTGGAGCAGAGGAGAACCGGGAAGGCGGGTACTGCCGCCGCAAATTGAGAAGCGGGGGGGGGCTGCCGCAAATTGAGAAGCGGGGGGGTGCCACGAATTGAGAAGCGGGGGGGTGCTGCCGCCGCAAATTGTTGAGGTCGGGGGGGGGGGGCTTTGGGTGCTGACGAACACAAAAAAACAAGGGGGGGGGGGGGCCCGGCCTCTGGGGACCTCTGGGCCCCTTACAAAAAAAATAAATATATATTTTTTTTTTATAAAAATAAAAAATAAATAAAAAATGTATAGAAAAAACTAAAAAAAGGGAGGTTGCCATCCGGGGCCCTGGGGACCTCCGGGCCTCTGGGCCCCTTACAAAAATTAAATTACAAAAATAAAAAATAATAATTTTTATAAAAAAAAAAGTGAAAGTGAGGTTGCCATTCCGGGCCCTGGGGACCTCCAGGCCCCTTACAAAAAAAAAAATATATATATATATATATATATATATATATATATATATATATATATATATATATATATATATAAATAAATAACACAAATAAATACAAAAAAAATGTAATAATTATTTTTTTATAAAAAAATAAAAATTATTAAAAAAAAGGGGGGGTTGACATTCGGGGCCCTGGGGAACTCTGGGCCCCTTACAATATATATATATATATATATATATATATATATATATATATATATATATATAAATAACACAAATAAATACCAAAAAAATGTAATAATTTTTTTTAATAAAAAAAATAAATGATAAAAAAATATAAAAAAAGGGGGTGGGCATCCGGGCCCCTGGGGACGTCCGGGCCCCTTACAGGTGTACTGCCTGTACCCCCCTGATGGCGACCCTGAGTCTAACTAAGAGGCAGGGTTGCCGACTTTCAGTAAATTTACGAACAGTTTGTAAAATCCGTACTTTTTGCATCTGTCCATGAATGTCCATTACATTATGTTCGTAACCGACATTCATGGACAAATGCAACAATTCTGGATTTTACAAACTGTTTGTAAATTTACTGAAAGTTGGCAACCCTGCTAAGAGGGTGCTACAAAAAGTCAGCCAAGAAATGGGGCGGGGCTCTATCTGATTTGCTGCAGCTTCTAATGCACATGGTGAGAAGCTCACAGTGTGCAGTGACATCAGAGGAAGCCGTTTCAATCCGGGAGGGAGAGGAGCCGCTACAACCGGTACCAAGACTGAAGGGGAGGCTGGAGGTCAGATTTAAGCAAAAACTCTTTATTTTTTTCCTCTTTGCACTTTAGCAGATGCTAAACGCTCATTAAAATGCAGAACATTCCACTTAAGGAGGCATTTGAGGCTGAAAAAGGCATCAAGCTGACTGAGAGCTGCAGATAAAATCTCCACCTAATTCCTATTGACATTGAAGACGCGGCGATCCCAAAATCTCTATTTTCATGCAGTCTGTTCGCGGCGTGCCGCCGTCTGCAGGTCCGCATGTCCAAGTTAGATAAATAGAGCTTAACACCCTTGTCTCTCCAAGACAGATGTCCCCCGACTGCGTGCAAATCACCGCGCTGCCGGGGATCGGGGGCTTTACAGGACTTTCCTCCTCCATGTCCATGGAAATCAAATAAAGGCACGAGAAGCGGCAAGGAAATCAATTATTAGGCCAATGGGCCTACGAGACCCGGCAGTACGACTTCGCTTCCGCTACTCGCCGCATTCACCGCTACTCGCCGCATTCACCGCTACTGGAATCTGGACCTGGAAGACTTAAAGGGGGTCTCTGCAGTGCCGGGCAAGCCGGCAAGGTCACCTAGAGCCCGGGGGGGGAACATGCCAAACTGCACCCCCCCCCCAAGATGTATGAGCATTATGTGTCAGCAAAAATTACCCCTCCACCCAGTACAACACCCCCCCCCCCCGAAATCCCCCCTCCCAGAACAAATTCCACCCCCATCCCCCAAATCCCCCCAAGACAATGCCCCCCCCACCAACAAAAAAAAATGCCCCCTCTCAGAACCAACCTCCCCCACTCCCAAATTCCCCCAGCACAAAAAAAAAACACCCCTCCTAGCACAAATGCCCCACAATTTTCGAACCCCCCCCCCAAAAAAAATCACCCCTCTCAGAACAAATCTTTCCCCCCAGCACAAATGCCCCCCACCAAAAAAAAAAATTCCCCTCCCAGAACAAATCTTTCCCCCCAAATAACAAATGCCCCCACCAAAAAATAAAATTAACCCCTCCTAGCACAAATCCTCTAACCCTCAAATTTCCCCTCCAAGTACACATCCTTCCCCTCCCCACTCTGAGTTCCCTTTCTCCCTCTACTTTTTCACCTCTTCTAGCACAACCCCCCCCCCCCCCCCAATTTCCCCCTCCTAGCACAAATCCTTTTCAACCACCCCCCTTCCCAAAACAAATCTCCTTAAATCACCATTCCTAACACATCCCTCCAAATTTCCCCTCCTAGAACAAATGCCCCCCACCAAAAAAAATAAAAAAATTCCCCTCCCAGAACAAATCCCCCCCCCCCCAAATCCCCCCAGCACAAATGCCCCATCACCAAAAAATTAAAATAACCCCTCCTAGCACAAATCCTCTACCCCTCAAATTTCCCCTCCAGGTACACATCCTTCCCGTCCCCCCTCTGAATGCCCCCTCCCAGCACAAATCCCCCCCCCACAATTCCCCCTTCTAGCACAACCCCCCCCACACCCCCAATTTTTCTTCTTAGCACAAATACCCCTCAAAAAAAAATATTTCCCCTCTTCCCTCTACCGCATCACCTCTTTTAGCACAACCCCCCCTATTTCCCCCTTCTATCACAAATCCTCTTCCCCAATCCCCCCCTCCCAACGTAAATCTCCTTAAATCACCACTTCTAACATATCCCCCCAAATTTCCCTTCCTAGAACAAATGCCCCTGACCAAAAAAAATATGAAAATTTTCCCTCCCCATTACATCAGAGGTCCCCCATCACATCAGAGATCCTCCCATCACATAAGAGGTTCCCCCATCACATCAGAGATCCCCCATCACATCAGAGATCCCCCATCACATCAGAGATCCCCCATCACATCAGAGATCCTCCCATCACATAAGAGGTTCCCCCATCACATCAGAGATCCCCCCATCACATCAGAGGTCCTCCCATCACATCAGAGGTCCTCCCATCACATCAGAGGTCCTCCCATCACATCAGAGATCATCCATCACATCAGAGACCCCCCCATCACATCAGAGATCCTCCCATCACATCAGAGATCCCCCATCACATCAGAGATCCCCCCCCATCACATCAGAGATCCCCCCCATCACATCAGAGATCCTCCCATCACATCAGAGGTCCCCCCATCACATCAGAGGTCCCCCCATCACATCAGAGATCCCCCATTACATCAGAGGTCCCCACATCACATCAGAGATCCCCCCATCACATCAGAGATCCCCCCCCATCACATCAGAGATCCCCCCCCATCACATCAGAGATCCCCCCCATCACATCAGAGATCCCCCCCCATCACAGCAGAGATCCCCCCATCACATCAGAGGTCCCCCCACCACATCAGAGGTCCTCCCATCACATCAGAGATCCTCCATCACATCAGAGGTCCCCCATCACATCAGAGGTCCCCCATCACATCAGAGGTCCCCCATCACATCAGAGGTTCCCCCATCACATCAGAGATCCCCCCATCACATCAGAGATCCTCCATCACATCAGAGGTCCTCCCATCACATCAGAGGTCCCCCATCACATCAGAGGTCCCCCATCACATCAGAGGTCCCCCAACACATCAGAGGTCCTCCCATCACATCAGAGGTCCCCCCATCACATCAGAGGTCCTCCCATCACATCAGAGGCCCTCCCCCATCACATCAGAGGTCCCCCCATCACATCAGAGGTCCCCCCCATCACATCAGAGGTCCTCCCATCACATCAGAGATCCCCCCATCACATCAGAGACCCTCCCATCACATCAGAGGTCCCCCCATCACATCAGAGATCCCCCCATCACATCAGAGATCCCCCCATCACATCAGAGGTCCCCCATCACATCAGAGGTCCTCCCATCACATCAGAGGTCCCCCCATCACATCAGAGATCCCCCCATCACATCAGAGATCCCCCCATCACATCAGAGATCCCCCATCACATCAGAGATCCTCCCATTACATCAGAGGTCCCCCCATCACATCAGAGATCCCCCCATCACATCAGAGATCCCCCATTACATCAGAGGTCCCCTCATCACATCAGAGATCCCCCCATCCCATCAGAGATCCCCCATCACATCAGAGATCCCCCCATCACATCAGAGGTCCCCCATCACATCAGAGATCCCCCATCACATCAGAGGTCCCCCCACCACTAGGGATGAGCTCGGTGTTCGAGTCGAACATACGTTCGACTTGAACATCGGCTGTTCGATCGTTCGCCGAACAACGAACGATTTGGGCCGTTCGCGCCTAATTCGCGGCCCACAATGCACTACGCCATCGCAGTGTCATCCAGGCGCTGTGATTGGCCAAGCATGCACTGTGACCCTGCATGCTTGGCCAATCACAGCGCCGGCAGCGAGGAGAGCAATGATTGGCCACAGGCAGGATGCCTGTGGCCAATTATTGCTGAGGGTGTTTAGTACACGCCCCACACTATAAAAGGCCGCCAGCACGGCGGCCTAGTGTAGTGTGTTCCGGAGCAGGGAAAGAGAAGCATAGGCAGGGACAGTGACATTTTTTTTTCTTGCTTAACCTGGATTCCTTTAGTTTAGGGAAAGAGAAGGATAGGTAGGGAGAGTGTCAGTCTGTTTTACTGTGCGAATCCTTGTTTCTAGGGACAGGGAAGGACAGTGAGGGAAATTCTCATTGTGCTATACTGTGCTAAAGCATTCATCATCAACCATGACCAGTGTACTCGAGATACCTCCCCACACCTTACCCCTACCAGTTACCCCTCTTAACCACTATCTTAACTTATCCAATCTATAGTAATTTAGACCACACCGGAGTTGGAGTATAAAATGGCCACAACAGCCTTTTTATTAAAACCATATCATGTAAAGAACTCCAATATAAAATATATATTTTCAATAACTTTATTAACACAATTTTACCATTATAACTCCCAGTCTGTTGGTCTCTGACGGCACCCCAAACTTTTGAACCCCTTTTTACACCAATACACTGCGGTACAAAATTTTTGAACCATACCAGGCCTCCAGCCGTATAACAGCTCGGAGACAACCCCTTCCCGCAGTGCAACCATACCCGTACTCCAGCGGACACCATTCCACTGGAATACACCAGAGGGGCACATACCACCGATGAGCCCCCACCACTTTAATACCATCTGTTTTCTGCCACCGTCAAAGACCAAAGACACCGCCACAGCCTGCAAAGGGTAACCCCTTACCCTTAAGGGCCCCTCCACACCCGCAGGGCACACTGGATCCCATCCTGACTCCCCAATGCCCACAAATCCATCCCACATCAGAAAGATGCACACCATCCCTCCGTAAATACATGCCCACATTAACCTCCAACTCCATGTGCCTACCACCAGCCCCCCCGTTATTGGCAACCAACCTAACCACCAGTTCGTTAAACTTGATTCCCGCCTTGTTAATCTGCGCCACTGATCTCGCCCTCCGCCACGAGGTGTACTTCATAACGTCGGACTATACTACCAACGTCCCCAGGAAGACCTCTCTAAGAAATCCGACGTTATGGCCGAGAACAGAGCCCCAATGGCTCTGATCCCCAAGTCATCCTCCCCCCACATGTAGTACCCAAACGACCTGTTGTCTATCCAACCGGGCGTACCGATCCACTCCTGGCACCACCCTACTCCACTCTATGCCCGTGAAGCCTATTCCTCCCAACGCAAGCCTCCATCCAGGGTATCCCCAACAGCCTGCCCGCCTGTCATGTATCTGCCCTCCTTTTTCCCCCAAAAGACATATGAATGCCCTACCGTCCAGATGAGGCGTGTAGAACCTCCATCTGAACTGAAAATACCACAACACAATTCAAAAACCCCAGAAAATTACCCCATCATTGCCAATAACCTCACTTGCGCACCCCTTCACTTCCCACATATTTCCACTCACATCCGCTAATAAATGGGGGGGCGTACCTAAGAACAAAACCACCTGGACTCCCATCTCACGATCCATTTTACCGCCGCCAAATCCAACCCGCCCCGGGCAGCCCCAGTGCGGAAGGAGTGTGAAGCGATATGCTTGCAGTTGTTCCCAACCACCCACAGGCCTTTCCGGAAACCCAGCCATGCATTAAAAACGTACTAGAAAACGATCCATCCTCATGCACCAAAAAAGCCCACCCCCCGGCCGTCCTAACTTCCAGAACTTCTTACACCACCCTCACTGAACAGTCCTGATCCCCGGGCAATGAAGACAGCTGTACCGTCACCCCTCACACAGAGAGGGTGGCCCATTTGATCCATCTGTAACCTCCTGAACCGCAAACTCACCCTTCCGCCCGATAACTCCACGTCCTGTACCAGTAACCCCTCCGTCCTCTGTTTTTGACAGGCCCACAAACTCCCCCACCCTAAATGCAACAAAAAACGCTGTATAGAACAACTTAACCCCTTAACAGATGAACACACCCCGGCCAATTCCCCGCAAATCACTTGAGAAAGAGAAACAGAAAACAGGCCTACCTGCATTCCTATGAGGGTGATCCTTTTGACACCCCTTTACCGCCTCCCTTACCCAGAAAACCGTAGTGAAATCTGCATGCCCTGGAGTTCGAATAGAAAACGCCAAGCCTGCCCGCTTCTTCTCGATCCCTGCCACCGAACCCCTTGCCTCCATGCACCGAGTTACTAAGTAAACTACCAGCAACTCCGTCTCAGACACATCCCGCTAAGCATCCGCTAGCCGTCTGAATGCAGCCCATTCCCTCCAGATTATTTGTATATGCCACCCATGTCGACCCACTTCCTTACTTCCCAATCCGGAAAACGGGGACAGTGAAACAGCTAAAGTGTAGTCTAACCCCGGGATACGCCTAGCATAAAGAAAACGTTCACTTGTAAGCACTCCAGTCGATGACTTGCACCACCCCCAAATCGTCACCGTGCAATCTAAACTTCATGTCCTTACACATTGCCTCCCACAGCTCTGTATCCAATACCGCCGGAAACAGGTCCAGAAATACCAGGTAATGACTGAGCCCCTCTTCCCCCAACGACTTAGTCCATGCCTCTGCACTCCATTACCCCTGGCAAATGCCCCAAAAAACCCAGTGAACTTTGCATCATCAGTACCCCATCCTAAATCAAAAATTGGTCACCGGGTCCCACATCCACCCCCATTGCCCGTTGTAAGTTTCCAAGAACGTGTGCCCCACCTTCAAAACATCCCTAAGCTCCTCATAGAGTCAAATAAAATGCGTATTGGCCCGCACCCCCACTGCCGCACCCGACCATCCTTTAACAAAAAACCCACCCATGGGAACAATTTCCCAGGAATTGGATCGCCTGACCCGTCACGGACCACCCTTTAACAAAAGGAAGCTAAATTGTCAGACATGGCGCCTGAGAAGGAGCATACCATGGGCAGACACAGATTCACATAAAATTCCCCCCCAGCAGCACCCCAACCGCCAAAACTGTCCGGATGAAACGGCAGCCGCCGGAATGCCGACTCAACGTCCGCCTTTGCATGAGTGCCCCCCACTGTGCCCACTTCAGGACCTATCAAGGAATTAACTCACCCCATGTTTGAGAACAAGAGATAGTGAATAAGCAGAAGCTTGATCGATTCCTTCTTAACCACCACCCCCATCGGTGACACCACCAGATACACGATTGGGCTCTCCCGAAATGGCCCCCCCATACGATCTAAAGCCACCTTTTTAGCCAATGTTTTCTGAAACCACCCCCGGACTAACCAGTGAGGACCCCAAAATTTGCGCCAAGGGCGGCACGACCTCTTGAGCGAACGCACTTTTAAAAAACCTTCCTAGAAACCCGCTCTCAGCAACTCTGCCGACGCCCTAAACAAATATCTACTTCGAAAAAAAAAACGCATCCTTTCCTCCTGCACCGGTGTCATCCTTCTTGAAGCAAAATCCCGGGGACGCTTTCCGTCTTTTGAAGCACCGAGACAAGGGGTGCGTCCCCCCGCATCCAGCACTCCTGTCAAAACGACAGGACCCCACCCAACTTGCCAGATTCCTTGTTAAACTGACAGTACACCCCCACCATGTTTCTCGTTCAGTGGTACAGAGTCATTTGTCCCCCCCCCGACCGACCCCCTTGAAAATTGGCTTGGTGTCCCAGCCGAGGACATCAAACGCAGCCAAAGGCTGATATCCTTATGCACCCAACAAAGCGTCTGACGAACTGCCCCCCGCTGCCGACTGTTCGTAATAACTCAGTAAAGCAGTCCCAACATAACCCCCTAGCCTCTCCCAGCGCATCCATATAACAGCACAGTGCCGATCAATGTTTCCGGGTTTACTCACCTAACACGCTGGCCAAGCTGGCGAATGGCTGCAGCCTCTTCCCAAACCTCCTCGGGACCAATCGACACCTCCTCATCCCCTCATCTTCCTTTCCGGAATCGTCTGGCTTACCTTTTTCCAAATAAATTTTTTCTAGGGGCAGTAATAAGAAAATCTCGACATACTCACCTTTCCAATTTTGTCTCTCACCCCTTGGTCAGGTGAGCCCCCCCAAGGGGCCCTTCAAAGCAAACGCAAACCTCACACTTAGCGGCATCGGCGATACGTACTATAACCGCTATGGCCACCACAGCAGGATCCCCTGCGTTCACCCCCACGGCCATACTCACCTGATCACCTCCAACAATGTTCCGTCACGGGCCCCGTAGTGAACACGGATGCCACCACCTTAACCGACCCCTTTACCTGCCCGCCTACCCACAGCGCCACCTGCGGGGGACCCCCTTCACCCACGAACATCGCTGCACCAAATCCCTCAATAATCTGCAATAGGGCCACTGCCCCGGGAGAGGCAGGCTGGTTGCCCGCCACCCCCGCCACAGCATCCCTGACCCCCGGCGTGGCCCCCACACCGTTGGCAATGCCCCCCAACCCCACACCTCACACAGTGCATTCGTCAAATCAACAGGAGAAATGATAGTGGTAGACTTACCGGGCTGACAGGGCACGTCCCCCCCCCCCCCACAGCCGCAGATCTCGCCTCCCCTGGTGCTGCGACCCCTCTGCGATCCTCCTCTACCGATCCGAACAGCTCCCCTTCCGACCTCCGCTCCCAGGCTGGAAGCATGGCGTGATGAGCCCCCCAGGCGAAACTTACCTGGAGGCAGCGACTCCCCTTGGCGCCGAATTGAAGTCCCCTCCTGGGGATCCACCACCACCTCCCTGCAGCGCCTGCGCCCTCTTGACGAGCCCCGGGTAGGCCGCGCACCTGATCACTGCTGTCCTGCACGTCCCTCAGCCCACTGCTTCACCAGACACCGCCAGCCTCGTCTGATAGAGGCCCTGCGGATGTGGCACCGCTTCTCCCCCGCTGAACCTCCCCTTCCCTGCCGCCTGCACATAAAGGGGGGGGGGTCCCACTTTCCGAGGTCCTCCACCGCGAGGGCGAAGCACGGGCGCCATTACAGTCCGTAGCTCCGCCCCCTGCCGTTGCCGCGTGTACCGTCCGGCTCACCCCACGGCTGAAGCAGGCTTACGCTTTTCCAGGGGTGGGCCGACGAGTCAGCCTGTGGGCTCCTGGTGTGGCAAATTTTTTATTTATTTTTTTGGGGGGGGGGCAGCCGCGAATCGCGGGAGGGGGGGTGTGCCGCGAATCGCGGGAGGGGGGGGGTGCCGCGAATCGCGGGGGGGGGGGGGGTGCCGCGAATTGCGGGAGGGGGGGTGCCGCTAATCGCGGAAGGGGGTGTGCCGCGAATCGCGGGGTCGCGGGGGGGTGCCGCGAATCGCGGGAGGGGGATGTGCCCTGAATCGCGGGGGGGGGGGTGCCGCGAATCGCGGGAGGGGGGGGGGTGCCGCGAATCGCGGGAGTGCCGCGAATCGCGGGGGGGGGGTGCCGCGAATCGCGGGAGGGGGGGGGGTGCCGCTAATCGCGGAAGGGGGATGTGCCCTGAATCGCGGGGGGGGGGTGGGTGCCGCGAATCGCGGGAGGGGGGGTGTGCCGCGAATCGCGGGGGGGGGTGCCGCGAATCGCGGGAGGGGGGTCGCGGGGGGGGTGCCGCGAATCGCGGGGGGGGGGGTGCCGCGAATCGCGGGAGGGGGGGCGCGTCTGCTGAGGCCCCAGGCCAAATCGGGCCCCAAACAGACGTCCTGTTATGATGGCCCTGAATGAGGGCACTAACCTGCTCTCCCAGACAGTCTGGCCCCTTCGTCGCCGCAGCCGCCCGCAACCGAGCGAGGATCAAAGCCACGTCCGCCATTTTGTCTAAGGAGAGAAGTGAAAAAACTTCCTCTCCTTTCTGTCCCCACACAAAATGATGCCGAGTGCACCCGCCTCCAGCTATTTAAAGTGCCCCTCCCCTCACATTAAAATTCACCTCTGCCTCCACCCACTCACTTCTTCACCAAATGTTAACCCCGTCCTGTCTGTACTCTCCACCTTGTCATGCACGGCCCTTCATTATATTCTTTTTTGTCTCTTCATTCCGGGCCTCCCTTCTTTAAAAAAACTTTTTTTATAGGGACAGAAAACTATAGGTAGGGAGAGTGTCAGTGTGTTTTACTGTGCTAAACCTTGTTTGTAGGGACAGGGAAGGAAAGTGAGGGAAATTCTCCTTGTGCTATAGTGTGCTAAAGCATTCCTCATCAACCATCTTTGAAATCCTTGTTTTTTGGACAGTCAGGGAAATTGTCATTGTGCTATTCTTTGCGAAAGCAATCATCCTCAACCATATTTAGAAATCCTTAAGTAAAGGGACAGAGAAGGACACCTGAAGGTAGCCCTTATTGCTTTTTTTCCCATCTCCCTGCAGGCCATCCATTAGAATGTCTGGAAGGCAAACAAGGAGAGGCAGACAGTCAGGAGGCAATAAAAGAGGGCAAGCAGGCTCTGTGTCTGGGGGCAACAGTGCTGGTCGTGGACGCGGTGCATTGTCATCAGCACATGGCCATGGGACACGCTTGTCCTTCTTTTCGGCAGCTGGACATGTTGAGCCACATCATGCCGAAGACTTGGTAGAGTGGATGACCAAGCCCTCCTCCTCCTCCTCATCCTCTCTCACCCAGGCTCAGGGTACTGGCAAAGCAGCTGCCAAAGCGTCCTCTTCCCTGGTATCAATGTCAGACTCATCATCAGTCACTCCTTCCCTAGACCCACCATGTCCTCCTCCTGAGGAGTCCCCCGAACTGTTTGAGCACAGTGTTGGGTACATGCTCCAGGAGGATGCCCAGCGTTTCGAAGGGTCTGATGATGAAACCCAGCTACAGGAAGGCAGTAGCGTGAGAGCAGACAGAGGGGATGCTCAAGAAGGACACCAATCTGGCAGTCATGTTCCAGCAGCTGCAACATACTGCCAGATTGGCTCCAGTGATGAGGAGGGAGGGGATGATGAGGTCACTGACTCCACGTGGGTGCCTAATAGGAGAGAGGAGGAGGAGGAGGAGGATGAGGAGGAGGCACATCTCCAACGAGGCAGGATGCCCTTTGGTGGCCAGCGTAAGGGCAGTACACCGACGGAATCACACCGCAGAGCTCCGCCTGTGCAGGGCGCTGCCTCTGCCCGTCATTCAAAAAGTTCTTTGGTGTGGGCCTTTTTTGAGGCTAGTGCATCAGATCGCACAGCTGCTGTTTGCAACATATGTCTCAAGCGTATATCGCGTGGCCAAAACATCAGCCGCTTGGGTACCACATGCCTGACCAGACATATGTTGACCTGCCATGCAGCTCGTTGGCAAGCCTACCTCAAA
Source organism: Rana muscosa (assembly GCA_029206835.1). Lineage (NCBI taxonomy): Eukaryota > Metazoa > Chordata > Amphibia > Anura > Ranidae > Rana > Rana muscosa. Next base: position 342,967,843 of record CM055122.1, read on the forward strand.
GACCCACACCAAAGAACAAAGCGGACCTCTCCTTGCACCGCATCAGCTGGGATCTCCAACCCCACTATAACTTCAGTCCTCTCTGAAACATGCACTGAGAGGAATGAAGGTGTAGAATTAGGTGTGTCACAGGCAAGTACTTGCGGGCACTCTGCTAGCAGTACACCAACGTCCGATTCTAGCAGGCAAATTTCCCTGCCCCAGCTGCTGGACCGTCGAAAGAAGTTCACTCCCAGCCATCCACATGCCCAGCAGTTGAATGCTAGCTTGGCTAAATTGCTAGCGCTTCAACTGCTGCCTTTTCAGTTGGTAGACTCGGCCCTCTTCCGTGAGTTTGTGCAATGTGCGGTTCCTCAGTGGCAGGTTCCCAAACGCCACTTTTTCTCACGGAAGGCTATTCCGGCTCTCTACCGGCATGTGGAAGGCAATGTCTTGGCCTCGCTGGACAGGGCGGTCAGCGGTAAGGTGCATATTACCGCTGACTCATGGTCCAGCAGGCATGGACAGGGACGTTACCTTTCTTTCACGGCCCATTGGGTCACTCTTTTGGCAGCTGGGAAGGATGCAGGACAAGGTGCAGTAGTGTTGGAGGTTGTTCCACCGCCACGCCTCCAAAATGCTACTACTGGTTGTGACACACCTCTCTCCTCCACCCCCTCCTCTTCTTCTTCCTCCATGGCCTCTTCCTGTGCTTTGTCCTCTGAACCAGCGGTGCTCCGTAGCCATTCAAGGGGCTACGCAAGTACGCAGGCAAAAAGATGCCATGCCGTGCTTGCGCTGGTGTGTTTGGGGGACAGAAGCCACACTGGGGCAGAGGTCCTGTCTGCTCTGCAGGGCCAGGCCGAGAGGTGGTTGACGCCACGCCAGCTTAAGCCAGGAATGGTGGTTTACGACAATGGCACCAACCTCCTCTCCGCCCTCTGACAGGGACAACTGACCCATGTGCCCTGTGTGGCTCACGTCCTTAACCTGGTGGTGCAGCGGTTCTTGGGCAGGTACCCGGGCTTACAGGATGTCCTGAGGCAGGCCAGGAAAGTCTGTGTGCATTTCCGCAGATCTTATAATGCCAGTGCTCGCCTGACTGAGCTGCAAAAGGAGTTGAACCTGCCCAAGAACCGCCTTATATGTGACATGCCCACCAGGTGGAACTCAACGTTGGCCATGCTGCAGCGGCTGCACACGCAGCAGAGGGCCATCAATGAGTACCTGTGCGACTACGGCACCAGGACAGGGTCAGGGGAGCTTGGTTTTTTTCTCCACGCCAGTGGGGCATGATCAGGGATGCATGCACTGTCCTGGCACCATTTGAGGAGGCCACGAGGATGGTGAGCAGTGACAGTGCATGCATCAGTGACACTGTACCTCTTGTCCACCTGTTGGAGCACACGCTGCGTGGAATAATGGACAGGGCACTTGAGGCAGAACAGAGGCAGGAAGAGGAGGACTTCCTTGCCTCTCAAGGCCCCCTTTATCCAGACAGTGTTCCTTCTGTCCCACCCATCGCACAGGAGGAGGAGGAGGAGGAGGATTGTGTCAGCATGGAGGTGGAGGCTGGCACTCAGCATCATCAGCAGCAGTCTTTTAGGGATGATTTACAGTCCCAAGAAACCAGTGGACTTGTACGTGGCTGGGAGGAGGTGGCTGCGGATCATGTCGTCCTTAGTGACCCAGAGGACTCCGGACCGAATGCCTCAGCTAACCTACGCTGCATGGCCTCCCTGATCCTGCAAAGTCTGCGGAAGGATCCTCGTATTCTTCGGATCAAGGAGAGGGACCATTACTGGCTGGCCACTCTCCTTGATCCACGGTACAAGGGTAAGGTTGGGGACCTTATGTTACCGTCGCAGAGGGAGCAGAGGATGAGACAACTCCGGGAGGCCTTGCAGAAAGGTCTGTGCAACGCGTTCCCAGAGACTGGGAGGTTACAAACTCCTGGTCCTGGACAACGAGTTGCTGAGGCTTCGGCCAGTCAAAGAAGGAGCGGTGGGGAAGGTGGCCGTCTGACCGATGCGTTCAGACAATTCTTTAGTCCGCAGCCCCAAAGTATGATCGGTTCCAGCAACCATCGCCAGCGTCTGATAAACATGGTGCAGGAATATCTAGGGGCAAGGTCAGACTTGGACACCTTCCCCACCGAAAATCCTCTGGCTTACTGGGTCTTGAGGATGGATCACTAGCCAGAGCTTGCACAGTATGCAATTGAGCTACTGGCCTGTCCTGCATCCAGCGTTCTTTCGGAACGCACATTCAGTGCTGCTGGAGGATTTGTCACGGATCACAGGGTGCGCCTGTCCACCGACTCGGTTGATCGACTGACTTTCATCAAGATGAACCAGTCTTGGATCACCACCAGCTACCACACACCTGATGCTGATATAACAGACTAATTGATTTTAACATGTCACATCCCTTCAAGACTGATGCTGATGCTGAGTGCCTGTGCTGTTATGTTGACTGGCTATCCTCCTCCTCCGAGTCCTCAATGATACGATTGATGATGATAGCTTGGAAGATCATTTTTGTTTATGGGTGCCGCCACCAGTGCCTAACGCCCAATTTTTCAGCCCCTGTTTAACAGGGGCGTGTAATTACAATTTTTGAAGCAATACTTTGCAACAGGGCTCATTGCTGTGCTCCAAGTACAGTATCTGTGAGGGGTTGCAGTGTTGTGCCACCAGTGCCTAAGGCCCAATTTTTCAGCCCCTGTTTAACAGGGGCGTGTAATTAAAATTTTTGAAGCAATACTTTGCAACAGGGCTCATTGCTGTGCTCCAAGTACAGTATCTGTGAGGGGTTGCAGTGTTGTGCCACCAGTGCCTAAGGCCCAATTTTTCAGCCCCTGTTCAACAGGGGCATGTAATTACAATTCTTGATCTAATAATTCACAGCAGGGCCCATTGCTGCACCCACCAAGAGTAACTCTGAGGGCTTACAGTGTTGTGGCAACGCCACCACCACCACCACCACGAAAGGCCCAATTTTTCAGCCCCTGTTCAAAAGGGGCATGTAATTACAATTCTTGATCTAATAATTCACAGCAGGGCCCATTGCTGCGCCCACCAAGAGTAACTGTCAGGGCTTACAGTGTTGTGGCACCAGCACCACCATCAAAGGCCCAATTTTTACTACCACTGTTCAACAATTATATGTAATTACAATTCCTGATATAATAGTTGACAGCAGGGCGTTCCAGCACCAACCAAGAGTAACTGTGAGTGCTTACAGTGTTGTGCCAACACCAACAACTAAGGGGCCTATTTCTGCAGAGTATATACGGCAGGTCCCTACTTTCAAACATCCAACTTACAAACGACTACTACTTGCAAACGGAAGAAGACAACAGGAAGTGAGAGGAAATCTACCACTAGAAAGGAAAATTCTCTCCTGTAAGAATTAATATGGGAGAAAGGTGTCTCCTCTGTACTGATGCTTTATCAGCAATCCTTGTTTCAAGAAAAACACCACATTTCAAAAACAGTTGTCATTGGGACGGAAAGTGAGGTGAAATGTTCTGAACAGGGGCACAGACAGCAAAACAAATGTTACAGGGGTGATAACCCTTACCTATGTTTTCCAAAAAGTTTAAAAATAGATTTTTGGGCTGGAGCTACACTTAAACAATGTACCTGTTCAAAATTACAAACAGATTCTACATAAGAACAAACCTACAGTCCCTGTCTTGTATGCACCGCCTGTATACGGCTGTTCAGAGTATATAGGGCCTTTTTTATTTTATGTGCGGGGTTCCCCTTAATATCCATACAAGACCCAAAGGGGCTGGTAATGGGCTGGGGTAGGGGGGGGGGGGTCATGGGGTAGCTATGCCATTTTTCTTAAAGATTTTCATCCATATTACCGGGACCAGACATTACATTAAAGCCGCAAGCAGTTTTAAATGGCTTTTTTTTCCTTTAGAAGTGTCATTTTGTGCAGGGACAGTTCTAAACACGGGAAACACGTGGCACTTCACAGGCATACTTTAGACACCCCCCCCCCAGGTACGATATTTAAAGGAATATTTGACTTTTTTTTTTCACTTTATGCATCATTAAAATGACTGCTCCCGAAAAACGACCGTTTTTAAAACTTCTTTTTGCATTGATACATGTCCCCTGGTGCAGAACCCGGGTTCCCAAACCCTTTTTAGGACAATAACATGCATAATAGTCGTTATAATTAGCACTTTAGAATTCGAACGTTCGCATCCATTGTATTTAATAGGGTTCTAATGTTCGTACGAACTTTCGGTCCGTTCGCGGGTTCTGGTGCGAACCGAACCCGGGGGTGTTCGGCTCATCACTAGTTGACTGTTGGAAATTCACAATGTTGACAGTTGGAACTCACAACACACTGTAAAAGTGATCAGATTGGGTACTCTTACCGCAGATGGTGGACCCACCTGCCATAAGACAGTGGGTCGACTGGGCTTGATGGTCTCAATGACCAGGGCCGATGAAGCCGGATGCCGTGGATGTCTCAGGCAGACATGGGAGTAAGTCACACATGTGCAAGTCACAAGCAAGTCTCAAGTCTTAACCTTCAAGTCTCAAGCAAGTCCCAAGTTACTGTGATGAAAAGCAAGCAAGTCAAGTCGAGTCCCTGCTAGAAGTCAAGTCATTTATTTTGGTCAAGTCACAAATCAAGTCAAAATACTGATCTACCCCATACTGTATAAAAATAATAGGAGGGATAACAATAAATAATATTGGTTATGTGCCCATGCCTCACTGTGCCCATGCCTCACTGTGCCCATGCCTCACTGTGCCCATGCTTCACTGTGCCCATGCTTCACTGTGTCCATGCTTCACTGTGTCCATGCCTCACTGTGCCCATGCTTCACTGTGTCCATGCTTCACTGTGCCCATGCTTAACTGTGTCCGTGCTTCACTGTGCCCGTGCTTCACTGTGCCCGTGCTTCACTGTGTCTATGCTTCACTGTGCCCGTGCTTCACTGTGCCCGTGCCTCACTGTGCCCGTGCCTCACTGTGCCTGTGTCTCACTGTGTCCGTGCTTCACTGTGCCCGTGCTTCACTGTGCCCGTGCCTCACTGTGCCCGTGCCTCACTGTGCCTGTGTCTCACTGTGCCCGTGCTTCACTGTGCCCATGCCTCACTGTGCCCGTGTCTCACTGTGCCCATGTCTCACTGTGCCTGTGCTTCACTGTGCCCAATGCCTCACTGTGCCCGTGTCTCACTGTGCTTGTGTCTCACTGTGCCCAATGCCTCACTGTGCCCGTGTCTCACTGTGCTTGTGTCTCACTGTGTCCATGCTTCACTGTGCCCATGCTTCACTGTGCCCATGCTTCACTGTGCCCGTGCTTCACTGTGCCTGTGTCTCACTGTGCCCGTGTCTCACTATGCCTGTGCTTCACTGTGCCCAATGCCTCACTGTGCCCGTGTCTCACTGTGCCTGTGTCTCACTGTGTCCGTGCTTCACTGTGCCCGTGCTTCACTGTGCCCAATGCCTCACTGCGCCCGTGTCTCACTGTGCCCGTGCTTCACTGTGCCCGTGCTTCACTGTGCCCAATGCCTCACTGTGCCCGTGTCTCACTGTACCCATGCTTCACTGTGCCCGTCAGCCGTGTACCTGATTGGCGGCATCTTGGCGGCCATTCCAGTATTCAAAAGCCGCGCCTCCTCCTTGTCTGTGATAGGCGGAACACTCAATTTCCCAGCATTCAGTGTTCCGCCTATCACAGGCATCCACTGATCCTCATAACACAGACGAGGATAAGAGGATGTCCGTGATAGGCGGAACACTGCCTGCTGTGAAATTGAGTGTTCCACCTATCACAGACGAGGAGGCGTGGCTTTTGAACACTGCAATGGCCGCCGTCTGTCTGCATGACACGCTGATCAGGTAGGCAGACGGCGGCTTGCGGTTAGTGTTAGTGGTGCCAAGTCATTGCAAGTCATATAGCCCAAGTCAAAGTCAAGTCGAGTCATTTATTGAATTCTGTCAAGCAAGTCGCAAGTCCTCAAACAGGTGACTCAAGTCAAGTCATGTGACTCAAGTCCCCCACCTCTGGTCTCAGGCTGTCTCAGGCAAGATGGTTCGGTGTACAGATGGAAAGTGCAATTCCTCCAGCATGCGAGCTCCAGGATGATCCAAAAAATATAGGGCAAATGAAAGGAGAACACTCCCAATGGTGCAGGTCAATAAAACCAGGTATGGTTTATTATAAAATTTGTCTTACAAGTAATTAGACAAAATATAAAAAGTGATCACAAAAGAAGGTTAAAAAGCAATGTGGGGTGCATCAAATGCGAGCCCGACGCGTTTCGACTCCAAAGTCTGCCCCTGTGGAAGCTCCGCCTTCATGGGAGGCCTCCTGGTGACTGCTGTCTTTTCGCTTTGAAAGCTCTTATATAGACAAGGGCAGGGCCACCCGCTGACGTAACCGGATGACTCCACCCCCTCTGTCTTCACATGACGTCTCATGACATCAGAAGGGGGTGGGATCACTCAATGGCCCCGCCCTAGCCTATATAACAGCTGTCAAAGCCAAGAGGCAGCAGTCGCCGGGAGGCCTCCCATGGTGGTGCATTTTTTTTTGTACTTTTTGTACTTTTCGGGTCTGCTAGGCGGCGTGATTGAAGATGGATGTCATCACGGTACTTTTTTATTTATTTTTTTATAAAGGAATTGTCAAAAACTGTCTCTTGTGGTTTTTACTTTTTGAGACTTTTTTTGGTGAATGGGTAGGGGTACAATGCACCCCATACCCATTCACATGGGGGGGCGAGGTCTGGGGGCCCCCTCATTAAAGGGGGCTTCCAGATTCCGATAAGCCCCCTGCCCGCAGACCCCGACAACCACCGGCCAGGGTTGTTGGGAAGAGGCCCTTGTCCCCATTTGGCACCCCAAAGCACCCTCTCCATGTTGAGGGTAAGCAGCCTGGTATGTTTCAGGAGGGGGGCACCCCACGCCATTTTTTACAAAAAAATTGGCGTGGAGTTCCCCTTAAAATCTATGCCAGACCCAAAGTGCTTGGTATGGATTTTGGGGGGGACCCCACACCATTTTCTTTCTTAATTCTGTCATAGGGTTCCCCTTAACCACTTCAATACACTGTATTAAATTCTCTGCACTGCACTATATACCCTGCACTGTATCATATATACTCCACAGACTGCACTATATTCTCTGCAATGTATTATATGTATTATATATACTATACTGGTGGCACTATATACTCTCCACTGTATTATATATGCTACACTGGACTATATACTCTGAACTGTACTTTATATACTACACTGACTGCACTATATACTCTGCACTGTATTATATATACTACACTGACTGTACTATATACTCTGCACTGTATTATATATACTATACAGACTGCACTATATACTCTGCACTGTATTATATATACTACACGGACTGTACTATATACGCTGAACTGTATTATATATACTACACTGACTGCACTATATACTCTGCACTGTATTATATATACTACACGGACTGTACTATATACGCTGAACTGTATTATATATACTACACTGACTGCACTATATACTCTGCAATTTATTATATATACTACACTGATGGCACTATATTCTCTGAACTGTATTATATATACTACACTGACTGCACTATATTCTCTGCACTGTATTATATATACTACACGGGTGGCACTATATATGCTGAACTGTATTATATATACTACACTAACTGCACTATATACTCTGCACTGTATTACATATACTACACGGACTGCACTATATACATATATACTGAACTGTATTATATATACTACACTGACTGCACTATATACTCTGCAATTTATTATATATACTACACTGATGGCACTATATTCTCTGCACTGTATTATATATACTACACGGACTGCACTATATTCTCTGCACTGTATTATATATACTACACGGACTGCACTATATACATATACGCTGAACTGTATTATATATACTACACTAACTGCACTATATACTCTTCAATTTATTATATATACTACACTGACTGCACTATATACATATACGCTGAACTGTATTATATATACTACACTGACTGCACTATATACTCTGCAATTTATTATATATACTACACTGACTGCACTATATACTCTGAACTGTATTATATATACTACAAGGACTGCACTATATACTCTGCACTGTATTATATATATATATATATATATATACATACAGTTGCAAAAAAAAAGTATGTGAACCCTTTTGGAATGATATGGATTTCTGCACAAATTGGTCAGCAATATTCTTGGGATGTCTGGTGTGAATCGCTTTCTTGAGGTCATGCCACAGCATCTCAATGGGGTTGAGGTCAGGACTCTGACTGGGCCACTCCAGAAGTCGTATTTTCTTCTGTTTAAGCCATTCTGTTGTTGATTTACTTCTATGCTTTGGGTCGTTGTCCTGTTGCAACACCCATCTTCTGTTGAGCTTTAGCTGGTGGACAGATGGCCTTAAGTTCTCCTGCAAAATGTCTTGATAAACTTGGGAATAAATTTTTCCTTCGATGATAGCAATCCGTCCAGGCCCTGACGCAGCAAAGCAGCCCCAAACCATGATGCCCCACCACCATACTTCACAGTTGGGATGAGGTTTTGATGTTGGTGTGCTGTGCCTCTTTCTTCCAAACAACTCAACTTTGGTTTCATCTGTCCACAGAATATTTTGCCAGTACTGCTGTGGAACATCCAGGTACTCTTGTGCAAACTGTAAACGTGCAGCAATGTTTTTTTTTGGACAGCAGTGGCTTCCTCTGTGGTATCCTCCCATGAAATCCATTCTTGTTTAGTGTTTTACGTATCGTAGATTCACTAACAGGGATGTTAGCATATGCCAGAGACTTTTGTAAGTCTTTAGCTGACACTCTAGGATTCTTCTTCACCTCATTGAGCAGTCTGCGCTGTGCTCTTGCAGTCATCTTTACAGGACGCCCACTCCTAGGGAGAGTAGCAGCAGTGCTGAACTTTCTCCATTTATAGACAATTTGTCTTACCGTGGACTGATGAACAGCAAGGCTTTTGGAGATACTTTTATAACCCTTTCCGGCTTCATGCAAGTCAACAATTCTTAATCGTAGGTCTTCTGAGAGCTCTTTTGTGCGAGGCATCATTCACATCAGGCAATGCTTCTTGTGAAAAGCAAACCCAGAACTGGTGTGTGTTTTTTATAGGGCAGAGCAGCTGTAACCAACACCTCCAATCTCATCTCATTGATTGGACTCCAGTTGGCTGACACCTCACTCCAATTAGCTCTTGGAGATCTCATTAGTCTAGGGGTTCACATACTTTTTCCACCTGCACTGTGAATGTGAATGCAGCAGCCATATATAGTGTGGGGCGTGGTCTTAGCCCCTGAGCCATGATTGGCCAAAGGCACTCTGCTTTTGGCCAACCATGACTCTCGCAGCACGATCTCGCAGTGCATTATGGGGCGCTCTGCGGCAGGCGAACTTCCTGCGAGCGCCCCGTATGTTTGTTTGTTCCACGAACAAACGCACATCTGATGTTCGAGTTGAACTTACATTCAACTCGAACATCAGGACCATCCCTAATTGGTGTCAAAGGTGCTTCACCAAAGTATTGAGTACTTATGTACATGGGATCTTTTTTATTATTTTTTTTTTATAAATTTGCAAAGATTTCAAACAAACTTCTCTGAGCTTGTCATTATGGGGGATTGTTTGTAGAATCTTGAGGAAAAGAATTACTGTATTTGCCGGCGTATAGGGGGCCGGGCATATAAGACAACCCTCTAATTTTCCAGCTTAAAGGTTGGCTTTGGGATATACTCGCCATATAAGACGACCCCCCTTCCGACACACCTCACTGTGCCCATTGCATACCTCACTGTGCCCATTGCCTACCTCACTGTGCTCATTGCATACCTCACTGTGCTCATTGCATACCTCACTGTGCCCATTGCATACCTCACTGTGCTCATTGCATACCTCACTGTGCTCATTGAATACCTCACTTTGCTCATTGCATACCTCACTGTGCTCATTGCAACCTCACTGTGCCCATTGCATACCTCACTGTGCTCATTGCAACCTCACTGTGCCCATTGCATACCTCACTGTGCTCATTGCATACCTCACTGTGCTCATTGAATACCTCACTTTGCTCATTGCATACCTCACTGTGCTCATTGCAACCTCACTGTGCCCATTGCATACCTCACTGTGCTCATTGCATACCTCACTGTGCTCATTGCAACCTCACTGTGCTCATTGCAACCTCACTGTGCCCATTGCATACCTCACTGTGCTCATTGAATACCTCACTGTGCTCATTGAATACCTCACTTTGCTCATTGCATACCTCACTGTGCCCATTGCAACCTCACTGTGCCCATTGCATACCTCACTGTGCTCATTGCATACCTCACTGTGCTCATTGAATACCTCACTGTGCTCATTGCATACCTCACTGTGCTCATTGCAACCTCACTGTGCCCATTGCATACCTCACTGTGCTCATTGAATACCTCACTGTGCTCATTGCATACCTCACTGTGCTCAATGCAACCTCACTGTGCCCATTGCATACCTCACTGTGCTCATTGCATACCTCACTGTGCTCATTGCAACCTCACTGTGCTCATTGAATACCTCACTGTGCTCATTGCATACCTCACTGTGCCCATTGCATACCTCACTGTGCTCATTGCATACCTCACTGTGCTCATTGCATACCTCACTGTGCTCATTGAATACCTCACTGTGCTCATTGCATACCTCACTGTGCTCAATGCAACCTCACTGTGCCCATTGCATACCTCACTGTGCTCATTGCATACCTCACTGTGCTCATTGAATACCTCACTTTGCTCATTGCATACCTCACTGTGCTCATTGCAACCTCACTGTGTCCATTGCATACCTCACTGTGCCCATTGCATACCTCACTGTGCTCATTGCATACCTCACTGTGCTCATTGAATACCTCACTTTGCTCATTGCATACCTCACTGTGCTCATTGCAACCTCACTGTGCCCATTACATACCTCACTGTGCTCATTGCATACCTCACTGTGCCCATTGCATACCTCACTGTGCTCATTGCATACCTCACTGTGCCCATTACATACCTCACTGTGCTCATTACATACCTCACTGTGCTCATTGCATACCTCACTGTGCCCATTGCATACCTCACTGTGCCCATTGCCTACCTCATTGTGCTCATTGCATACCTCACTGTGCTCATTGCCTACCTCACTGTGCCCATTACATACCTCACTGTGCTCATTGCATACCTCACTGTGCCCATTGCAGCCTGACCTCACTGTGCCCATTGCATACCTCACTGTGCCCATTGCATACCTCACTGTGCTCATTGCATACCTCACTGTGCCCATTACATAACTCACTGTACTCGTTGCATACCTCACTGTGCTCATTGCCTACCTCACTGTGCCCATTGCATACCTCACTGTGCCCATTGCATACCTCACTGTGCTCATTGCATATCTCACTGCTCATTGCATACCTCACTGTGCCCATTGCATACCTCACTGTGCCCATTGCATACCTCACTGTGCCCATTGCCTACCTCACTGTGACAATCTCCAGATCTCCATACCTTATCCCTGTACGCAGAGTCAGACTTCGGGCGTCCATTGTTCAAAAGCCGCGCTTCCTCCTCGTCCTGTGATAGGCGGAACACTCAGTTTTCCTAGCAGAGCCTGTGTACAGTGTTCCGCCTATCACGGAACAGGACGAGGAGGAGGCGCGGCTTTTGAACAATAGACGGCCGCAGTCTGACTGACTCTGCATACAGGTGACGGCGTATAAGACGACCCCCCGACTTTTGGGGGATATTTTTAAGTACAAAAGGTCGTCTTATACGCCGGAAAATACGGTAATTTAATCCATTTTGGAATAAGGCTGTAACATAACAAATTGACGGCACTATATTATAATCCAATTGCAAAAAGTTTTGTAAATTGTTTGTGGAAAGTACATGAGTTTGCGATGCGATGCACATCTCTCCCCGGCAATCAGGCTTACACACTTTAACCTAATGGGAGGCATTTTTCTCACTTCAAAACTTCCAACTATTAAGAATTTGTGCCGCTGAGCGGATCCCACTGAACATTAAGCTGTTGATACATTATTTATTAGACAATTTTCAATATTTACTCCCATTTTTTTTTTCTTTCCCTGTTTTGCATTTCTGAGTCGAAGACAAATACCCGGAGCTATTATCCATCCGTTCTCTGACATCTTTGGGGTATTACAAAGTAGCAGATTACTAGTCAACACTGTTTACACGCCGATGTTTTGTCAAATGATTTTTTATTTATTTTTTTATTATTAAAGTTCCAAGCTATTAATACTAATGCTGAAAGTCAACAAGAAACGCCCGGAACGCAATTAATGGATTCAGTCGGGCCGCGCCACTTCATTTTTATTTACACGTCTGCTTAGAAAATGTTACAGGAAATAAAGTTTTGGGCACTTGAGAATTCTGCTTCGTCTTTTTTTGGGTCAGTTTTGTATTTTATTATTTTTAATACGTTTATAAAATGTAACCACTTCAATACTGGGCACATTTACCCCCCCCCCTTCCTGCCCAGGCCAATTTTCAGCTTTCAGCGCTGTCGCACTTTGAATGACAATTGCGTGGTCATGTGACACTGTAATCATATGACATTTGAATCATTTTTTTTTTTCACACAAATAGAGTTTTCTTTTGGTGGTATTTAATCACTGCTGGGGGTTCTTATTTTTTGCTAAACAAACAAAAAAAGACCAAAAAAAATGTTTTTTTCATAGTTTGTTATAAAATTTTCCAAAGAGGTAATTTTTTTCCTTCACTGATGTGCGCTGATGAGGCTGCACTGATGGGCACTGGTAGGTGGCAATGATGGGCACTGATAGGTGGCAATGATGGGCACTGGTAGGCGGCACTGAGGAGCACTGATTGGCAGCACTGATAGGTGGTACTGGTGGGCACTAATTAGCAGTACTGATGGGCACTGGTAGATGGCACTGGTGGGTACTGGTAGGCACTGATTAGCAGCACTGGTGGGCTAATGTTTGGACTGATGTCCCTTTAGCAGAAGCCAATTATCAGTTTTATTATTTTCTTAAAATGCCGATAACCGGCTTCTGTTATCATCATGTAATCAGCTGTCTACTGTAAGACTGAAGGATCACGGAGCACTCCGCCGCGTCTTTCGGCTATAGAGCGGGCGGGAATGGGTTAATCACCACTGTTTTTGTTTATAGGTGCCACTGATGGGCACTGATGGGCACTAAAAGGTGGCATGGATGAGGAGGCACTAATAGGTGGCAATGATGGGCATTGATGGGCACTAATAGGTGGCATGACTGAGGAGGCACTGATAGGTGGCAATGATGGGCACTGATAGGCACTAATAGGTGGCACTGATAGGTGGCACTGATAGGCACTAATAGGTGGCACAGATGAGGAGGCACTGATAGGTGGCGCTGATGGGCACTAATAGGTGGCATGGATGAGGAGGCACTAATAGGTGGCACTGATGGGCACTGATAGGCACTAATAGGTGGCACGGATGAAGAGGCACTGATAGGCACTAATAGGTGGCACAGATGAGGAGGCACTGATAGGTGGCACAGATGAGGAGGCACTGATAGGTGGCACCGTTGGGCAATAATAGGTGACATGGATGAAGAGGCACTAATAGGTGGCACTGATAGGCACTAATAGGTGGCAGAGATGAGGAGGCACTGATGGGCACTAATAGGTGGCACATATGAAGAGGCACTGATAGGTGGCACTGATAGGCACTACTAGGTGGCACAGATGAGGAGGCACTGATAGGTGGCACAGATGAGGAGGCACTGATAGGTGGCGCTGATGGGCACTAATAGGTGGTGCGGATGAGGAGGCACTAATAGGTGGCACTGATGGGCACTGATAGGCACTAATAGGTGGCACGGATGAAGAGGCACTGATAGGTGCCACTGATAGGCACTAATAGGTGGCACAGATGAGGAGGCACTGATAGGTGGCACAGATGAGGAGGCACTGATAGGTGGCACCGTTGGGCAATAATAGGTGGCATGGATGAAGAGGCACTAATAGGTGGCACTGATAGGCACTAATAGGTGGCAGAGATGAGGAGGCACTGATGGGCACTAATAGGTGGCACATATGAAGAGGCACTGATACGTGGCACTGATAGGCACTACTAGGTGGCACAGATGAGAAGGCACTTATAGGTGGCACTGATGGGAAATAATAGGTGGCATGGATGAAGAGGCACTGATAGGTGGCACTGATAGGCACTAACAGGTGGCACAGATGAGGAAGCACTGATAGGTGGCACTGATGGGCACTAATAGGTGGCATGGATGAAGAGGCACTGATAGGTGGCACTGATAGGCACTAATAGGTGGCACAGATGAGGAGGCACTGATGGGCACTAATAGGTGGCACGGATGAGGAGGCACTGATAGGTGGCACTGATGGGCACTGATTACCAGTGTAGATGTCCCTTTTCACACGTCTGTACCAAGGCCAAACATTCCGGGGATGAAAACTTTTCATCAGGGCCATTTGGGGGATTTCTGTTATTAGGATTTAAAGAGGAGCCAAACAACTCTGTGATAATAAATGGCTTCATATCATCACTATACTTAACCACTTGCCGACCCACCACAATACATATACTGCGGTGGGGTGGCATGTGTAGGCACAATCCTGTACATGTACATCATTCTGCTTGTTCGGAGTAAGGCCCCTTTCACACTGGGGCGTTTTTCATGCCCTGTAGCCTTCAATGTGAAAGCTTGTTCACCGCTCCTTTACCGCGGGTACCCATTGAAATCAATGGGACACCGCGGTAATACCGCCCGCAAACCGCGGCAATAGCCGCGGTTTGTGGGCGGTATTAACCCCTTTTTGGCCGCTAGCGGGGGTTAAATTCACCCCCCTAGCGACCGCATACCGCGGTAAGAACGACAGTATAGCAGCGCTGCTATACCGCCACCGCTCCTGCCCGCCCCAGTGTGAGAGGGGCCTAAGGGAGGACACAGCAGATTGCGGATCCCAGTACTCTGGGGCCCTGTGATCATATGATCACAATGTCAACCAAGCTGTAAATAATTAATTCATTCATACCAGCTGTGTTGACTATGCTGTGATTGGTCCACAGCCATCACATGGTACCTAGGCCAATCACAGGACCCTGTACCATGTAATTAGCTGTAGCCCATTATAGATAGTGATTATACCTGTCATGAATGGTTAACCCACTCAGAAAAAGTGTAAACAGAAAGAAAAAAATCCCTGATCACCCCCTCAGATTAGTACATTGTTACTATGGTTACACTGAACCACTCTGATGAAAGTATGTAAAAAAATAAAATAACATATTAACACCAGTCAGTGTTCCTGATCACAGCCACCGTATGTAAAAAAAAAAAAAAAAAAATTGTGAAAAAAATTAGCGCCTTGAGAAATGAGATCGGCCGCCAGTACATCAGGATTGATCGATTTTTAAATATAACTTTCACACAAGCCATTTAATATACACTTTTTGGGATTTTCTTTTTACCAAAGACATATAGCAGAATACATTTTGGCCTAAATTTGATTTGAATTTTATTTTATTTGTGTAGCGGGGTGTTCCCCTTTAATGCAGAGAGACAAGAAGTTCCAGGTGAGAGGTGAGTCGGGAGGAAGTAAAGAGACATTATGGAAGTGAAAGCAGAGGAGAGAGAGACTACATCTCCCAGTACATCTTGCAGCACCCAGGGTGCATTGCTCCAGAACAGAGACTGCTGGGGCAGACTTTATAAAGGGGAGGCGGAGTTTTGGTCGGCCTCTTTGGACACCCCTCTCCTAGCAAGAGGATGTCTGTGCTGAACTGCTGTGTGCACAAGGCCTGAAGCCCGGGCCGTGTGCTCCTTTCCAAAGAGCCCTCTGCCAGCCTAGCAGAGCCTTAGAGACATCTAATCCTCCTTGCTGCAGTACACCAGAAGGATTGAAGACTTGGATGTCGGTGGATTCCTGTTCCTAGACGAATCGATGGAGGAAACGGACTTTGACTTGCCCGGGTGGTGAGAGCTGTTTAAAGACAGATACCTTTATCTTTACTATTCGTTGGGATTACAAAGTTGTTCTTCAAGTGCACCACCGAAAAGATTGCTAGCGAATATTGTTTCACTGAACTTCCATTTAGATCAGTCAGGCCTGACTGCATAGGTAGACATTGCTGGGTGTTAGTCTACCCATGAGGGGAAGTAGCTGTAAAAGGGCAGCGCTAGAGTTGCATAGCAATACTTTATTATTCTGATTACTCTGTTTATCTTTATTACTGTTTATTGCAGGGATCTGCAACTTGTTATACTGTTGTTTATTACTTGCCCATTAGCCTCAGTAAAATATCTGGGTAAAGTACATTTGGTGTCAGTTCCGCTTACTTTAATAGGAGTTTTAAAGTATATTCTGTGTATGTTTGTTATAGGACTGCGTCACCAACAGTTGCGGTCACGCGGTCCTATCCCTCTATCACCAGCTGTGCCACGGGAGGTTAGAGCCGATTGCCAGGGGTTGACAGCAGTGCACTACAGGGCCCAAATCAATATCAGCGGCTCTCTTAACTGGGGGTAGCGCTACACGTGGGGGCTCGTCCGGGATCCTTGTACGTTGCACGCTGCAATCAAGCCAGTCAGAAGTACCAGCATGGACCCGCTGGCAATGTCACAGTGGTGCGCAGCGATTGGCGCCGATCCAACCGCGGCGGTAGTCATTGTACTCCCGGGGGAAAGATGGAAGGAAGAGGAGATAAAACAGCTCGTATTGTTACTGTCTCCGAGCCACAAAGCATGGGTGATGGATTTTAGGCCAGATCCAGTGATCTCGTTTACATACGCACTGGTAGAATGGAAAAACGAAATCCCAGAGCATTTTAAAAGTCAGAGTATACAAGCCATAGATAATCAGATCTATCACTTGATACATACGCTGCCAGTGAAGGAAGAATGGTTTCAGACACCAAAGCCATCACTCCCACAATTATCTCCACCACTATCCCCTAAAGCAGAAAAGCTTAAGGAACTATTAAGCCCGGGATCACCGCTGGCCGCTATAGGGCCTGAATTGTTGAATGCTCTAGGAGACCTTGTAATTAAGTGCCAGAAAAGCAGTACGGTGCATGTGGAGGCCGGTTACCGGAAGCTTAGCACCTTCTCAGGGAAGCTCCCCGTCCCTGCAGGGGAGGAAGATTTTGACACTTGGGTGGAACAGGCATTGCAGGCAGTAGAAGCATGGGAGGTGCCTGAGGCACAGAAGAGACAGCGAGTCTTAGAAAGTCTGAAAGGTGCCGCGGCAGAAGCGGTGAAGAGCTTCCGGTTTGGAAATGAAAACTGTACAGCTCAAGATTGCCTGGCCATGCTGCAGGAAGAGTTTGGTCAGCTGGAGAAGGTGTCAGAGATGATTTATCAAATTGAACACACTCTCCAGCAGCCGAATGAGAAACTGTCAGAATATGTTAGAAGGCTGAACAGGCAGTTATGCAAGATTGTACTAAAGAAGGGAATGCTGCCCAAAGATGCAGATGAAGCACGCATGAAGCAGATCATGAGGGGAGCGCGGCGCTCAGACCCGGTCTGGCTGCACCTGAAAACCTCAGGAGTAGTGATGAGCCGAACACCCCCGGGTTCGGTTCGCACCAGAACCCGCGAACGGACCGAAAGTTCGAACGAACATTAGAACCCTATTAAATACAATGGATGCGAACGTTCGAATTCTAAAGTGCTAATTATAACAACTATTATGCATGTTATTGTCCTAAAAAGGGTTTGGGAACCCGGGTTCTGCACCAGGGGACATGTATCAATGCAAAAAGAAGTTTTAAAAACGGTCGTTTTTCGGGAGCAGTCATTTTAATGATGCATAAAGTGAAAAAAAAAAAGTCAAATATTCCTTTAAATATCGTACCTGGGGGGTGTCTAAAGTATGCCTGTGAAGTGCCACGTGTTTCCCGTGTTTAGAACTGTCCCTGCACAAAATGACACTTCTAAAGGAAAAAAAAGCCATTTAAAACTGCTTGCGGCTTTAATGTAATGTCTGGTCCCGGTAATATGGATGAAATTCTTTAAGAAAAATGGCATAGCTACCCCATGACCCCCCCCCCTACCCCAGCCCATTACCAGCCCCTTTGGGTCTTGTATGGATATTAAGGGGAACCCCGCACATAAAATAAAAAAGGCCCTATATACTCTGAACAGCCCTATACAGGCGGTGCATACAAGACAGGGACTGTAGGTTTGTTCTTATGTAGAATCTGTTTGCAATTTTGAACAGGTACATTGTTGAAGTGTAGCTCCAGACCAAAAATCTATTTTTAAACTTTTTGGAAAACATAGGTAAGGGTTATCACCCCTGTAACATTTGTTTTGCTGTCTGTGCCCCTGTTCAGAACATTTCACCTCACTTTCCGTCCCAATGACAACTGTTTTTGAAATGTGGTGTTTTTCTTGAAACAAGGATTGCTGATAAAGCATCAGTACAGAGGAGACACCTTTCTCCCATATTTATTCTTACAGGAGAGAATTTTCCTTCCTAGTGGTAGATTTCCTCTCACTTCCTGTTGTCTTCTTGCGTTTGCAAGTAGGAGTCGTTTGTAAGTTGTATGTTTGAAAGTAGGGACCTGCCGTATATACTCTGCAGAAATAGGCCCCTTAGTTGTTGGTGTTGGCACAACACTGTAAGCACTCACAGTTACTCTTGGTTGGTGCTGGAACGCCCTGCTGTCAACTATTATATCAGGAATTTTAATTACATATAATTGTTGAACAGTGGTAGTAAAAATTGGGCCTTTGATGGTGGTGCTGGTGCCACAACACTGTAAGCCCTGACAGTTACTCTTGGTGGGTGCAGCAATGGGCCCTGCTGTGAATTATTAGATCAAGAATTGTAATTACATGCCCCTGTTGAACAGGGGCTGAAAAATTGGGCCTTAGGCACTGCTGGCACAACACTGCAACCCCTCACAGATACTGTACTTGGAGCACAGCAATGAGCCCTGTTGCAAAGTATTGCTTCAAAAATTGTAATGACACGCCCCTGTTAAACAGGGGCTGAAAAATTGGGCCTTAGGCACTGGTGGCACAACACTGCAACTCCTCACAGATACTGTACTTGGAGCACAGCAATGAGCCCTGTTGCAAAGTATTGCTTCAAAAATTGTAATTACACGCCCCTGTTAAACAGGGGCTGAAAAATTGGGCGTTAGGCACTGGTGGCGGCACCCATAAACAAAAATGATCTTACAAGCTATCATCATCAATCGTATCATTGAGGACTCGGAGGAGGAGGATAGCCAGTCAACATAACAGCACAGGCACTCAGCATCAGCATCAGTCTTGAAGGGATGTGACATGTTAAAATCAATTAGTCTGTTATATCAGCATCAGGTGTGTGGTAGCTGGTGGTGATCCAAGACTGGTTCATCTTGATGAAAGTCAGTCGATCAACCGAGTCGGTGGACAGGCGCACCCTGTGATCCGTGACAAATCCTCCAGCAGCACTGAATGTGCGTTCCGAAAGAACGCTGGATGCAGGACAGGCCAGTAGCTCAATTGCATACTGTGCAAGCTCTGGCCAGTGATCCATCCTCAAGACCCAGTAAGCCAGAGGATTTTCGGTGGGGAAGGTGTCCAAGTCTGACCTTGCCCCTAGATATTCCTGCACCATGTTTATCAGACGCTGGCGATGGTTGCTGGAACCGATCATACTTTGGGGCTGCGGACTAAAGAATTGTCTGAACGCATCGGTCAGACGGCCACCTTCCCCACCGCTCCTTCTTTGACTGGCCGAAGCCTCAGCAACTCGTTGTCCAGGACCAGGAGTTTGCAACCTC
Source organism: Rana muscosa (assembly GCA_029206835.1). Taxonomy (NCBI): domain Eukaryota; kingdom Metazoa; phylum Chordata; class Amphibia; order Anura; family Ranidae; genus Rana; species Rana muscosa. The sequence continues at coordinate 342,987,702 of CM055122.1, forward strand.
CCAGTCTCTGGGAACGCGTTGCACAGACCTTTCTGCAAGGCCTCCCGGAGTTGTCTCATCCTCTGCTCCCTCTGCGACGGTAACATAAGGTCCGCAACCTTACCCTTGTACCGTGGATCAAGGAGAGTGGCCAGCCAGTAATGGTCCCTCTCCTTGATCCGAAGAATACGAGGATCCTTCCGCAGACTTTGCAGGATCAGGGAGGCCATGCAGCGTAGGTTTGCTGAGGCATTCGCTCCGGAGTCCTCTGGGTCACTAAGGACGACATGATCCGCAGCCACCTCCTCCCAGCCACGTACAAGTCCACTGGTTTCTTGGGACTGTAAATCATCCCTAAAAGACTGCTGCTGATGATGCTGAGTGCCAGCCTCCACCTCCATGCTGACACAATCCTCCTCCTCCTCCTCCTCCTCCTCCTCCTCTTCCTGTGCGATGGGTGGGACAGAAGGAACACTGTCTGGGTAAAGGGGGCCTTGAGAGGCAAGGAAGTCCTCCTCTTCCTGCCTCTGTTCTGCCTCAAGTGCCCTGTCCATTATTCCACGCAGCGTGTGCTCCAACAGGTGGACAAGAGGTACAGTGTCACTGATGCATGCACTGTCACTGCTCACCATCCTCGTGGCCTCCTCAAATGGTGCCAGGACAGTGCATGCATCCCTGATCATGCCCCACTGGCGTGGAGAAAAAAAACCAAGCTCCCCTGACCCTGTCCTGGTGCCGTAGTCGCACAGGTACTCATTGATGGCCCTCTGCTGCGTGTGCAGCCGCTGCAGCATGGCCAACGTTGAGTTCCACCTGGTGGGCATGTCACATATAAGGCGGTTCTTGGGCAGGTTCAACTCCTTTTGCAGCTCAGCCAGGCGAGCACTGGCATTATAAGATCTGCGGAAATGCACACAGACTTTCCTGGCCTGCCTCAGGACATCCTGTAAGCCCGGGTACCTGCCCAAGAAGCGCTGCACCACCAGGTTAAGGACGTGAGCCACACAGGGCACATGGGTCAGTTGTCCCTGTCGGAGGGCGGAGAGGAGGTTGGTGCCATTGTCGCAAACCACCATTCCTGGCTTAAGCTGGCGTGGCGTCAACCACCTCTCGGCCTGGCCCTGCAGAGCAGACAGGACCTCTGCCCCAGTGTGGCTTCTGTCCCCCAAACACACCAGCGCAAGCACGGCATGGCATCTTTTTGCCTGCGTACTTGCGTAGCCACGTGAACGGCTACGGAGCACCGCTGGTTCATAGGACAAACCACAGGAAGAGGCCATGGAGGAAGAAGAAGAGGAGGGGGTGGAGGAGAGAGGTGTGTCACAACCAGTAGTAGCATTTTGGAGGCGTGGCGGTGGGACAACCTCCAACACTACTGCACCTTGTCCTGAATCCTTCCCAGCTGCCAAAAGAGTGACCCAATGGGCCGTGAAAGAAAGGTAACGTCCCTGTCCATGCCTGCTGGACCATGAGTCAGCGGTAATATGCACCTTACCGCTGACCGCCCTGTCCAGCGAGGCCAAGACATTGCCTTCCACATGCCGGTAGAGAGCCGGAATAGCCTTCCGTGAGAAAAAGTGGCGTTTGGGAACCTGCCACTGAGGAACCGCACATTGCACAAACTCACGGAAGGGGGCCGAGTCTACCAACTGAAAAGGCAGCAGTTGAAGCGCTAGCAATTTAGCCAAGCTAGCATTCAACCGCTGGGCATGTGGATGGCTGGGAGTGAACTTCTTTCGATGGTCCAGCAGCTGGGGCAGGGAAATTTGCCTGCTAGAATCGGACGTCGGTGTACTGCTAGCAGAGTGGGCGCAAGTACTTGGCTGTGACACACCTAATTCTACACCTTCATTCCTCTCAGTGCATGTTTCAGAGAGGACTGAAGTTATAGTGGGGTTGGAGATCCCAGCTGATGCGGTGCAAGGAGAGGTCCGCTTTGTTCTTTGGTGTGGGTCTTTGAGGTAGGCTTGCCAACGAGCTGCATGGCAGGTCAACATATGTCTGGTCAGGCATGTGGTACCCAAGCGGCTGATGTTTTGGCCACGCGATATACGCTTGAGACATATGTTGCAAACAGCAGCTGTGCGATCTGATGCACTAGCCTCAAAAAAGGCCCACACCAAAGAACTTTTTGAATGACGGGCAGAGGCAGCGCCCTGCACAGGCGGAGCTCTGCGGTGTGATTCCGTCGGTGTACTGCCCTTACGCTGGCCACCAAAGGGCATCCTGCCTCGTTGGAGATGTGCCTCCTCCTCATCCTCCTCCTCCTCCTCTCTCCTATTAGGCACCCACGTGGAGTCAGTGACCTCATCATCCCCTCCCTCCTCATCACTGGAGCCAATCTGGCAGTATGCTGCAGCTGCTGGAACATGACTGCCAGATTGGTGTCCTTCTTGAGCATCCCCTCTGTCTGCTCTCACGCTACTGCCTTCCTCTAGCTGGGTTTCATCATCAGACCCTTCGAAACGCTGGGCATCCTCCTGGAGCATGTACCCAACACTGTGCTGAAACAGTTCGGGGGACTCCTCAGGAGGAGGACATGGTGGGTCTAGGGAAGGAGTGACTGATGATTTGTCTGACATTGATACCAGGGAAGACGACGCTTTGGCAGCTGCTTTTCCAGTACCCTGAGCCTGGGTGAGAGAGGATGAGGAGGAGGAGGAGGGCTTGGTCATCCACTCTACCAAGTCTTCGGCATGATGTGGCTCAACATGTCCAGCTGCCGAAAAGAAGGACAAGCGTGTCCCATGGCCATGTGCTGATGACAATGCACCGCGTCCACGACCAGCACTGTTGCCCCCAGACACAGAGCCTGCTTGCCCTCTTTTATTGCCTCCTGACTGTCTGCCTCTCCTTGTTTGCCTTCCAGACATTCTAATAGATGGCCTGCAGGGAGATGGGAAAAAAGCAATAAGGGCTACCTTCAGGTGTCCTTCTCTGTCCCTTGAAACAAGGACTTTCACAGTGAAAGAAACTGACACTCTCCCTACCTACAGTTTTCTGTCCCTAGAAAAAATATTTTTTTTAAGCACAATATAGCACAAGGACAATTCACTCACTGTCCTTACAGGTCCCTGGAAACAAGGACTTGCAGAGTGAAAGAAAAAAAACACTCTCCCTACCTACAGTTTTCTGTCCCTAGAATAAATGTTTTTTTTAAGCACAATATAGCACAAGGACAATTCACTCACTGTCCTTACAGGTCCCTGGAAACAAGGACTTGCAGAGTGAAAGAAAAAAAACACTCTCCCTACCTACAGTTTTCTGTCCCTAGAAAAAATGTTTTTTTTTTATCACAATATAGCACAAGAAAAATTCACTCACTGTCCTTACAGGTCCCTGGAAACAAGGACTTGCAGAGTGAAATAAACTGACACTCTCCCTACCTACAGTTTTCTGTCCCTAGAATAAATGTTTTTTTTAAGCACAATATAGCACAAGGACAATTCACTCACTGTCCTTACAGGTCCCTGGAAACAAGGACTTGCAGAGTGAAAGAAAAAAAACACTCTCCCTACCTACAGTTTTCTGTCCCTAGAAAAAATGTTTTTTTTAATCACAATATAGCACAAGAACAATTCACTCACTGTCCTTACAGGTCCCTGGAAACAAGGACTTGCAGAGTGAAAGAAAAAAAACACTCTCCCTACCTACAGTTTTCTGTCCCTAGAAAAAATGTTTTTTTTAATCACAATATAGCACAAGGACAATTCACTCACTGTCCTTACAGGTCCCTGGAAACAAGGACTTGCAGAGTGAAATAAACTGACACTCTCCCTACCTACAGTTTTCTGTCCCTAGAATAAATGTTTTTTTTAAGCACAATATAGCACAAGGACAATTCACTCACTGTCCTTACAGGTCCCTGGAAACAAGGACTTGCAGAGTGAAAGAAAAAAAACACTCTCCCTACCTACAGTTTTCTGTCCCTAGAAAAAATGTTTTTTTTAATCACAATATAGCACAAGGACAATTCACTCACTGTCCTTACAGGTCCCTGGAAACAAGGACTTGCAGAGTGAAATAAACTGACACTCTCCCTACCTACAGTTTTCTGTCCCTAGAATAAATGTTTTTTTAAGCACAATATAGCACAAGGACAATTCACTCACTGTCCTTACAGGTCCCTGGAAACAAGGACTTGCAGAGTGAAAGAAAAAAAACACTCTCCCTACCTACAGTTTTCTGTCCCTAGAAAAAATGTTTTTTTTAATCACAATATAGCACAAGGACAATTCACTCACTGTCCTTACAGGTCCCTGGAAACAAGGACTTGCAGAGTGAAATAAACTGACACTCTCCCTACCTACAGTTTTCTGTCCCTAGAATAAATGTTTTTTTTAAGCACAATATAGCACAAGGACAATTCACTCACTGTCCTTACAGGTCCCTGGAAACAAGGACTTGCAGAGTGAAAGAAAAAAAACACTCTCCCTACCTACAGTTTTCTGTCCCTAGAAAAAATGTTTTTTTTTAATCACAATATAGCACAAGGACAATTCACTCACTGTCCTTACAGGTCCCTGGAAACAAGGACTTGCAGAGTGAAATAAACTGACACTCTCCCTACCTACAGTTTTCTGTCCCTAGAATAAATGTTTTTTTTAAGCACAATATAGCACAAGGAGAATTCACTCACTGTCCTTCCAGGTCCCTGGAAACAAGGACTTGCAGAGTGAAAGAAAAAAAACACTCTCCCTACCTACAGTTTTCTGTCCCTAGAAAAAATGTTTTTTTTAATCACAATATAGCACAAGGACAATTCACTCACTGTCCTTACAGGTCCCTGGAAACAAGGACTTGCAGAGTGAAATAAACTGACACTCTCCCTACCTACAGTTTTCTGTCCCTAGAATAAATGTTTTTTTTAAGCACAATATAGCACAAGGACAATTCACTCACTGTCCTTACAGGTCCCTGGAAACAAGGACTTGCAGAGTGAAAGAAAAAAAACACTCTCCCTACCTACAGTTTTCTGTCCCTAGAAAAAATGTTTTTTTTAATCACAATATAGCACAAGGACAATTCACTCACTGTCCTTACAGGTCCCTGGAAACAAGGACTTGCAGAGTGAAATAAACTGACACTCTCCCTACCTACAGTTTTCTGTCCCTAGAATAAATGTTTTTTTAAGCACAATATAGCACAAGGACAATTCACTCACTGTCCTTACAGGTCCCTGGAAACAAGGACTTGCAGAGTGAAAGAAAAAAAAACACTCTCCCTACCTACAGTTTTCTGTCCCTAGAAAAAATGTTTTTTTTAATCACAATATAGCACAAGGACAATTCACTCACTGTCCTTACAGGTCCCTGGAAACAAGGACTTGCAGAGTGAAATAAACTGACACTCTCCCTACCTACAGTTTTCTGTCCCTAGAATAAATGTTTTTTTTAAGCACAATATAGCACAAGGACAATTCACTCACTGTCCTTACAGGTCCCTGGAAACAAGGACTTGCAGAGTGAAAGAAAAAAAACACTCTCCCTACCTACAGTTTTCTGTCCCTAGAAAAAATGTTTTTTTTAATCACAATATAGCACAAGGACAATTCACTCACTGTCCTTACAGGTCCCTGGAAACAAGGACTTGCAGAGTGAAATAAACTGACACTCTCCCTACCTACAGTTTTCTGTCCCTAGAATAAATGTTTTTTTTAAGCACAATATAGCACAAGGAGAATTCACTCACTGTCCTTCCAGGTCCCTGGAAACAAGGACTTGCAGAGTGAAAGAAAAAAAACACTCTCCCTACCTACAGTTTTCTGTCCCTAGAAAAAATGTTTTTTTTAATCACAATATAGCACAAGGACAATTCACTCACTGTCCTTACAGGTCCCTGGAAACAAGGACTTGCAGAGTGAAATAAACTGACACTCTCCCTACCTACAGTTTTCTGTCCCTAGAATAAATGTTTTTTTAAGCACAATATAGCACAAGGACAATTCACTCACTGTCCTTCCAGGTCCCTGGAAACAAGGACTTGCAGAGTGAAATAAACTGACACTGTCCCTACCTACAGTTTTCTGTCCCTAGAATAAATGTTTTTTTTAAGCACACTATAGCACAAGCACAAAACACACTGACACTCTCCCTACCTATCCTTCTCTTTCCCTAAACTAAAGGAATCCAGGTTAAGCAAGAAAGAAATAACAGTCACTGTCCCTGCCTATGCTGCTCTATCCCTGCTCCGGAACACACTACACTAGGCCGCCGTGCTGGCGGCCTTTTATAGTGTGGGGCGTGTACTAAACACCCTCAGCAATAATTGGCCACAGGCATCCTGCCTGTGGCCAATCATTGCTCTCCTCGCTGCCGGCGCTGTGATTGGCCAAGCATGCGGGGTCACAGTGCATGCTTGGCCAATCACAGCGCCTGGATGACACTGCGATGGCGTAGTGCATTGTGGGCCGTTCGCGTCACTCGAATTTGGCGCGAACGGCCCAAATCGTTCGATCTTCGTCGAACGATCGAACAGCCGATGTTCGAGTCGAACGTATGTTCGACTCGAACACGAAGCTCATCCCTACTCAGGAGGAGGAATGTCACTAACCTACTCTGATCTAATAAAAATTATTAGGGACGAAGAGGCGCTGGAGGAAGATCAGCAGGTGGCCAAGGCGAATGTCACACCTGTACCAGTGTTGGTCCATTCGGTCAAGAGCCCAGAAAGAGATGCGGAGGTTGACACTCTGAAATCGCAAATGGCCCAAGTGTTGGAGATGCTGACCTCTTTGATGGAGAAAGATCAGAGAAGACGAGAGAAACCAAGCCCAAGAAAGGAGTTGTTCCCGAACACCTCAGCACCGGCCTCCCTACAGGACCGAGAAGAGGTGATTTGCTATAACTGCGGAGGGAGTGGCCACTTTGCTAACGTATGCTCCAGCCCAAAGAAGAAGAGAACAGATAATTGCAAGCCGGCGGGAAACTCCAAAGGGGCCCCGGTGAAGGAGTCAACCGGGTGCCCATCATCTTCAGTGCGCTCCAAACTAAAAAAAAAGGCCAAGAATGGAGGAGACAAAACTCCTAGGAGGAGGTATAGTACACCCCCACCAAGATGTACCCCAGAGGGAGGGGGCAAAACCCCTCAGTGGAAGTACAGCACCCCAAAGAAGGAACATCCACCTAAAAGGAACAATAACATCCCTCAGCGGGTTTGTGCCCCCATTGAGAGGGAGAGAGTCAATGCATGCCAGGCTCAGGAAAAATTAAAGTCCAAAAGGAGCAGGGCAAGGGTCGAAAGCAAAAAAAAAGAGGTGACCCCAGTCCGGCCATACCCAAAGGAACTGGTGGGCCCGTCTCCTACTGTGCCCATTCAAGTGGAAGGAGTCTATACTAAAGCTCTTTTGGACACCGGAGCACAGGTGACTTTACTATACCGGGACTTCTATGATAGGCACTTGAGTCATCTGCCTATCCAGAAGATAGAAGAGCTGGAGATATGGGGACTTGGAACCCAGAGTTTCCCTTATGATGGGTACCTGCCCATAAAGATGACTTTCGACCCATCCGTGGCTGGGAAGGCTGAAGTGTTTGACACCCTGGCAGTTGTGTGTCCCCGGCCGCCTGGAGCCAGCAAGATTTCCCTGATCATTGGGACAAACACGGATCTAGTCAGGAGACTCCTGACCCCTCTAGTGAAAGAGAGAAACCATTCAGCCACCAAAATCCATCCCATGCTAAAGACGGCCTACCAACGACTGGTCTTAGAGCAGAAGACCCCGGGAGAGGGGATAGGGAAGGTGTGGAGACTTGGCAGAGAAGGAGTAGTGCTACAGCCCGGAGAAGTAACCTGTCTTAGGGCCACTGTGAAGCTTTCGTGGGAACAACCTGGCCCCTTTGTCATGCTGGAATCAGACCCAAGGGAAGAGTCCTCAGGCCTGGAAGTGATACCAGAAGTGATTCCGTTCAAGGCCCTGAAGAAGGCCCATGGCAGAGTTCCGGTGAGTGTTAGGAACACTACGGGAGGACCCATGGAGATCCCTGCCAGAGTGTTGCTTGGTCAGGTGAGCCCTGCTGCCCCGGTCACTTGGTCCGAAGTCAAGGGGACGGGTGACGGAGGAGATGTTTGGGAGAAACTGTCCGTGGAAAACCCGAACCTACCCAGGGCTTGGAAAGAAAGAGCCAAGGCCCAGCTGACCAGGTGGGAGAAGATCTTTTCCGAAGATGAATTCGATGTGGGGTGTGCAAGAAGTGCCACCCATCGGATCCGCCTCCAAGAAGATAAGCCCTTCCGAGAGAGGGTCAGGCGGGTCCCCCTGGCAGATCTGGAGGATCTGAGGGAACAACTTGTAGAACTAAAGAAGACTGGTGTGATCCGGGAGTCTAGAAGTCCCTATGCCTCCCCAATCGTGATGGTCAGAAAGAAGAATGGGTCGTTGAGGCTTTGTATCGATTACAGGACTCTCAACAGGAGAACCATCCCTGACCAATACACCACGCCAAGGATAGAAGATGCCCTACAAAGTTTGTCTGGAGCCAAATGGTTCAGTGTGATGGACCTCAAGAGTGGGTACTATCAAATCCCTATGCACCCAGAAGACAGGGAGAAGACAGCCTTCATAACCCCGGTGGGATTCTTCGAATTCAATAGGATGCCTCAGCGTCTGTCTGGAGCTCCTGCTACCTTTCAACGCCTTATGGAGAAGACTGTTGGAGACATGAATCTTATAGAAGTCCTTGTGTACTTGGACGATGTCATTGTCTTTGGAAGAACCTTGGAAGAACATGAAGCCAGGTTGGAGAAAGTATTGAGGAGACTCAGCGAAGAGGGACTTAAGCTTTCCCCTGAGAAGTGTCGGTTCTACCAGTCTTCTGTGAACTATCTGGGGCACATAGTGTCTGAAGAAGGGGTGGCCACAGATCCTGAGAAGTTGGAAGCAGTCACTTCCTGGCCACGACCCACCACAGTAACAGAGCTCAGATCCTTCCTGGGGTTCTGCTCCTATTATAGGAGGTTTGTGGAGGGGTTTGCTCGGATTGCCCGCCCGTTGAATGAATTGCTAAAGGCAGAAGGGAAAGAGGATGACTCAGGGCCCAGGAGGCCTGGTGAGTCAGTTCAAGATCAGTGGAACCCAAGGTGTGAAGAGGCCTTTCATGCTCTGAAGAGGAGCTTAACCACTGCCCCAGTCCTGGCCTACGCCGACCCTACCAGACCTTATGAATTACATGTGGATGCCAGCCATGAGGGTCTAGGTGGTGTACTCTACCAAGAACATGAAGGACAACTGCGACCAGTGGCCTATGTGAGCAGGAGCCTGACCCCCTCAGAAAAGAATTACCCCACTCATAAGCTGGAATTCCTGGCCCTCAAATGGGCGGTAGTAGACAAGCTAAAAGACTACTTGTATGGGGCAGAGTTTACTGTGAAGACAGACAACAACCCCCTGACCTACCTCTTCACCACCGCAAAACTAGATGCCACCGGACACAGGTGGTTGGCCGCATTGTCTGGATTCAACTTCAGTCTGAAGTACAGACCAGGAGCCGGAAATAGGGATGCAGATGCCTTGTCCCGGAGGTCTCATGCCACGACAAATGACTGGGAAGATTGGACCCAAGTGGCACCGGACGGGGTGCGGGCCCTTTGTCAAGGGGCTGAATTCCAAGCCAGAGGAGGCTCCAGAGCAGAAGAAATAGGGGTTACCATGGTAGGAGTCCCCAAACACTATTGTGGGGTAACTCAACTGGAGGAAGACAACCTACCGAGACTGTCCAAGAAGGAGTTGAGGTGTGACCAATTGGAAGACCCCATGGGGAGATTGGTCCTCGAAGCCCTGGAGAATCAGGATCCCAACAAATTCCTACATCACCCCTCAAAGGAGGCTCGCCTGTTGAGGAAGGAATTGGACAGGCTACAGGTACATCAGGGAGTGGTCTACCGAAGGGGCCCCTCTGATGACTCAGAAGATAAGTGGCAGTTATTTCTTCCAGAGAAGCACCGAGAGACTGTACTAATTGCCCTGCATGACCATCATGGTCACCTAGGGGCAGAAAGGACCTTCCAGCTCGTCAGAAATCGGTTCTATTGGCCCTGCATGAGGGCAGAAGTAGAGGAGTATTGCCATTCCTGTGCACGATGCATTCAGAGAAAGACCCTACCCCATCAAGCTGCCCCAATGGGCCACTTACAGAGTCAAGGCCCAATGGATCTGGTATGCATTGACTTTCTCTGCCTCGAACCCGACCTGAGTGGATTGGGGAATGTTCTGGTAATAACCGACCATTTCACCCGCTATGCTCAAGCTTTCCCAACCAAAGACCAGAAGGCATCCACCGTGGCCAAGATACTTATGGAGAAGTATTTTGTCTATTACGGACTACCACAGAGACTCCACTCAGATCAAGGAAGGGACTTTGAGAGTCGGTTGATCCGAAGACTTTTGGATTCATTAGGAATAAAGAAGACCAGAACCACGCCTTACCACCCACAAGGAGATGCTCAGCCGGAGAGATTTAACCGGACCCTGCTCAACATGTTGGGAACCTTAGAAACAGAGAAGAAGCAACACTGGAGTCAGCACATATCAGCCCTAGTACATGCCTATAACTGTACCACAAGTGACGCCACTGGCTACTCCCCTTATCGACTTATGTTTGGGAGAGAAGCAAGGCTACCTGTGGACCTGGCCTTTGGCACTTCTATAGACAATACCTCAGCTACATCCCACAAGGGATACGTGGACAGACTTAGACGTAGCTTGCAGGTGGCCTATGAACAAGCCCAGGCGGCTTCGGATCAAAGGGGGGCCCGCAACAAGAGAATTTTTGATCTGAAGGTTCGAGTGCAAGATCTGCAGCCCGGGGACCGAGTACTGCTACGCAATCTGGGGGTCCCTGGAAAACACAAGCTTGCCGACAGGTGGAGATCTGAGCCCTATGTTGTCTGTAGGAAGTTGCCCGGTTTGCCTGTCTACAAACTAAAGCCAGAAGGAAAGGTGGGTCCACTGAAGACGTGGCATCGGAACCACCTGCTCCCACTTGCTGAGGCAGTCAGAATACCTCCCGTGAGAGACTCCCCTGAACCGGCCTCTATCCTGGATATTCCTAGGCCGAACACTCGGTCCCAGACCTCTCGAGCCAAAGATGGGGAGGCCTCCCAATTGAGTACAGAAGAAGGTGGAGAACTGGACTGGCTGTGGCCTCCCTCGACTCTGGGAACGTCCGCCATAGATCTCCCAAATGGAGGGGATACCCCAGATGCAACGCTGAATCCGGAGGCTACTGAATTCATACCCTTCAGTCCCTCAGCTGATTACTGGGAAGATGTTCCTGACACTTGCGCAGAGGAGGACTCTAGAGATTCCATACGTCAGTCGACTTCTGAATCAGAGGTTCCAGAACCAGCAATGTTACCTGAACTTACTCCTGAAGAAGAGCCTGTGGTGCCAGAGTCAGAAGCACCAAGAGAGCAGAGGGCTCGCAGAGTCATCAGGTCTCCCAAGAAACTAACTTACCCCCAAATGGGGACGAGCTCAGAGGACTCTGTTGTAACTGCTAGGAGAAGTGTTGAACAACCTGATCCTTCCACCGTCCATTTGGTGGAGGGCAACCCCAGCTCACTCTCTGGCACAGTTAGGCAGGCCACTCATGGTAGTGTGACCTGTGGGCAAGAGAGTTCCATCCCAAAGTTTTGGTGGGAATTCCCTATGCCAACATCATGCTCGACATTGTCCAAAATGGTAAACAGTATTTGTTGAAGTTTATCTTTGGGGACCAAAGAGTTCAAGTGGGGGGAGTGTGTAGCGGGGTGTTCCCCTTTAATGCAGAGAGACAAGAAGTTACAGGTGAGAGGTGAGTCGGGAGGAAGTAAAGAGACATTATGGAAGTGAAAGCAGAGGAGAGAGAGACTACATCTCCCAGTACATCTTGCAGCACCCAGGGTGCATTGCTCCAGAACAGAGACTGCTGGGGCAGACTTTATAAAGGGGAGGCAGAGTTTTGGTCGGCCTCTTTGGACACCCCTCTCCTAGCAAGAGGATGTCTGTGCTGAACTGCTGTGTGCACAAGGCCTGAAGCCCGGGCCGTGTGCTCCTTTCCAAAGAGCCCTCTGCCAGCCTAGCAGAGCCTTAGAGACATCTAATCCTCCTTGCTGCAGTACACCAGAAGGATTGAAGACTTGGATGTTGGTGGATTCCTGTTCCTAGACGAATCGATGGAGGAAAGGGACTTGGACTTGTCCAGGTGGTGAGAGCTGTTTAAAGACAGATACCTTTATCTTTACTATTCGTTGGGATTACAAAGTTGTTCTTCAAGTGCACCACCGAAAAGATTGCTAGCGAATATTGTTTCACTGAACTTCCATTTAGATCAGTCAGGCCTGACTGCATAGGTAGACATTGCTGGGTGTTAGTCTTCCCATGAGGGGAAGTAGCTGTAAAAGGGCAGCGCTAGAGTTGCATAGCAATACTTTATTATTCTGATTACTCTGTTTATCTTTATTACTGTTTATTGCAGGGATCTGCAACTTGTTATACTGTTGTTTATTACTTGCCCATTAGCCTCAGTAAAATATCTGGGTAAAGTACATTTGGTGTCAGTTCCGCTTACTTTAATAGGAGTTTTAAAGTATATTCTGTGTATGTTTGTTATAGGACTGCGTCACCAACAGTTGCGGTCACGCGGTCCTATCCCTCTATCACCAGCTGTGCCACGGGAGGTTAGAGCCGATTGCCAGGGGTTGACAGCAGTGCACTACAGGGCCCAAATCAATATCAGCGGCTCTCTTAACTGGGGGTAGCGCTACATTGGGTATGCTTTATAACAGACAGAAGAAAATATTGTTTTTTTTTTTCTTCAAAATTTTTGGTAATTTTTGTTTATATCGCAAAAAAAAAAAAAAAACATAGGTTATCAAATACCGCCTAAAGAAAGCTCTATTTGTGGGGAAAAAAAATTATATAAATTGTGTTTGGATACAGTGTTGCATGACCTGTGCAATTACCAGTTAATGTAGCACAGTGCTGAATAGCAAAAAATTTCCTGGTCACGAAGGGAGTAAAACCTTTCCGGCGCTCAAGAGATTAAATAAATAGGATATCCTATTCCAGATCTTAGGATGTGTCTGTGGAAATTTGTGAGGGGCACAGCCATGCTGAAACAGAGAAGAGGCCCCCCCAAACTATTACAACAAGGTTGGAAGACCACAATTCCCTACACCTAAGTGCCGGTTCCAGGGCCGCCACCAGGAATTTTGGGGCCCCTTACACAGCTTCAGGCATGGGCCCCCTGGAGCAGAGGAAAACCTGGGGGGGGTGCTGCCACCGCAAATTGAGAAGCGGGGGGGGGGGGCAGCCGCGAATTGAGAAGCGGGGGGTGCCACGAATTGAGAAGCAGAGGGCTGCCGCTGCAAATTGTTGAGGTCGGGGGGGCTTTGGGTGCTGACGAACAAATAAAGAACAAAAAAAAGGGGGGGTTGCTATCCAGGGCCCTGGGGACCTCTGGGCCTCTGAGGATCTCTGGGACCCTTACAAAAAATAAATAAAAAAATAAAAAATAAAATAAAATAAACAAAAATATATATATATTTTTTTAATAAAAAATACATAAAAGAGGGGGGTTACCATCCGGGGCCCTGGGGACCTCCGGGCCTCTGGGCCCCTTACAAAAAATATATATATATATATATATATATATATATATATATATATATATATATATATTTTTTTAAATAAAAAATACATAAAAAAGAGGGGTTACCATCCGGGGCCCTGGGGACCTCCGGGCCTCTGGGGACCTCTGGGCCCCTTACAAAAAAAAAAAAATAATAAAGAAATATTATTTTTTTTTTTTTTATAAAAAATACACAAAAAAGGGGGGTTACCATTTGGGGCCCTGGGGACCTCTGGGCCCCTTACAATAAATAAATAAATAAATAAAATAAAAAAGGGGGGTTGCCATCCGGGCCCCTGGGGACCTCCGGGCCCCTTACAGGTGTACTGCCTGTACCCCACTGATGGCGACCCTGGCCGGTTCACACAGGGGCAACCCGACTTACAGCGCGACTTTGCAAGGTGACTTCAGCACGACTTCAGCGCAACTTGGAGCAACTTACAACGCGACTTAAAGTTGCCTCCAGGACAGGCGACTTTGGCTGTGGCCAATCACAGAATAATCAGCTCTGTGGGAGGAAGGGGTTTGCCTGAGTAAACTATTTTCTCTTCCTGTAAAGTTGCTTCAGTTAAGATGGAGATCCGACTTTGGAGGCGACTTCCATTGAAATCAATGGGTACAAGTCGCCTAGAAGTAGTACAGGGACCTTTTCTGAAGTCGGAGCGACTGCAGTAGTGAACAATAAGACGGCTCTCATTGACTAACATGGGATTTCTGATGTCAAGCGACTTGGGGCGACTTGAGGTCTGACAAGTCAGATCCCAAGTCGCTGTAGTGTGAACCGGCACTAACTGGCCACACCATGTTTTTTTTGGAGCTGGCTTTGTACACAGGGGAGGGCACAGTCATTCTGGAACAGAAAAGGGTCTTCACCAAACTGTTACCATGAGGTTGGAAGAGCCCAATTGTCTTGCATGTCTTGGAGTATTTCCAGGACCCGTCACTGGAGACACCTGATTTACATTATTTGGAGGGGGGGGGGGTTCATATAGCTTTGGCCATATAGTCCATTTTGAAGCATCTTGCCATCAAGACTTTTTATACACGGTGCTCCTAAACCTTGACGACCAGCTTCAAGACAGTGAAGCCTCCAGCCACATTTTGATGCGTATTATTCTTCCATAATGCTCGTAACAAAGTTTTTGGACGGTAATGCGGACTAATGCTGTATTTGCACAATGAGTGCCGGTGACAGACTCTTTAAAGCCGACCTTTGTTTCCCCCGTATTCATTTCTGTCATTTCATTAGAGCCTGGTGCAATCAGGGAGGGCTAGTTTATCAATGCCAGCGAGCCTGGCACAGTGTCTGGTTGGCAGTAATTGTCTTAGAGGCAGTGATTAATAGCATGCTAAAACATTGCAATGTTCCCGGGCATTATCTCTTCCTCTCCTCCCATCACTGAGCTCCCTGTGATGTCTCTGATCCCCGGGCGAGGACATCACAATAATTAAAGTAGAAAAAAAAACACCTGTTTGGGAATTTTACTATTATGGTCGTTGGAGGGAGATGCGTTTCATGAACTTGTTGCTGCAAATATTATCAGGCAGGACTAACTCCTTTGTGTTATACCAGATAGTACAGGTACGGTGACACAGGAACGTGTTGCTACACTGTACATAGGTGCATTACACCCAACATTCACTTGTACATAGAACCAAACAAAAAAAAAGATATGCAATTTTCTAAAGGGGTATATACACATACTGTACACTTTCCAATTGGACGGCACCGAGGTGCAGTCTGAGTTGTCCTCCCGGGCATGCCTACTGAATAGGTCTTTCTATAGAAGGGTTAAACTTGCTAAGAATTGCCCCTAAATTTGAACAGTAGGAAGTAGGCACAATATAGCCTTGCAGGGCAGTCCTTTGACTTCATTACTGTATGTACAATGCAGAGGTATTAGTCTTGGAAGAGGCAAGAGTGTGATTGCGGCCAGGCCCGGACTGGCCATAGGGCATACCGGGCAAATGCCCAGTGGGCCACGGTGGCCCGCAACGGGCCGCGGGCCGCCGGACAGCATGTCTTGTCTTCCCCATCATCTCCAATGTCTCCAGAGGCAGCCAGAGTTGGTGGGCGGAGCTGGGGGGTGTTGCTGCCCCCTCCCCTCCTCCCACAGACTCGTTCACTCTGGCTGATCCCACAGCTGAAGGAGAAAGAAACGAGGACACTTCAGCCAGAGTTTCTTCATCCCCAGGCATGCTGTAAGTTACTGCACTGCTGCACATGTCACTACATTGAGTCCTAACCTGGCACCATACCACCCCAGCCTGCCCTATGCCACTGCACCCTGCCCTATGCGTGCCACCTAGGGTGACCACGTGTCCCGGATTGCCCGGGACAGTCCCGCATTTTGCAGGTCTGTCCCGGGCACCTTCATTCTAGGACAATACAGTGTCCCGGAATGAAACTGACACAGCTACCCCCCCGGGCCAATCTAATGCCCCCAAAAAAGGCCGCCACATCAGTGCTTTACTCCCTGACAGTACTTGCCCTGGTCGGGAATGCCTGGAGGAGCACAATCCCCGCCCCCTGCTTGTGATTGGAGAAATCATAAATCCCGCCTCTTGTGTCCAAACACTGTGCTGTGATTCGTTACAGCACAAACTGATTTTTGGGAGAGGAGGGTGTCCCTGAATGGTAGTTTGGAAATGTGGTCACCCTAGTGCCACCCCAACCTGCCTTATGCCACCGCACCCTGCCCTTTGCCACTGCAACTTGCCTTATGCCACCGCAACCTGCCCTATGCCACGCAACCTGCCCTATGCCACCGCAAACTGCTCTATACCCCCCAACCTGCCCTATGCCACCGCAACCTGCTCTATGCCACCACACCCTGCCCTATATCACCCTAACCTGCCCTATGCCACCCAGCCTGCCATATACCACCGCAAACTGCCCTATACTACCCAAACCTGCTCTATACCACCCCAGCCTGCCCTATACCACCCCAACCTGCCCTATGCCACCCCAGCCTCCCCTATATCACTGCAACCTGCCCTATATTACCCTAACCTGCCCTATATCGCCCCAGCTGGCCCAATACCACCCTATACTTTAATTTACAGGGGTCATTTGGGGGTGTGCCTCGTGACCGTGCGCTGCCTGCAGGGCACTGGGAAGGATAGACAGGAAGGGGGTGACACCATGTTTTGCCGCACCAGGTGACACCAACCCTAGTGATGCCACTGCCCCAGTGCACTCTCAGCTGTGAGTCGGAGCCGCACTCGAGGGACAGTCAGTGACACCCGTCGGCACATCAGGGGGCCGGGACCCGCAACGATCACTCTCTGGCAAGGTGGCCGCAGCACTGATGATCTGATCAATCTCGGCTCGGCTGTCTCACACAGCCGAGCAGAGTGAAGCCGCCTCCCCCTCCTCCTTTATGTCCACACAGTGGGAGGGGACCCAACATGCAGTCCCACGCTGATCTGAGGTACATTATGGGTCTGAAGGGGGGTCTGTATTGTAGGGGGGGTTTCTGTATTGTAGGGGTGGTCTGAAATGTAGGGGGGGTTCTGTATTGTAGGGGGTCTGTAATGTAGGGGGGTTCTGTATTGTAGGGGGGTCTGAAATGTAGGGGGGTTCTGTATTGTAGGGGGTCTGTAATGTAGGGGGGGTCTGAAATGTAGGGGGGATTCTGTATTGTAGGGGGTCTGTAATGTAGGGGGGTTCTGTATTGTAGGGGGGTCTGAAATGTAGGTGGGGTTCTGTATTGTAGGGGGTTCTGTATTGTAGGGGGGTTCTGTATTGTAGGGGGTCTGTAATGTAGGGGGGGTCTGAAATGTAGGTGGGGTTCTGTATTGTAGGGGGTCTGTAATGTATGGGGGTTCTGTATTGTAGGGGGGGTCTGAAATGTAGGAGGGGTTCTGTATTGTAGGGGGTCTGTATTGTAGGGGGGGTTCTGTATTGTAGGGGGAGTCTGAAATGTAGGGGGTTCTGTATTGTAGGGGGGTCTGAAATGTAAGGGGGATCTGTAATGTAGGGGGGTTCTGTATTGTAGGGGGGTCTGAAATGTAGGGGGGTTCTGTATTGTAGGGGGTCTGAAATGTAGGTGAGTTCTGTATTGTAGGGGGGTCTGTATTGTAGGGTGGTCTGTAATGTAGGGGGTTCTGTATTGTAGTGGGTGTCTGTATTGTAGGGGGGTCTGTATTGTAGGGGGGTCTGTATTGTAGGGGGTCTGTAATGTAGGGGGTTGTGTATTGAAGGGGGTCTGAAATGTAGGGGGGGGTTCTGTATTGTAGGGGGGTCTGAAATGTAGGGGGTTCTGTATTGTAGGGGGTCTGAAATGTAGGGGGGTCTGTAATGTAGGGGGGTTCTGTATTATAGGGGGGTCTGAAATGTAGGGGGTCTATATTGTAGGGGGGTTCTGTACTGTAGGGGGGTCTGAAATGTAGGGGGTTCTGTATTGTAGGGGGGTTCTGTATTGTAGGGGGTTCTGTATTGTAGGGGGGTCTGTAATGTAGGGGGGTTCTGTATTGTAGGGGGGGGTCTGAAATGTAAGGGGGTTCTGTATTGTAGGGGGGTCTGAAATGTAGGGGGGGTTCTGTATTGTAGGGGGGTCTGTAATGTAGGGGGGTTCTGTATTGTGGGGGGTCTGAAATGTAGGGGGGGTTCTGTATTTTAGGGGGGTCTGAAATGAAGGTGGGTTCTGTATTGTAGGGGGGTCTGTATTGTAGGGTGGTCTGTAATGTAGGGGGTTCTGTATTGTAGTGGGGGTCTGTATTGTAGGGGAGTCTGTAATGTAGGGGGGTCTGTATTGTAGGGGGGTTCTGTATTGTAGGGGGTCTGTAATGTAAGGGGGTTCTGTCTTGAAGGGGGTCTGAAATGTAGGGGGGTTCTGTATTGTAGGGGGGTCTGAAATGTAGGGGGTTCTGTATTGTAGGGGGGGTCTGAAATGTAGGGGAGGTCTGAAATGTAGGTGGGGTTCTGTATTGTAGGGGGTTCTGTATTGTAGGGGGGTCTGAAATGTAGGGGGGTTCTGTATTTTAGGGGGGTCTGAAATGTAGGGGGGTCTGTATTGTAGGGGGGTCTGTATTGTAGGGGGGTTCTGTATTGTAGGGGGGTCTGTATTGTAGAGGGGGGTCTGTAATGTAGGGGGGGTCTGTACTGTAGGGAGGGGGTCTGTACTGTAGGGAGGGGGTCTGTAATGTAGGGGGGTCTGTATTGTAGAGGGGGCTGTAATGTAGGGGGGCTGTAATGTAGGGGGGTCTGTACTGTAGAGGGGGTCTGTACTGTAGGGAGGGGGTCTGTACTGTAGGGAGGGGGTCTGCACTGTAGGGAGGGGGTCTGCACTGTAGGGAGGTCTGTGTAACATGCAGGGGGTCCAGAACTGTTAGGGGGTGTCTGTGTAACAAACTGTGGGGGGCTGTGTAATGTAAAGGGGTCCAGAGGTGCGGTGCTGTGTAATGTAAAAGGGTCCAGAGGTGCAGGGTGCTGTATAATGTGAAGGGGTCCCATCATTAACCGCCGCTGTGAAGCGCTGCCGCCGTGCTCCCCCCGGGCTGCTCAGTCTAAAATGCCCAGACCTATTTTTTGTCCCAGTCCGGGCCTGACTGCGGCCCAGAGCACCTTGGAGAGGAGGCAGCATGGAACTGGTTGCACAGTCAGAGGGAGCCTCCTGAAATGGGTTGCAGTGGTAAGTATTAATCCTGATTCTCTTAACTCTCTCACCCTCTAATGCCTCGTACACACGACGGGATTCCTCTCCAGCCTGCCTTGCATACACACTGTCACACAAAAGACCGCTGAACTTTTGAATGCCAAGAACGCGGTGACGTCAAAGACTACGATGAGCCGTCAAAATGACGTTCTATGCTTCCGCGCATGCGTCAAATTGTTTACGAGCATGCACGTTTTTTTTCCCCTCGGAAAAGCATACACACCAGCGGTTTTCGCGATGGGAAAAAGACCGCCGGGAATCACGACGGGACAAAAGAGAGCTGGTTCTAATTTTTTTGCGGGCAGTTTTCTCGTCGGGCCGGTTTTCCCGACAAAAAGCAAACATGGCAGTTTTCCCGTCGGGAAAACCGGTTGTGTGTACGAGGAATTACACTTAAAGGGTAAGTTCACCTTTTTTAAAAATAAATACATAAAAAAAGGTGAACTAAAACTGTACACCCTCCCCACCACCACCCCCTGGTCTCTGCTATACTTTCTTCCTGGGGTGCTTAGCTGTCGTTGCCCACTCAGCCCAATTAGCAGTCCGCAGATTTAAGAAGAGGTCCTTTCTGGAGGGCTTCCAGGAAGGCAATGCTCTGTGCCAGTGCTGACCAATCAGAATTGTGCTGATACATCCGGGAAGCCCTGCAGAAAGAAGAGGGAGAAGAGCAGGGATTTCAAATCCCCGGACCACTGCACTGGCTGAGTGGGTACTGACAGTTCAGCACCAACAGAGGTAAGTACAGTGGGCAGGGACTGGGGGAAGGGTGTACCTTTTAATTTTTTGTGTTTGTTCAACTTTTCATTTTTTTTCTAAAAAAGGTGAACTAACACTTTAACGAGCAGGTAGCCCTTGTAGCCCAGGGGTCCCACTGTAAGGTAACATTTTACCTTATTCCTGAAGCTCAGTTGTCAGGAAGTCAGTAAACATGTACATGCCCTGGCACGCAGACAAAGGACTCTTGCAAG
Source organism: Rana muscosa (assembly GCA_029206835.1). Classification (NCBI taxonomy): domain Eukaryota; kingdom Metazoa; phylum Chordata; class Amphibia; order Anura; family Ranidae; genus Rana; species Rana muscosa. The sequence goes on from CM055122.1 coordinate 343,007,919, forward strand.
TAACCGACATGCACTTCTACGTCAGCGCACCATGCGTGCATGCGTACACCACTGGCGCATGCACATACACACCCGTGCCCCAATCTTGGGAATGGTGCCAAGCTGCCTGTTTAAAGGAAGTACTGATGTCTGGTAAATGCCGGATGTTCTTCAGCTCCCCTGTGATCTGTTTTCCTGTGTTCCTGTTCTTGCTGACTGATCTCCTGTTGCTGACCCAGCTTGCTCCTTACTTTGCTCTGAGAATTCTAGATTCTGACCTCGGCTCATCTGTGATAAGACTCTGCTGTTTGCTGGTGCTGACCTTGGCTTGCCTCTTGACTATGCTTACTCCTCCGTGTATGAGCCTGACCTGGCTACTGACCTCATCCCTGCTGTCCACCTGTGCTGGCCTTGCCTCATCTCTTGACCACGTCTCAGATCCTGGTGGCTACCCCTCCCTGCCTCTGATTGAACTACTGCACAGTCTCCACACCGGGCTGCCAAGGTTCTTCTTCTGGGTGCCACCCTAGAGGCTACCAACTACAATCCTCTCCTGGTGTGATTCCACTACTGCCGGCTACAGTCCAAATACTATGGCTACCTGGTTACTGGCACCCATACTACTTTGTGGCATGCACTTCTGTTCCCATACCCAGGGGTGCTTGGACTAGAGTCACAAGAGGATCCTTCTGTCATTTTGGCTTTAAGGTTTATGTAAAGCCAAAATGTTCTTTGGTTATGTAGCATTTTTGGGGGCGCTATGTGTACATTTAAGGGTAGTCTGAGCCAGTAATTGGGCTCAGACCAATTGTTTGTTCTGTATTTGCTTCTGCTCTGGGTGTGATACTGCCTGGCAGTAGTGTTCCCTGTCTGCCTGTAGGTGGCACTGTCATCACCGGCATAGGTTGAACCACAGGGGGTATCACAACACCTTGGGTGTCCTTTCTCGGCAGCCGTACAGTGGGCGTGGTCTACACGCTGTGCATGCTGGGAGAGGGTACATAAGGGGCAGACGCCATTAGTTTGTGGTTCTTGTGCGCCTCATGGCCCTCCAGGCCAGGGGTGAGTGTGTGTAAAATAGTCCCGGGCACCTTCAGCCCCAGGCTACATCGCTACCTGGTAGGCCCAGCACCTTCAGCTAGGGTCTACACCTGAAGAAGGATCCCAGGCTGCCCACTTCAGGGAAGCCATGCTTAGGGAAGGAGACCAGGGGAGGATCTGCCCCGGAGGAGACTAGCGATGGTACTGCTGTCTCGGGAGGAGGCCTGGAGCTCACCTAAGGAGGGATCCATCATTACAAGTCCTGCAATACGCCAATCCGGCTTAAAGGTTCTTCATTATTGCTAGGCTGGGAGGTTCGGGTCTAACAATCCTGTGGCAGAGGATTCCTGATCGCATCCCCTAAAAAGTTCACAATTCATCCGTACTCCATCCCGGCTGCTAGGGCCGCTCACAAAGGGACTATCCGGTTGAGCAATACCCACTCAGGCTTGAGTGGCGATGAAAGAGTTGCCTTGTGTTTTAAGTGCTGCGTACCTGAACTTTCCTCAACTTCTCTCGTTTCCTACTCTCTCTTCAAGTTTACTGCAAAGATAAAGAATAAAACCTTACTGCTTAGGTTTTACTCATGTGTGGACATTGGCCTTATTCTGAGAAACTTCTACCTAGACAACGAAGCAAGGGATCCATTTGTGAGAGGTAATTGCTGCAAGGCCCAAACAACAACACCGTCCCCTCTCTACACAACAGGGGATACCGGGCAAGTAGCAGGTGGGCCCGACTGCGAACGGAGGACGGCAGAAAAAGGGTCTGTGTGCTACAGTTAGAACACATGTCTGTTTTGTATTGCCGTACATGTAAAAGAGACACTCAATCTCTTTTTGTTAATACCCAGTACTGCTGCAAAAGGTCATCTCATTGATCAAGCTAACTCACATTGGTAATGTTCCTCACAAGTATCACAGCCCCCCAGGGGAGCAAAGTCCAACTATATACACAGTAGTGAGAGATGGTATTTTATTGGATATTCAATAAAGTGAAAAAAGTGTGGGGTTTAAATATACCCTTCATCAGGGCCTGAGACTTATATCACCTCAAATATGAATGGACTCATTTGGGTTACAGTAAAAATTGTGATATCTAAGTAGAAGGATCCCGACCACCAGATGCTTTTACAAGCATTAAACTCCATGCTACAAATAGCTGTTGATGGTTAGACTATTTATATATATATATTTCCTGTAAGAGATGTATAAATGAAGTTCAGAAAACATTGTTCCCTGCTCTGGGGAAGTGAGCCGCTGTTCCTTCATCTTTCTTGTGTTATAATAGATTTTGGATTCTCTAATAGAGACAGTTTTCTGCAGATTCGTTTTTCTTCACATGACATTTCCTCTTCCAAGCGTAAACATAAAACTCTTCTGAAATATAATAGTTTCCGTCTAATAGAAGGAAAAAACATCATTTTGATGATTAAAAATATTTTTATGTAAACAGTGTGAAGTTTTATTTTGTCTTTATTGTTATCTCTCCAATCGGTTCCATTTGTTTTTATGGAGAGCTCGATTTGTTTTATTGTTTTCCTCCAGTATGTGGAATATATAATGATTGAAATCTCAAATCAGAAAGAAGACATCTGCCATTCCCCTTACATGGAATAGAACGAGGAGCTCCAGGCGCACATAAACAACCTTTTTTGTCCACTGGTGGCCTGAGAACGACCTAAAATCAGGGTGATTTATAATAGCAAAGGTAGGTAGGAGTTCAGAAGCGTGAGCAAATACCATTCTTCCTCTCCCTTCCTTCTATTCCTTTGCCTCCCTCTTCCCTTCCTTCTACTCTCTCTCTCTCTTTCCTTCCTCTTCTTCCCTCCCTCTCTTCTCCTCCCTTCCTTCCACTCTCTCTCTTCCTTCATCTGTCTTCCTCTCCCTCCCTTCCTTTCTTCCACGCTTTTCCTTATTCTTCCTCCCTTCTTTCCTTCCCCTGCCTCCATCCCTACTCTTCCATCCCTTCCTTCTCCTTCCTTCTCCCTCCCTTCTCTTCCTTCCTTTCCCTCCTTTATCCTTTCCTTCCTTCACCTCCCTCTTTTCCTTTCGCTCACTCCCATCTTTCCCTTCCCTCACGCCCATCCTTCTCTTCCTTCTCCTCCTTCCTTCTCTTCTTTCCTCTCCCTCCCTTCCTCTCCTCTTTACCTTCCTTCACCCTCCCTTCCTTCTTCTCCATCTCTTACTTCTTTTATACTTCATTCTACTCCCTCTATTCCTTCTACTTCCTTTTCTTCCTTTTCTTCCATCTCTTCTTTCCCTTCCCTCCCTTCTTCTCCTCCATTCCTTCTCCTTCACTTCCTTCCTTCTTTTCTCCACCTCCCCTTCCTTCCCCTCCCTCCTGTTCTTTTCCTTCCCTTTCTTCTCCTCTCTCTCTTTCTTTCTCCTCCCCTTCCTTCTTTCCTCTCCCTCCTTTCCTTCCCCTCTTTCCCTTCCTTTCCCTTCTTCTGTCCCCCATTCCTTCCTTCCCCTCCCTTCCTTCTCTTTCCCTTCCTCCCTCTTCTTCCCTCCCCCTTCTTTCTTTTCTCCCTCTCCATCCTTTCCTTCTCCTCCCTCCCTACTCTTCCCTCCCTTCCTTCTCCTTCCTCCCTTCTCTTCCTTCCTCTCCCACCTTCATCCTTCCCTTCCTTCACTTCCCTCCTTTCCTTTCTCTATCTTCCATCTTTCACTTCACTCACTCCCATCCTTCCCTCCCTTCCTTTTCCTCCTTGCCTTCCTTCCATCTCTTCTTTCCTCTCCCTCCCTTCCTCTCCTCTTTACCGTCCTTCACCTTCCCTTCCTTCTCCTCCCTATCTTCCTTCTTTTATACTTCTTTCTACTCCCTCTATTCCATCTCCTCCCTATCCTTCCATCTCTTCTTTCCCCTCTCTCCCTTCCTCTCCTCCCTTCCTTCTCCTTCACTGCCATTCTTCTTTTTTCCCCCTCCCCTTCCTTCCCCTCCCTCCTGTTCTTTTTCTTCCCTTCCTTCTATTCTCTCTCCTTGTTTCTCTTTCCCTTCCTTCTTTCCTCTCTGTCAGAAACCAATAATCAGACCAAGACAGAAGTGCAGTAAAAATCACACTAGTTTAGTAAAAGGTAAACAGCAAACGTAATCAAAGCATAGCCAGAGTTTGGTAACCAGAACGGACAGTCAGACAAGCCAGAACTTCAGGGAGCCAGGAAATCAGGAAACCGGAGAATCATTGCAGTGGAACAGCAAGCAGGATCAGGAACCAGAAGGGATGTCAGTCAAGCAAGTCTTTAACAGGTACACAGGAGAGAGTCTCTGATATGTTGACCAGGCGAAGGCAAGGAGGATCTGAACTGAACAGCTTAAGTAACCAGCAGGACTCATGAGCAGTATATCATCACCAGGTGAGTCACTGTGGAAAAGATTGGAGCTGGCAATTAATCGACATCTGAGCGGCCTGCTCTGAAAAGGAAGGGCTGAGCCCAGCCCTGACAGTACTCCCTCCTCAACGACCCCTCCCTGCCGAAGGACCACCAGGTTTGAATCTATGGAAAGCACAGAGGAGGACAGGGGCATGTATGTCAGAGGATGAAACCCTCCGGACCTTACCCTTTCCAAGGCACCAGGTACTGTATGTATGGAACCTACGGGAGTCAACAATAAACTGTACTTTATACTCCTCATGGTTCTCAACTTGTACTGGGTGAGGACGTGGCACTGAGGTGGTAAAGCGGTTGCAGACCAAAGGTTTTAATAAGGAGACATGGAATACATTTGAGATACGCATATTAGAAGGAAGGTCTAAAGTGTAAGCCACTGGGTTAATCCTGTGGAGAATACGGAAAGGCCCAATAAACCGAGGTGCCAAATTCAGTGAGGGAACACGGAGTCAGAGGTTGTGAGATGACAGCCAGACCCTGTCCCCAACCTGATAGGAAGGCGCGGGCAGGCGTCTGTGGTCAGCATGGAGTCTATACCTATCATTGGCACGTTGCAAAGCCTCCTGGACTTGTGCCAAAGTGGAATGAAGACCACGGAGATGCTCTTCTAACACAGGAATGCTCTGCAGAACAAATGAGTAAGGCAACATTGAAGGTTGGAAACCCTAGTTCGCCATAAATGGGGATAATCGGGAAGCAGAATTCAAGGCACTATTGTGAGCAAACTCACCCCAAGGTAAGAGGTCTGACCAGTTGTTATGATGGTCAGAAATATAGCAACGTAGACTGGTTGGCTCGTTCTGCAGACCTCATTTAAATGCGGGTGATACGCAGAGGAGAAAGCAAGCTGAATTCCCAACTGTGCACAAAAGGCTCTCCAGAACCGGGACACAAAGTGACTACCCCTGTCCGAGACAATCACCTTGGGTAGCCCATGTAAGCGAAAGATCTCCTGAGCAAAAATGGAAGCCAGTTCCTTAGATGTGGACAACTTCTTAAGTGAATTGATCAACCACCATAAGGATAACTGTGTTGCCCTGGGAGTTGGGTAACTCCACAATGAAATCCATAGACAGGTGGGTCCAAGGCCTCTCTTCATTTGGGTATGGGTTGTAGGAGGCCCACTGGAAGATGTTGTGGTGCCTTACTCTGAGCACACACGGAACATGCAGCTACAAAGGCAACTACATCAGCAGGTAGACTAGGCCACCAGAATTTTTGGGAAATGGCCCAAAAGAGTTGATTCCTCCCTGGGTGACCAGCAGCCTTGGGAGAATGGTAAGTCTGGAGAACAGCAGTGCGAAGACTCTCAGGGACAAGGCAGTGGTCACAAGGTTTCTCAGGAGGAGCATGGATCTGAGCGACAAGAATCTTGTCACCCAAAGGAGAAATGAGACTGGTGCGAACCGTAGCCAAAATACGGTCAGGAGAATTCACTGGAACAGGGACTGATTCCAACTTGGAAGTGGAGGAAAAATGTCACGACAAAGCATCAGCCCTTACATTCTTAGTACCGGGTAAGAATGAGACTTCAATTGTAATTTAAGCTTGACAAGAAAAGAGCCCATTGCGCCCTTTTGGGAGAGAGGCGTTTGGCCTCAGACAAGAATGTGAATAAAGATGTAGCGCTGGAATGATGATTGTAAGAGAGCTCTGAGAAACGGGTCTCAAAATGAAAAAAGCAACACAACAATGAAGTGAGTCCACAACAAGTGTCCATGAACAAAATGCGTGCTATGAAGAAATGATATAAGAAACCACACGTGTAATAATATGGATCATCAAACGACTTCTGAGGATGTAGAGAAGATAAAATACCCTTACCGGAACGGGTGGATCTGCGGGTTTAGGGCAGATCAAACAGACGTTGGGAAGATTTCAGTGGCAGTTCCCTTCTGCTCGTCTACAGACTGGATCACACGAATCCTAGATGAAAAAACTCCCCAGCAAGTTCCCTGGCTTGGAAGAATATTCAGGATTCGAAGCACGATCACCAAAGTCATCAGACAGAAAAGAAACCACCTTCAATCCGGAAAATCTCGCCGGAAAAGTAAATCGCACATAGGGAGAGAGCCTCAACTCGTTCGATCAATCATGGAAAAAATTAAGAAGAAAGGAGGGCTCCGATAGTGCAGGTCAATGTAGATTTATTTAAAAAACCAACAAATAAAAGTGATCACATAGGCATAAAAAACGTATTAAAAGATCAGTGAGTGAAGTCACGTCCGTGCTCTGTGATGAGCAATCGCGGGTGCTTAGGGGGCATCCCAGCAGCCGGGCACGCGCATCGGGTCCCAAGTGATGTGGCGGGTGCGCGCTCTCTACAATGCCAGGAAGCCGAGGACATCATATGACGGCCGCCCGGAGGGACAGAGGGTTCCTGCGGCCATCATATTACAATGGCTCAGATGGCAAGTGGTTAATGAGACATGCACGGGTCTAAAGGAACCTGCATGTCTTCTCTGGGCTCCACTGAATGTAATGCAATGCACATTGTATTGCAATATATTCCATCCCATCTATGTTAGCCAGGGAAAGTGACAGGGTGACCCAGAAGTAACATCATACATGTCGCTTTCCGGGTCACCAACCACCGTCACCCGCCGTGTTGGTCTCCATCTCGCAGATGGGCAAGCAGAGCCCGGAATACATAGTGGGGGCACCATTACCAGGGGTGTGTGGAGGCAATTAGGTGGCATCTGACAGGCAGGAGTCTGCTTGTCAGTTTTACACACAATCCCGGTCTGTGTGTGAAACCCCCCTCTGTCAGGCCCGTACGATGTACAGACCTGGAAGAGAAAGGGTTAATACACCATTAACCACTTTAGCCCCAGAGGATTTGGCTGCCAAATGACCGGGCCACTTTTTGCGATTCGGCACTGCGTCGCAGGCAGGCGTCTGTGGTCAGCATGGAGTCTATACCTATCATTGGCATGTTGCAAAGCCTCCTGGACTTGTGCCAAAGTGGAATGAAGACCACGGAGATGCTCCTCTAACACATGAATGCTCTGCAGAACAAATGAGTAAGGCAACATTGAAGGTTGGAAACCATAGTTCGCTATAAATGGGGACAAACGGGAAGCAGAATTCAAGGCACTATTGTGAGCAAACTCACCCCAAGGTAAGAGGTCTGACCAGTTGTTATGATGGTCAGAAATATAGCAACGTAGACTGGTTGGCTCGTTCTGCAGACCCCATTTGACTGCGGGTGATACACAGAGGAGAAAGCAAGCTGAATTCCCAACTGTGCACAAAAGGCTCGCCAGAACCGGGACACAAAGTGACTACCCCTGTCCGAGACAATCACCTTGGGTAGCCCATGTAAGCGAAAGATCTCCTGAGCAAAAATGGAAGCCAGTTCCTTAGATGTGGACAACTTCTTAAGTGAATTGATCAACCACCATAAGGATAACTGTGTTGCCCTGGGAGTTGGGTAACTCCACAATGAAATCCATAGACAGGTGGGTCCAATGCCTCTCTTCATTTGGGTATGGGTTGTAGGAGGCCCACTGGAAGATGTTGTGGTGCCTTACTCTGAGCACACACGGAACAAGCAGCTACAAAGGCAACTACATCAGCAGGTAGACTAGGCCACCAGAATTTTTGGGAAATGGCCCAAAAGAGTTGATTCCTCCCTGGGTGACCAGCAGCCTTGGGAGAATGGTAAGTCTGGAGAACAGCAGTGCGAAGACTCTCAGGGACAAGGCAGTGGTCACAAGGTTACTCAGGAGTAGCATGGATCTGAGCGGCAAGAATCTTGTCACCCAAAGGAGAAATGAGACTAGTGCGAACCGTAGCCAAAATACGGTCAGGAGAATTCACTGGAACAGGGACTGATTCCAACTTGGAAGTGGAGGAAAATTGTCACGACAAAGCATCAGCCCTAATGCCGCGTACAAACGATCGATTTTCTCGACGGTGTTTTCACCACCTTCAATCCGGAAAATCTCGCCGGAAAAGTAAATCGCACATAGGGAGAGAGCCTCAACTCGTTCGATCAATCATGGAAAAAATTAAGAAGAAAGGAGGGCTCCGATAGTGCAGGTCAATGTAGATTTATTTAAAAAAACCAACAAATAAAAGTGATCACATAGGCATAAAAAACGTATTAAAAGGGCAGTGAGTGAAGTCACGTCCGTGCTCTGTGATGAGCAATCGCGGGTGCTTAGGGGGCATCTCGGCAGCCGGGCACGCGCATCGGGTCCCAAGTGATGTGGCGGGCGCGCGCTCTCTACAATGCCAGGAAGCCGAGGACATCATATGACGGCCGCCCGGAGGGACAGAGGGTTCCTGCGGCCATCATATTACAATGGCTCAGATGGCAAGTGGTTAATGAGACATGCACGGGTCTAAAGGAACCTGCATGTCTTCTCTGGGCTCCACTGAATCTAATGCAATGCACATTGCATTGCAATATATTCCTTCCCATCTATGTTAGCCAAGGAAAGTGACAGGGTGACCCAGAAGTAACATCATACATGTCGCTTTCCGGGTCACCAACCCCCGACACCCGCCGTGTTGGTCTCCATCTCACAGATGGGCAAGCGGAGCCCGGAATACATAGTGGGGGCACCATTACCAGGGGTGTGTGGAGGCAATTAGGTGGCATCTGACAGGCAGGAGTCTGCTTGTCAGTTTTACACACAATCCCGGTGTGTGTGTGAAACCCCCCTCTGTCAGACCCGTACGATGTACAGACCTGGAAGAGAAAGGGTTAATACACCATTTGTAAGTGTTTTTAATTCATTTTTTATTCAAATAAACCCTAAGATATTACACCAGCGAGATATCCCTTTCCTCTCTTGCATGTTATTGCTGCGGTTACATTGTTTTTTACTGTGGAAGCGCCGAATGAAGAGGTGGCTGTAGGAGCCAATATCATCCAACTGAGTTCACATAGATGCTGTTTGAGGTCCTCCGTAATAGGGGACCAACTAGCTCTGGTAAGCTGCTGACCTGTTTATGGTGGTGGATGTCACTCTTCAGACAACACGTTTGAATTTGTATCTGGATTTTTTCTGCACGGGTGTTTTCATTTGAGCATTTATTTGGACTTCAACACTGTTTTTTTGCACACTTGGACTGACGACTTGGTGTGTCACATTTGGATATCATTTAATAGATGTTTATTCATTTATCATATTTTGTACCATTTATATATATTTTTACCTCATTTGATTATTAGGTTAAGAATATTCACTAATCACTCATTAGTTAATAGGTTCATGCACTACTCATGTGCAGTGAATTTAAGCACGATTTAATAAATTTTTTGTTGTCGTTTATTGGGTTTAGCGCTACTATTTATTTTTATTTTTATTTAATACACCATTAACCACTTTAGCCCCAGAGGATTTGGCTGCCAAATGACTGGGCCACTTTTTACGATTCGGCACTGCGTCGCTTTAACTGAGGGGATAGTTTTATGTAATTTTTATTATTCTTTTTTTTTTTTACTAGTAATGGCGACGATCTGCGATTTTTATCGTGACTGCAACATAATGGCGGACACATCGGACACTTTTGATGCTTTTTTGGGACCATTCACATTTATACAGCGATCAGTGCTATAAAAATGCACCGATTACTGTATAATGTGACTGGCAGTGAAGGGGTTAACCACTAGGGGGCTAGGAAGGGGTTAAGTGTGTCCTAGGGTGTAATTCTAACTGTGTGGGGGCGGGGCTTACTGTGACACGACACTGATCACTGCTCCCGATTACAGGGAGCAGACGATCAGTGTCCTGTCACTAGGCAGAACAGGGAGATGCCTTGTTTACACAGGCATCCCCCTGTTCTGCAGCTCCGTGACACGATCGCGGGACACCGGCGGACATCGAGTCCACGGGTCCTGCGGGCACGGTCACAGAGCTCGCAGCAGGGGCGCGCAAATTTAAAGGGACGTACCTGTACGCCCATTTGCCTGTCCGTGCCATTCTGCCAACGTAACAGTGCGTGCGCTGGTCGGCAAGTGGTTAAGTACAAGCAGTGTAATTACCTGACTGTGGACTAGTATTAGCCTCTTGCTGACCCTGTACAGAAGAGACTGGAAAAATATTAAACCGAAAACCAATCAGTAAGGCCCCTTTCACACTGCGGCGGACAGGTGCGGTGGCGGTATAGCAGCGCGTTTTTTGCGCCGCTATACCGTCGTATTTACCGCGATATTTGGCCGCTAGCGGTGCGGTTTTAACCCTGGCTAGCAGCCAAAAAAGGGTTAATACTGCAGTGTCCCATTTATTTCAATAGGAAGGAGCGGTAATGAAGCGGTATACACACCGCTCCTTCACCGCTCCAAAGATGCAGCTTGCAGGAGATTTTTTTCCTCCCGCCAGCACATCGCCTCAGTGTGAAAGCCCTCGGGCTTTCACATTGAGAATACTGGCGCAGGAGTATTTCAGGCGTTATTTATGCGCTATTTTTAGCGCTAAAACACCTGAAATACGCCTCAGTGTGAAAGGGGCCTAAGGCCCCTTTCACACTGAGGTGCTTTGCATGCGTTTTAGCGCAAAAAATAGCACTTCTAAAGCACCAGAAAAATGTTTTCCATTAATCTCAATGGATGCTTTCACACTGAGGCGTTGCGCTGGTGGGGCGTTGAGAAAAGTCCTGCAAGCAGCATCTTTGGAGCTTGTTTGTAGCGCTAAAAATAGCGCTTCAAAAACGCCCAAGTCCATTGAAATGAATGTGTAGCGCTTTAAAAACGCCTTAAAAATTTGTGAAAAACGTCCTAGACAGTACACTGAAGCTGTGGGAAGGTCACATGACTGCAGTGCAGTGTAGGATGCTGGGATAAAAGGAAATCCTGTTGGGAGGGGTTGAGGAGGAAGACAAGAGAGCATGGATACTGCAGATACGCGGATGCAAGCCAGGGCAGCAAATGTGGCCAGACCATCCAGGTCCAGAGCAAACGCAATAGAACCGGAGGAGTTTATTGAGTCAGTGCGGGACCACCCAGAGCTTTGGGACACTAAAAATCCACTGTATGCCAACCGCAGCAAAAATAATTTAGCATGGGAGGCCATTGCTGAACAACATATTGAGGACTGGAATGACCTTCCAAGAAAGCAAAAGAGTTAAAAAAGTGAGTACCAATCCCATAATCCTTGTCAGATAAGCAGGAGTGTGATTGTAAAGCTCAAAAAGTTCAACTGCAAAAACATTTCTAATCCCAGTCAGAGTAGTCTCAAACCCAAAAAGTTTAACCGCAAAAACATTTCTAATCCCAGTCAGAGTAGTCTCAAGCCAAAAAAGTTCTACCCTAATCCCACTTCTACTAGCCTCAAACTCTTAACCCTAACCCTAATCCCACTTCTACTAGCCTCAAACTCTTAACCCCAACCCTAATCCCACTTCTACTTGCCTCAAACCCTTAACCCTAACCCTAATCCCACTTCTACTAGCCTCAAACCCTTGACCCTAACCCTAATCCCACTTCTACTAGCCTCAAACTCTTAACCCTAACCTTAATCCCACTTCTACTAGCCTCAAACCCTTAACCCTAACCCCACTTCTACTTGCCACAAACTCTTAACCCTAACCCTAATCCCACTTCTACTTGCCATAAACTCTTAACCCTAACCCTAATCCCATTTCTACTAGCCTCAAACTCTTAACCCTAACCCTAATCCCACTTCTACTAGCCTCAAACTCTTAACCCTAACCCTAATCCCACTTCTACTAGCCTCAAACTCTTAACCCCAACCCTAATCCCACTTCTACTTGCCTCAAACCCTTAACCCTAACCCTAATCCCACTTCTACTAGCCTCAAACCCTTGACCCTAACCCTAATCCCACTTCTACTAGCCTCAAACTCTTAACCCTAACCTTAATCCCACTTCTACTAGCCTCAAACCCTTAACCCTAACCCCACTTCTACTTGCCACAAACTCTTAACCCTAACCCTAATCCCACTTCTACTTGCCATAAACTCTTAACCCTAACCCTAATCCCATTTCTACTAGCCTCAAACTCTTAACCCTAACCCTAATCCCACTTCTACTAGCCTCAAACTCTTAACCCTAACCCTAATCCCACTTCTACTAGCCTCAAACTCTTAACCCTAACCCTAATCCGATTTCTACTAGCCTCAAACCCTTAACCCTAACCCTAATCCCATTTCTACTAGCCTCAAACCCTTAACCCTAACCCTCTAACCCTCTAACCCGAACACTCTAACCCTAAGAATTTCCAAAGTTAGAATTTCCATAATACCTCCCGTAATCCCATAATCCTGCAATTCACAAATTTTGAATTTACTAATTGCCAGACCTTCGGACATTTCTGAATTTCGGGAATTCCACAATTTCGGAATTAAATAATTAGTATAAATTCTTTGTAAAACGAATTTGGGACTCAACGAATTGAACATGTCTAGTTCAGATGGTGTCAAGTGTGTGTGGGGGCAAACAGGTGAGGAGTACAAAGACAAGTGTGTCTTGCCTTCAGTGTCAAGCATGGTGGTGGGAGTGTCATTGTCTTGGGCTGCATGAGTGCTGTCGGCACTGGAGAGCTACAGTTAATTGAGGGAACCATGAATGCCAACATGTACTGTGACATACTGAAGGATAGACATGTGCACTGCCGAAAAAAAAATTTTGTTTTGTTTTCGTTTCATTCGGGTTTTTTTGCATTTTTTGGAACTTTGAAAATTCGGAATTCTGAATTTCCAAATTTACGAATTCTGAATTTCCGAATTTCCATATTCCGAATTTCCGAATTTCGTAAAATTCTGAAATTATAAAAATTCTGAAATTCAAAAAATTTGTGATTCGGAAATTTCGGAATGAACTAATTTGTCCAAATTCGTTCAAAAACGAATTCGCAAATAAACGAATTGCACATGTCTACTGAAGCACAGCATGATCCCCTCCCTTCAGAGACTGGTTTGCAGGACAGTATTCCAACATGATAATGACCCCAAACACACCTCCAAGACGACCACTGCCTTGCTAATAAAGCTGAGGGTAAAGATGATGGACTGGCCAAGAATGTCTCCAGACCAAAACCCGATTGAACATCTGTGGGGCATCCTCCAACGAAAGGTGGAGGAAAGCAAGGTGTCTAACATACACCAGCTATGTGATGTCGTCATGGAGGAGTGGAAGAGGACTCCAGTGGCAAGCTGTAAAGCTCTGGTGAACTACATGCCCAAGAGTGTTAGGTCAGTGCTGGAAAATCATGGTGGGCACACAAAATATTGTCACGTTGGTCCCAAATTAGACATTTTCACTTAGGGGTGTACTCACTTTTGTGAGATACTGTATATTATTGAACTCCTAAACAAAGTTTAAAAAAGGTGAAAGTAAACATGTTTTTTTTCTTGAATCAATACAAGAAGGAAAAAAATATTCCTAAGTATAAACTAAGTATATACTTGCAGACAAGAACAAAAATTATATTAACCACTTAACGACCACCCACTGTAAATATACGTCGGCAGAATGGCACCGACAGGCAGAATCACGTATATGTACGTGATTGCCTTTGTATAGTTGGGGGGTCCGATCGGACCCCCCTTCTTTACAGTGGGTGGTCGTTTTACCTTCGGGAGCGATCCGGCATGAGGGGACGGCCGTTCGATTCCGGCCACCCCCTCTCGATCGCTCCCGGCGAATGAGAGAGCTTCCCCTGCCTGCCAGGAAGGAGGAAGTGATGTCATCTCTCCTGCGGCGCTCACATATACCGAGCGCCGTACAGGAGAAGATGCAGGTTAGTACACAAAACAGCACACTGACACCAGGACACATAGGCACATAAATCGCCCCCCCCAGGCCCCCCCAGACACCCCCCGATCACCCCCCAGCCCCCCCCAGCCCCCAGTCACAGTGTCACTGATTGCAGTGACCATTTATTTAGTGATCACTGCAATCAGTGACATTTGTGACTGTAAAAGTGTCACTAGTAGGGATGAGCTTCGTGTTCGAGTCGAACATACGTTCGACTCGAACATCGGCTGTTCGATCGTTCGATGAAGATCGAACGATTTGGGCCGTTCGCGCCAAATTCGAGTGACGCGAACGGCCCACAATGCACTACGCCATCGCAGTGTCATCCAGGCGCTGTGATTGGCCAAGCATGCACTGTGACCCCGCATGCTTGGCCAATCACAGCGCCGGCAGCGAGGAGAGCAATGATTGGCCACAGGCAGGATGCCTGTGGCCAATTATTGCTGAGGGTGTTTAGTACACGCCCCACACTATAAAAGGCCGCCAGCACGGCGGCCTAGTGTAGTGTGTTCCGGAGCAGGGATAGAGCAGCATAGGCAGGGACAGTGACTTTTATTTCTTTCTTGCTTAACCTGGATTCCTTTAGTTTAGGGAAAGAGAAGGATAGGTAGGGAGAGTGTCAGTGTGTTTTGTGCTTGTGCTATAGTGTGCTTAAAAAAAACATTTTTTCTAGGGACAGAAAACTGTAGGTAGGGAGAGTGTCAGTTTCTTTCACTGTGCAAGAATTGTTTCTAGGGACCTGGAAGGACAGTGAGTGAATTCTCCTTGTGCTATATTGTGCTTAAAAAAAACATTTTTTCTAGGGACAGAAAACTGTAGGTAGGGAGAGTGTCAGTTTCTTTCACTGTGCAAGTCCTTGTTTCCAGGGACCTGGAAGGACAGTGAGTGAATTCTCCTTGTGCTATATTGTGCTTAAAAAAAACATTTTTTCTAGGGACAGAAAACTGTAGGTAGGGAAAGTGTCAGTTTCTTTCACTGTGCAAGTCCTTGTTTCTAGGGACCTGGAAGGACAGTGAGTGAATTCTCCTTGTGCTATATTGTGCTTAAAAAAAACATTTTTTCTAGGGACAGAAAACTGTAGGTAGGGAGAGTGTCAGTTTCTTTCACTGTGCAAGTCCTTGTTTCTAGGGACCTGGAAGGACAGTGAGTGAATTCTCCTTGTGCTATATTGTGCTTAAAAAAAACATTTTTTCTAGGGACAGAAAACTGTAGGTAGGGAGAGTGTCAGTTTCTTTCACTGTGCAAGTCCTTGTTTCCAGGGACCTGGAAGGACAGTGAGTGAATTCTCCTTGTGCTATATTGTGCTTAAAAAAAACATTTTTTCTAGGGACAGAAAACTGTAGGTAGGGAGAGTGTCAGTTTCTTTCACTGTGCAAGTCCTTGTTTCCAGGGACCTGGAAGGACAGTGAGTGAATTCTCCTTGTGCTATATTGTGCTTAAAAAAAACATTTTTTCTAGGGACAGAAAACTCTAGGTAGGGAGAGTGTCAGTTTCTTTCACTGTGCAAGTCCTTGTTTCCAGGGACCTGGAAGGACAGTGAGTGAATTCTCCTTGTTCTATATTGTGCTTAAAAAAAACATTTTTTCTAGGGACAGAAAACTCTAGGTAGGGAGAGTGTCAGTTTCTTTCACTGTGCAAGTCCTTGTTTCCAGGGACCTGGAAGGACAGTGAGTGAATTCTCCTTGTGCTATAGTGTGCTTAAAAAAACATTTTTTCTAGGGACAGAAAACTGTAGGTAGGGAGAGTGTCAGTTTCTTTCACTGTGCAAGTCCTTGTTTCTAGGGACTGGGAAGGACAGTGAGTGAATTCTCCTTGTGCTATAGTGTGCTTAAAAAAAACATTTTTTCTAGGGACAGAAAACTGTAGGTAGGGAGAGTGTCAGTTTCTTTCACTGTGCAAGTCCTTGTTTCCAGGGACCTGGAAGGACAGTGAGTAAATTCTCCTTGTGCTATATTGTGCTTAAAAAAAACATTTTTTCTAGGGACAGAAAACTGTAGGTAGGGAGAGTGTCAGTTTCTTTCACTGTGCAAGTCCTTGTTTCTAGGGACCTGGAAGGACAGTGAGTGAATTCTCCTTGTGCTATATTGTGCTTAAAAAAAACATTTTTTCTAGGGACAGAAAACTGTAGGTAGGGAGAGTGTCAGTTTCTTTCACTGTGCAAGTCCTTGTTTCCAGGGACCTGGAAGGACAGTGAGTGAATTCTCCTTGTGCTATATTGTGCTTAAAAAAAACATTTTTTCTAGGGACAGAAAACTGTAGGTAGGGAGAGTGTCAGTTTCTTTCACTGTGCAAGTCCTTGTTTCTAGGGACTGGGAAGGACAGTGAGTGAATTCTCCTTGTGCTATAGTGTGCTTAAAAAAAACATTTTTTCTAGGGACAGAAAACTGTAGGTAGGGAGAGTGTCAGTTTCTTTCACTGTGCAAGTCCTTGTTTCAAGGGACAGAGAAGGACACCTGAAGGTAGCCCTTATTGCTTTTTTCCCATCTCCCTGCAGGCCATCTATTAGAATGTCTGGAAGGCAAACAAGGAGAGGCAGACAGTCAGGAGGCAATAAAAGAGGGCAAGCAGGCTCTGTGTCTGGGGGCAACAGTGCTGGTCGTGGACGCGGTGCATTGTCATCAGCACATGGCCATGGGACACGCTTGTCCTTCTTTTCGGCAGCTGGACATGTTGAGCCACATCATGCCGAAGACTTGGTAGAGTGGATGACCAAGCCCTCCTCCTCCTCCTCATCCTCTCTCACCCAGGCTCAGGGTACTGGCAAAGCAGCTGCCAAAGCGTCCTCTTCCCTGGTATCAATGTCAGACTCATCATCAGTCACTCCTTCCCTAGACCCACCATGTCCTCCTCCTGAGGAGTCCCCCGAACTGTTTGAGCACAGTGTTGGGTACATGCTCCAGGAGGATGCCCAGCGTTTCGAAGGGTCTGATGATGAAACCCAGCTACAGGAAGGCAGTAGGGTGAGAGCAGACAGAGGGGATGCTCAAGAAGGACACCAATCTGGCAGTCATGTTCCAGCAGCTGCAGCATACTGCCAGATTGGCTCCAGTGATGAGGAGGGAGGGGATGATGAGGTCACTGACTCCACGTGGGTGCCTAAAAGGAGAGAGGAGGAGGAGGATGAGGAGGAGGCACATCTCCAACGAGACAGGATGCCCTTTGGTGGCCAGCGTAAGGGCAGTACACCGACGGAATCACACCGCAGAGCTCCACCTGTGCAGGGCGCTGCCTCTGCCCGTCATTCAAAAAGTTCCTTGGTGTGGGCCTTTTTTGAGGCTAGTGCATCAGATCGCACAGCTGCTGTTTGCAACATATGTCTCAAGCGTATATCGCGTGGCCAAAACATCAGCCGCTTGGGTACCACATGCCTGACCAGACATATGTTGACCTGCCATGCAGCTCGTTGGCAAGCCTACCTCAAAGACCCACACCAAAGAACAAAGCGGACCTCTCCTTGCACCGCATCAGCTGGGATCTCCAACCCCACTATAACTTCAGTCCTCTCTGAAACATGCACTGAGAGGAATGAAGGTGTAGAATTAGGTGTGTCACAGCCAAGTACTTGCGGCCACTCTGCTAGCAGTACACCGACGTCCGATTCTAGCAGGCAAATTTCCCTGCCCCAGCTGCTGGACCGTCGAAAGAAGTTCACTCCCAGCCATCCACATGCCCAGCGGTTGAATGCTAGCTTGGCTAAATTGCTAGCGCTTCAACTGCTGCCTTTTCAGTTGGTAGACTCGGCCCCCTTCCGTGAGTTTGTGCAATGTGCGGTTCCTCAGTGGCAGGTTCCCAAACGCCACTTTTTCTCACGGAAGGCTATTCCGGCTCTCTACCGGCATGTGGAAGGCAATGTCTTGGCCTCGCTGGACAGGGCGGTCAGCGGTAAGGTGCATATTACCGCTGACTCATGGTCCAGCAGGCATGGACAGGGACGTTACCTTTCTTTCACGGCCCATTGGGTCACTCTTTTGGCAGCTGGGAAGGATGCAGGACAAGGTGCAGTAGTGTTGGAGGTTGTCCCACCGCCACGCCTCCAAAATGCTACTACTGGTTGTGACACACCTCTCTCCTCCACCCCCTCCTCTTCTTCTTCCTCCATGGCCTCTTCCTGTGGTTTGTCCTATGAACCAGCGGTGCTCCGTAGCCGTTCACGGGGCTACGCAAGTACGCAGGCAAAAAGATGCCATGCCGTGCTTGCGCTGGTGTGTTTGGGGGACAGAAGCCACACTGGGGCAGAGGTCCTGTCTGCTCTGCAGGGCCAGGCCGAGAGGTGGTTGACGCCACGCCAGCTTAAGCCAGGAATGGTGGTTTGCGACAATGGCACCAACCTCCTCTCCGCCCTCCGACAGGGACAACTGACCCATGTGCCCTGTGTGGCTCACGTCCTTAACCTGGTGGTGCAGCGGTTCTTGGGCAGGTACCCGGGCTTACAGGATGTCCTGAGGCAGGCCAGGAAAGTCTGTGTGCATTTCCGCAGATCTTATAATGCCAGTGCTCGCCTGGCTGAGCTGCAAAAGGAGTTGAACCTGCCCAAGAACCGCCTTATATGTGACATGCCCACCAGGTGGAACTCAACGTTGGCCATGCTGCAGCGGCTGCACACGCAGCAGAGGGCCATCAATGAGTACCTGTGCGACTACGGCACCAGGACAGGGTCAGGGGAGCTTGGTTTTTTTTCTCCACGCCAGTGGGGCATGATCAGGGATGCATGCACTGTCCTGGCACCATTTGAGGAGGCCACGAGGATGGTGAGCAGTGACAGTGCATGCATCAGTGACACTGTACCTCTTGTCCACCTGTTGGAGCACACGCTGCGTGGAATAATGGAAAGGGCACTTGAGGCAGAACAGAGGCAGGAAGAGGAGGACTTCCTTGCCTCTCAAGGCCCCCTTTACCCAGACAGTGTTCCTTCTGTCCCACCCATCGCACAGGAAGAGGAAGAGGAGGAGGAGGAGGAGGATGAGGAGGATTGTGTCAGCATGGAGGTGGAGGCTGGCACTCAGCATCATCAGCAGCAGTCTTTTAGGGATGATTTACAGTCCCAAGAAACCAGTGGACTTGTACGTGGCTGGGAGGAGGTGACTGCGGATCATGTCGTCCTTAGTGACCCAGAGGACTCCGGAGCGAATGCCTCAGCAAACCTACGCTGCATGGCCTCCCTGATCCTGCAAAGTCTGCGGAAGGATCCTCGTATTCTTCGGATCAAGGAGAGGGACCATTACTGGCTGGCCACTCTCCTTGATCCACGGTACAAGGGTAAGGTTGCGGACCTTATGTTACCGTCGCAGAGGGAGCAGAGGATGAGACAACTCCGGGAGGCCTTGCAGAAAGGTCTGTGCAACGCGTTCCCAGAGACTGGGAGGTTACAAACTCCTGGTCCAGGACAACGAGTTGCTGAGGCTTCGGCCAGTCAAAGAAGGAGCGGTGGGGAAGGTGGCCGTCTGACCGATGCGTTCAGACAATTCTTTAGTCCGCAGCCCCAAAGTATGATTGGTTCCAGCAACCATCGCCAGCGTCTGATAAACATGGTGCAGGAATATCTAGGGGCAAGGTCAGACTTGGACACCTTCCCCACCGAAAATCCTCTGGCTTACTGGGTCTTGAGGATGGATCACTGGCCAGAGCTTGCACAGTATGCAATTGAGCTACTGGCCTGTCCTGCATCCAGCGTTCTTTCGGAACGCACATTCAGTGCTGCTGGAGGATTTGTCACGGATCACAGGGTGCGCCTGTCCACCGACTCGGTTGATCGACTGACTTTCATCAAGATGAACCAGTCTTGGATCACCACCAGCTACCACACACCTGATGCTGATATAACAGACTAATTGATTTTAACATGTCACGTCCCTTCAAGACTGATGCTGATGCTGAGTGCCTGTGCTGTTATGTTGACTGGCTATCCTCCTCCTCCGAGTCCTCAATGATACGATTGATGATGATAGCTTGGAAGATCATTTTTGTTTATGGGTGCCGCCACCAGTGGCTAAGGCCCAATTTTTCAGCCCCTGTTTTACAGGGGCGTGTACTTACAATTTTTTTAGCAATAATTTGCCATAAGGCTCATTGCTGTGCTCCAAGTACAGTATCTGTGAGGGGTTGTAGTGTTGTGCCACCAGTGCCTAAGGCCCAATTTTTCAGCCCCTGTTTAACAGGGGCGTGTCATTACAATTTTTGAAGCAATACTTTGCAACAGGGCTCATTGCTGTGCTCCAAGTACAGTATCTGTGAGGGGTTGTAGTGTTGTGCCACCAGTGCCTAAGGCCCAATTTTTCAGCCCCTGTTCAACAGGGGCATGCAATTACAATTCTTGATGTAATAATTCACAGCAGGGCCCATTCCTGCACCCACCAAGAGTAAGTCTGAGGGCTTACAGTGTTGTGGCAACGCCACCACCACCACCACCACGAAAGGCCCAATTTTTCAGCCACTGTTCAAAAGGGGCATGTAATTACAATTCTTGATCTAATAATTCACAGCAGGGCCCATTCCTGCACCCACCAAGAGTAACTCTGAGGGCTTACAGTGTTGTGGCAACACCACCACCACCACCACCACCACGAAAAGCCCAATTTTTCAGCCCCTGTTCAACAGGGGCATGCAATTACAATTCTTGATCTAATAATTCACAGCAGGGCCCATTGCTGCACCCACCAAGAGTAACTGTCAGGGCTTACAGTGTTGTGGCACCAGCACCACCATCAAAGCCCCAATTTTTACTACCACTGTTCAACAATTATATGTAATTAAAATTCCTGATATAATAGTTGACAGCAGGGCGTTCCAGCACCAACCAAGAGTAACTGAGTGCTTACAGTGTTGTGCCAACACCAACAACTAAGGGGCCTATTTCTGCAGAGTATATACGGCAGGTCCCTACTTTCAAACATCCAACTTACAAACGACTCCTACTTGCAAACGAAAGAAGACAACAGGAAGTGAGAGGAAATCTACCCCTAGGAAGGAAAATTCTCTCCTGTAAGAATAAATATGGGAGAAAGGTGTCTCATCTGTACTGATGCTTTATCAGCAATCCTTGTTTCAAGAAAAACACCACATTTCAAAAACAGTTGTCATTGGGACGGAAAGTGAGGTGAAATGTTCTGAACAGGGGCACAGACAGCAAAACAAATGTTACAGGGGTGATAACCCTTACCTATGTTTTCCAAAAAGTTTAAAAATAGATTTTTGGGCTGGAGCTACACTTCAACAATGTACCTGTTCAAAATTACAAACAGATTCTACATAAGAACAAACCTACAGTCCCTGTCTTGTATGCACCGCCTGTATACGGCTGTTCAGAGTATATAGGGCCTTTTTTATTTTATGTGCGGGGTTCCCCTTAATATCCATACAAGACCCAAAGGGGCTGGTAATGGGCTGGGGTAGGGGGGGGGGGGTCATGGGGTAGCTATGCCATTTTTCTTAAAGATTTTCATCCATATTACCGGGACCAGACATTACATTAAAGCCGCAAGCAGTTTTAAATGGCTTTTTTTTCCTTTAGAAGTGTCATTTTGTGCAGGGACAGTTCTAAACACGGGAAACACGTGGCACTTCACAGGCATACTTTAGACACCCCCCAGGTACGATATTTAAAGGAATATTTGACTTTTTTTTTTTCACTTTATGCATCATTAAAATGACTGCTCCCGAAAAACGACCGTTTTTAAAACTTCTTTTTGCATTGATACATGTCCCCTGCTGCAGAACCCGGGTTCCAAAACCCTTTTTAGGACAATAACATGCATAATAGTTGTTATAATTAGCACTTTAGAATTCGAACGTTCGCATCCATTGTATTTAATAGGGTTCTAATGTTCGTACGAACTTTCGGTCCGTTCGCGGGTTCTGGTGCGAACCGAACCCGGGGGTGTTCGGCTCATCACTAGTCACTAGTTTTAGGTCCAATGTAGCCCCCTAACCCCCCCTAATAAAGGTTTAACCCCCTGATCACCCCCCAGATAACCCTTTCACCCCCTAGCACCGCCGTCGCTATGCGATCATTTTTCTGATCGATGTCTTAGCGTCGGTGATGCTGATCGGTAGCCAGTAATTTTTTTTAGGTTCGCCGCAGGTTTTTATAGCGTCGGGTACCCCCATATATTACCTAATAAAGGTTTAACCCCCTTGATCGCCCCCCAGGTAACCCTTTCACCCCCTATCACCACTGTCACTAAGCGATAATTTTTCTGATCGATGTCTTAGCGTCGGCGATGCTGATCGGTAGCCAGTAATTTTTTTTAGGTTCGCCGCAGGTTTTTATAGCGTCGGGTAGGGCTGGGAAAAAAATCGATTTTAATCTTGAATCGAGTTTTGAGCTCAAATCGATTCAGTTTTGAAGAAAATCGATTTTTTTAGATTTTTTTTTTTTGAAAAAAAAAAAACAAAAAAAACAATTTTTTTTTTTTTCCTTCCCTTCAAAGTTTCCATAGCAGGACTGCAGGGGGCGTATCCGGAATGGCACTGGGCAGCGTTACCCCAATTACATCTACTCGCTACAGCCGCCGTCTGCCTACCTGATCAGCGTGTCATGCAGACGGACGGCGGCCATTGCAGTGTTCAAAAGCCGCGCCTCCCGAGTCCTCGTCGTCTGTGATAGGCGGAACACTCAATTTCACAGCAGGCAGTATTCAGCCTATCTCGGACATCCTCTCATCCTCGTCTGTTATGAGGATGACCATGATAGGCGGAACACTGAATGCTGGGAAATTGAGTGTTCCGCCTATCACAGACGAGGAGGAGGCGCGGCTTTTGAATACTGGAATGGCCACCGGTGTAGCAGTAAAATCTGTATCCCATGAAAATCTGCATCAGGTACGGGCACAGTGATTGAAGCATGGGCACAGTGAGACACGGGCACAGTGAGGCACGGGCACAGTGAGGCACGGGCACAGTGATTGAAGCATGGGCACAGTGAGACACGGGCACACTGAGACAAGGGTACAGTGAGGCATGGACACAGTTCAATTCAACTAAGAGTAACCTCAGGATTTTTTGTTGTTTTATTAGCTAAATCCAAATACAGTATTAATAATTTGGATGTTTAACAATCTTTGTTGCACACTGCAAAAAACAACAAAAGGTCACAAGCGCTAAATTGGTGGATAAAGAAAAAAATATAATGGATGATAATAATAAGAAAAAAAGTACAAAGTATCCAAAAGGGGGAAAAAACAGGATCCAGCGCAGCAAGAAAAAATCCGTACCCAGAAGTACAAAATACACAACATGCACACAATATAATCCAGCGCTCATGGAACATACATTATTAACTATTGAAAACTCTTGAAGAATTGATAAAAAAGCTTAGTCCATTTATCACAATAAAGAGAGGGATCCAATCCCAAATGTGCAGAGGGCAAATTAATCTTAACTCTCCAGTTGCCAGTGGTGACAAACTTGTTAAACTTGCAGTGACATCCGTGGAGCAAGGAGGGGTTAAAGTCAAAACAAAGCCTGTGGCATGATCTCCGTGTGAGGAGAGTACCTTGAATGATGGACAACAGGCAGACCAGCGTGTGGAGGGCCCTCCAACCCAAAAGGATGCAGAGCCAGGATCGCAGCAAGGCTGGGACAGAAGGAATCACACACAGAGTTTCAAGAGTTTTCAATAGTTAATAATGTATGTTCCATGAGCGCTGGAATATATTGTGTGTTTGTTGCACACTGACTTTGCAGTTAGAGAAAGGGTTTGCCTTTGCAATTTTGTTTGTTGATGCACTTTAATTAATATGATAAAAAAAAAAAATCGAATCGTAAATCGAGTTTTTTATAAAAAAATCGCAGATTTTTTTGGGGGGAAAATCGCCCAGCCCTAGCGTCGGGTACCCCCATATATTACCTAATAAAGGTTTAACCCCCTTGATCACCCCCCAGGTAACCCTTTCACCCCCTATCACCACTGTCACTAAGCGATCATTTTTTCTGATCGATGTCTTAGCGTCGGTGATGCTGATCGGTAGCCAGTAATTTTTTTTAGGTTCGCCGCAGGTTTTTATAGCGTCAGGTACCCCCATATATTATCTAATAAAGGTTTTAACCCCCTGATCGCCCCCCAGGTAACCCTTTCACCCCCTATCACCACTGTCACTAAGCGATCGTTTTTATGATCGTTGTCTTAGTGTCGGTGATGCCGATAGGTAGCCAGTAATTTTTTTTTAGGTTCGCCGTCAGGTTTTTATATAGCGTCAGGTACCCCCATATATTACCTAATAAAGGTTTTAACCCCCTAATTGCCCCTAGTTAACCCTTTCACCAGTGATCATCATATAAGTGTTACGGGTGACGCTGGTTAGTTAGTTTGCTTTTTATAGTGTCAGGGCACCCGCCGTATATAACCCAATAAAGGTTTAACCCCCTGATCGCCCGGCGGGTGATATCAATTAGGTTTTAGCGTCAGAGAGGATCTGCGTCACACCCCAGGCAGCGTCAGGTTAGTGCCAGTAACGCTAACACCCACGCGTGAAGCATACACCCCCCTTAGTGGTATAGTATCTGATCAGCTCAATATCTGATCTGATCAGATCTATACTAGCGTCCCCAGCAGTTTAGGGTTCCCAAAAACGCAGTGTTAGCGGGATCAGCCCAGATACCTGCTAGCACCTGCGTTTTGCCCCTCCGTCCAGCCCAGGCCACCCAAGTGCAGTATCGATCGATCACTGTCACTTACAAAACACAACACACATAACTGCAGCGTTCGCAGAGACAGGCCTGATCCCTGCGACTCCAGTGCTGTAGAAGGTAATTTCACCACCACAGTTAAAAAAAAAAAGCATATATGCCGAAGCATTGGGGCAGCAGGGGCGGAGGAGCAATTTTGCTCCTAATGCCGCGTACATACGGTCGAAATTCCGACGGAGGCTTGCCCGTGGAAAAGTCTGACCATGTGTACGCGGCATAACTTTTGCGAGAAGATGCCCCCATGCTTCGGCATATATAAATGGTGCATGCATGCCCATCATTAGAAGTGGGTGGATGAAGGGCGGTATTCTAATGGTGGGCATACCCACCGATCAATCTTTTTTTTTCGTTCAGCCAACAGGCTGCATGAAAAAAAAGATTACAATACATGTCCAACAAGGACCAGCAACGTACTGGTATGTTGCTGGACTTTGAATGGTTATACCAGATTGATGCCTGCGGGTTTAGGTATCATCTTGGTATCATTCTTTTCAGCCAGCGGCCGGCTTTCATGTAAAAGCAATCCTAGTGGCTAATTAGCCTCTGGACTGCTTTTACAAGCAGTGGAAGGGAATGTCCCCCCCCGGATATAAAAAGCGCCATTGGGAAATTGGGAAAGCATTTTATCACACCGATCTTGGTGTGGTCAGATGCTTTGAGGGCAGAGGAAAGATCTAGGGTCCAATAGACCCCAGTTTTTTCAAAAAAGAGTACCTGTCATTACCTATTGCTATCATAGGTGATATTTACATTCCCTGAGATAACAATAAAAGTGATAAAAATAAATAAATATGGAAGCAACAGTTTAAAAATAAAATAAAAAAGCAAAATTAATAATAAAAAAAAAAAAAAAAAAACACCCCTGTCCTGCTCTGCTCTTGCCCAATGGCGAACGCAAGCGTCGGTCTGGCGTCATATGTAAACAGCAATTGCACCATGCATGTGAGGTATCACCACGAAGGTCAGATCGAGGGCAGTAATTTTAGCAGTAGACCTCCTCTGTAAATCTAACGGGGTAACCTGTAAATGCTTTTAAAGGCTTTTAAAAATGTATGTAGTTTGTCGCCAATGCGCGTTTGTGCGAAATTTTAAAGCATGTCGTGTTTGGTATCTATGTACTTGGCCTAAGATCATCTTTTTTTTTTCATCAAACATTTGGGCAATATAGTGTGTTTTAGTGCATTAAAATTAAAAAAAGTTAATTTTTTCCCCAAAAAATGCGTTTGAAAAATCGCTGCGCAAATACTGTGTAGAAAAAAAAAATGCAACACCCACCATTTTATTCTGTAGGGCCTTTGCTTTAAAAATATATATAATGTTTGGGGGTTCAACATAATTTTCTTGCAAAAAAAAATATGTTTTCATGTAAACAAAAAGTGTCAAAAAGGGCTTTGTCTTCAAGTGGTTAGAAGAGTGGATGTAAGCTTCCTAATGTTGTGTATAAAATGCCAGAACAGTTCAAACCCCCCCCCAAATGACCCCATTTTGGAAAGTAGACACCCCAAGCTATATACTGAGAGGCATGTCGAGTCCATGGAATATTTTATATGTTGACACAAGATGCGGAAAAAATATTATTATTTTTTTTTTTTTTTGCACAAAGTTGTCACTAAATGATATATTGCTCAAACATGCCATGGGCATATGTGGAATTACACCCCAAAATACATTCTGTTGCTTCTCCTGAGTACGGGGATACCACATGTGTGAGACTTTTTGGGAGCCTAGCCGCGTACGGGACCCCAAAAACCAATCACCGCCTTCAGGCTTTCTAAGGGTGTCAATTTTTGATTTCACTTCTCACTGCCTATCACAGTTTCGGAGGCCATGGAATGCCCAGATGGCACAAAACCCCCCCCCAAATGACCCCATTTTGGAAAGTAGACACCCCAAGCTATTTGCTGAGAGGTATTGTGAGTATTTTGCAGATCTCGCTTTTTGTCACAAAGTTTTGAAAATTGAAAAAAAAAAAATAAAAAAATGTTCTTTCTTCATTTTCAAAAACAAATGAGAGCTGTAAAATACTCACCATGCCTCTCAGTAAATAGCTTGGGGTGTCTACTTTCCAAAATGGGGTCATTTGGGGGGTTTTGTGCTATTTTGGCATTTTATGGCCTTCAAAACTGTGATAGGTAGTGAGGAGTGAAATCAAAAATTTGCGCCCTTAGAAATCCTGAAGGCGGTGCTTGGTTTCCGGGGTCCCGTACGTGGCTAGGCTCCTAAAAAGTCCCACACATGTGGTATCCCCGTACTCAGGAGAAGCAGCAGAATGTATTTTGGGGTGCAATTCCACATATAACCATGGCATGTGTGAGCAATATATCATTTAGTGACAACTTTTTGTAATTTTTTATTTTTTTTGTTATTATTCAATCACTTGGGACAAAAAAAAAATATTCAATGGGCTCAACATGCCTCTCAGCAATTTCCTTGGGGTGTCTACTTTCTAAAATGGGGTCATTTGGGGGGGTTTTGTACTGCCCTGTCATTTTAGCACCTCAAGAAATGAGATAGGCAGTCATAAATTAAAAGCTGTGTAAATTCCAGAAAATGTACCCTAGTTTGTAAACGCTATAACTTTTACGCAAACCAATAAATATACGCTTATTGACATTTTTTTTACTAAAGACATGTGGCTGAATACATTTTGGCCTAAATGTATGACTAAAATTGAGTTTATTCGATTTTTCTTATAACAAAAAGTAGAAAATATCATTTTTTTTCAAAATTTTCGGTCTTTTTCCGTTTATATCGCAAAAAATAAAAATTGCAGAGGCAATCAAATACCATTAAAAGAAAGCTCTATTTGTGGGAAGAAAAGGACGCAAATTTCGTTTGGGTACAACATTGCATGTCCGCACAATTTACAGTTAAAGCAGCGCAGTGCAAAATTCTGAATTCACCTCTGGTCCTTTAGCTACCAAATGGTCCGGGGCTTAAGTGGTTAAACATATTAATGATCATTTTATTGTGTTACCTCTAAATTTTAGATCATATTTCCTTGCCAACTTACTGCTCCTGCAGGGCTCATAAAATAATTTGCTAATTCATCCCTAATTCTGAAACCCAATGTTGGACCACGGACATGAGGAAAATCAGCAGGCTCAAAATTGTGAGCCAATGTATCCTCAAAATTCACACCATCTCTATCCCTTACTACATTATGCAACACACATGCTGCCTTTATTAATTTAAAGGCATTATCAACCTTGAGATTTATAGGTTTAAGGAATATTTGCCATTTGTTGGCAAGAATGCCAAAGGAACATTCAACCAGCCTACATGCCCGACAGAGATGATAATTGAAGATTCTCTTCTGGGTGTCCAGATTCCTCCGCGAGTGGGGCTTCATTAAATGTTCGTGTATAACAAAAGCCTCATCAGCCACAAAATTAAATGGCATATCTGGACTTTGTGTACTGGGTAACGGTTGGTTTTCAGGCAAATCAAGGCGATTAGATTAAAGACGCTTCCCAAATGTCGAATTCAGAAAAACAGAAGAGTCTGCAGAACTCACAAATGCTCCAAGATCAATATATATAAATTTATAGTCTGCATCAACCACAGCCATAAGCACAACAGAAAAAAAAAAATTAAAATGATAATATCGGCTACTACTGTGACAGGGTTTTATTAGTATAATGTGTTTTGCATCAATTACTCCCAGGCATTTTTGAAAGTTGGTTTTGCTCCAGAACTGATTAGCAATATCATTCCATTTCTCTTTATTTGGAATAGTGTCATGGATATGCATTAATGTCTGTCTGCCATCTTACCTTCCTCCTCATGTGTTCATCTAGAGACCAGACCTCCTTCACCTGGCTTCCTTTATAATCTCCTCCCAGCCTGACTCCACCCCAGGCCCTATCACTGAACACTATATTAACCTGTGCACTGCAAGCCTGCTTGGCTGATCAACGTGTTTGTTAGGCATTGTGTGTTTGGGTTCCTGCCTGCCGTGTGCTACGTCTGTCTCTCTGTTACGTTATTGGCTTGTCCCCGACCATCCCTGTCTGCTCGTGACCCTTGACCTTCGGCTCGTTCTTCGTTATCCTTGTCTGCTTGTGGCCCCTGACCTTCGGCTTGTTATTCGGTTCTCTCTATCGTGTGCTGCTGCTTCCCCTTATCCTACGGGGCGTGAGCTAGGAAACTCCAGGGGCCGCGACCTGGTCCCAGCCTGCAGCGTAACATCCTCACCACTAGAGGCCCTGGAGAAGACCAGCTGGGTCTTAGACTCCGCGCCCTGGGGAATCTTGGCTCTCGCTTCCGTTGGGATCCCGTTTGTGCTCCTCTGGTCCCGCTTTCCACAACCACCCAGTTTCCTATCCACAGAAGCCAGCCATAGGGTTCACTACCTCGCGGTGCACTCCTGTCCCCCTACGGTGTGCATCTGTCACCTGGCCACAGGTGACCCTGACAGTTTGATCAGCCATGAACCCGGCTGACATCCCGCTACCCGCGGATGATCCATTGCAGGGCATAGTTTGCAGACTTGAAACCCAGGAATCGAATCAGACTCAGGTGATGCGATTCCTCCAGGATCTGGCTTCTCGCTTCGAGCAGCTTCAGGCCTCCTTGGGAACCCTGAATCCGCAACCTCAAATACAATCAGCGGCTGCACCTATTGCACCAGTCGCAGCCACACACTCGCTACAACTGCCAGCTCCGTCCCGTTTCTCTGGGGACTCCAAGGCTTGCAGGGGGTTCCTTAGCCAATGCACGATTCATTTTGAGCTCCAGCCCCAAAACTTCCTGTCTGATCGGGCTAAGGTAGCCTATATCATTTCCCTCCTCTCTGGTGAAGCTTTAGCCTGGGCAGCCCCTCTGTGGGAACTGAATGATCCAGTGGTTTCTAGCCTGTCTGGTTTCTTGAAACTTTTTCGGAATATCTTCGAAGAACCGGCTCGTGTCTCTTCAGCGGCCAGCACCCTTTTACGTCTCCGCCAAGAGTCTGCTTCTGTGGGACAGTATGCCCTTCATTTCCGCATACTGTCGGCTGAGTTGAGCTGGAACAATGAGGCCTTAGTCGCAACCTTTTTGCATGGCCTGTCTGATAGAGTGAAGGATGAATTAGCTGGAAGAACCATCCCCACTGATCTGGCCGGCGTTATCTCCTTGTGTAACCAGATCGATATTCGCTTTCAGGAGAGGACCTTAGAAAAGCAACGCCAGCCCTCCTTGGTTCTTAGTCAGCCTGAGCTCCCCTCTCTTCGACCCGTAGAGCATCTCCTACCAGCTGAGGAACCCATGCAGCTGGGTCGGACCAGGCTATCCCCCGAGGAACGTGCTAGGCGCAGAACTCTTGGTCTGTGTCTTTACTGTGGGGGCAAAGGTCATTTTCGTGACACTTGCTCTCTTTGTCCAGAAAAACGTTCGGGTCCACTTCATCTGGAAAGTGGAGTATTGGACCCAGAAATATCACCTTCCCCTTCTCGTCTTCTGCTTTCTGTGTTCCTTCATGTTGGTGCTTCTTCTCATTCGGTCTCAGCATATCTGGATTCCGGAGCCGCTGGTAATTTCATGGACTGGGAAATCGCATCGTCCATGAGACTTACTCTTTTGCCCCTCACCACGCCATTGGTGGTCTTGGCGATTGATGGTACTGTTCTCCCAGGGGGACCTATCCGCTTCCAGACCCTCCCTGTTAAGATGTCGGTAGGGACACTCCACCAGGAGTGGATATCCTTCCTTATCTTACCCAAGGCCTCAACGCCTATAATTTTGGGTCTCCCATGGTTACAGCTCCATTCTCCTCATGTGGACTGGACTACTGGACAGATCCTGGCTTGGGGTCCCTCCTGTTCCTCCTCCTGTCTACCCAAGGTTGCCCCCTGTGAATCTGAGCCGGTCATTCATTCCAGGTTGCATAACCATTTACATTTCTCTGTCCCTAACCACCCTTGGACGCACAGCCAGGCTAGCTTGTCTACAAGTCCTGCAGTCGCTACGTCTTGCGATGCGATTCAGGTAGTCGCTACACCTGACTCAGCTATTCACTCTGCCTCTGTACTAGTTATGCCAGTCCAGCCCATGCCCAGTGAGCCTCTTACTTTTTCTTGTTCGGGACATTCTGCTTGTCCTTCAGCTATTCAGCTTGACTCCGGCGACATGTCACCTTCTAACCAACCTGACTTCAGGGTTCCACTGACATCTGCCCAGTCTGATGGTCCTGTGCAAGATGACCAGTTCCCCTTTAAGGGTCTAGGGGACCCTCCTCAGATTCCTGTTGATCCTCTCATGCCCTTGCTTATTCCTAGAGAGCCTTTGGTCCTCAATAGATCTTCTTGTCATCTCCCTACCTCGTTTTCGGTCTCTGAGGATAATTTTAAGTACGAGGTTAGACAAGTTCTGGATTCTCGGCTCTGCAGAGGCATTCTTCAGTACCTTGTGCATTGGAGAGGTTTTGGTCCTGAGGAGGCGTCTTGGATCGCTGCATCTGATGTCGCTGCACCTCATCTGTTGAGAAGGTTTCATCAGAGATTTCCCTTTAAGCCTGGGTCCAGGCGGGGGAGGGCCCATAAGAGGGAGGGTACTGTCATGGATATGCATTAATGTCTGTCTGCCATCTTACCTTCCTCCTCATGTGTTCATCTAGAGACCAGACCTCCTTCACCTGGCTTCCTTTATAATCTCCTCCCAGCCTGACTCCACCCCAGGCCCTATCACTGAACACTATATTAACCTGTGCACTGCAAGCCTGCTTGGCTGATCAACGTGTTTGTTAGGCATTGTGTGTTTGGGTTCCTGCCTGCCGTGTGCTACGTCTGTCTCTCTGTTACGTTATTGGCTTGTCCCCGACCATCCCTGTCTGCTCGTGACCCTTGACCTTCGGCTCGTTCTTCGTTATCCTTGTCTGCTTGTGGCCCCTGACCTTCGGCTTGTTATTCGGTTCTCTCTATCGTGTGCTGCTGCTTCCCCTTATCCTACGGGGCGTGAGCTAGGAAACTCCAGGGGCCGCGACCTGGTCCCAGCCTGCAGCGTAACATCCTCACCACTAGAGGCCCTGGAGAAGACCAGCTGGGTCTTAGACTCCGCGCCCTGGGGAATCTTGGCTCTCGCTTCCGTTGGGATCCCGGTTGTGCT
Organism: Rana muscosa; assembly: GCA_029206835.1. Lineage (NCBI taxonomy): Eukaryota > Metazoa > Chordata > Amphibia > Anura > Ranidae > Rana > Rana muscosa. The sequence goes on from CM055122.1 coordinate 343,039,826, forward strand.
CCTCTGGTCCCGCTTTCCACAACCACCCAGTTTCCTATCCACAGAAGCCAGCCATAGGGTTCACTACCTCGCGGTGCACTCCTGTCCCCCTACGGTGTGCATCTGTCACCTGGCCACAGGTGACCCTGACAAATAGGCATGAATGTCGTTTTCAATTTCCAAATAGCATCACATGTTAGCTTCACAATTTCTCCAATTGTCGATGTTCCTGTTCGGAATTCATAGTGTAATGGTGTATAGGTATTTCCAGTGCCAAGATATCTGTAATTTGCAAAAAAAAACTCAAATTTATTTCAGTACGAGTAATAAAGTAAAGGTGGAAGACTAGGAGGGATAAATACAGACGAGAACACCTTCTTCAAAATAAGCTAAGGAGTGGTTTTGCTGGCAAGAGAAAAGGGAGAGTTTATTGTCACTATGAGGGGCTCATGTTCCTGAAGCCCGTCATGGAGATGAGACCGTGAGTATAAAAACATTTCTTTGTGAATGTTTTTTTTGGTTTAGTGAATTGTATAACATCTTTTATTTTTATTTTTTTGAGGCGTGCACGGTATAACTACATTTTTGTCTTTTTTTGTAAAATTTACTTTTTCGGGATTTACAGTACAGAAAGGAATATGGAGAGTGAAACTGAAGAATAGTGATGAGCCGAACACCCCCGGGTTCGGTTCGCACCAGAACCCGCGAACGGACCGAAAGTTCGCACGAACATTAGAACCCTATTAAATACAATGGATGCGAACGTTCGGATTCTAAAGTGCTAATTATAACGACTATTATCCATGTTATTGTCCTAAACAGAGTTTGGGAACCCGGGTTCTGCACCAGGGGACATGTATCAATGCAAAAAGAAGTTTTAAAAACGGACGTTTTCCGGGAGCAGTCATTTTAATGATGCATAAAGTGAAAAAAAAAAAGTCAAATATTCCTTTAAATATAGTGTTGAGCGGACCCGAACTGTAAAGTTCGGGTCCGTACCGAATTTTGGCGTTTTCCCGACCCCGGACCCGGACCCGGATTTTGCGCTAAAGTCCGGGTTCGGGTTCGGATTCGGGAATTTAATGGCGCAGTTAGAAATGCTTCAGGGGCCAGCCAATCATCATTTGATTAGCTGGTGTGCCCTTAGAAGCCATCATAGCCATGCCTACTAATGGCATGGCTGTAATTGGTCAGTGCAACATGTGACCCAGCATGTGACCAGCTTCTATATAAGAAAGAGGCACACAGCACAGATCGTCACTCTGCTTTTAGACAGTGTAGGGAAAGGATCCTGGCTGCTGTTGCTGTGAGGGAGAGAATAGGAGTTAGTCCTGATTCTGCAATCTACTGATAGAAAAGATAGGGAGACAGTGTAGTGTAGTGTAGGGGCAGGATCCTGTTTGTGCTTTCAGGGAGAGAGATTTAGATAGGAGTCCAGATTGAGAGATATAATAGCTCAGCGATCTGCATAGGTTTATCTGTTTGTGTTGCAAGCTCAGTGCACCAGCACTGCATTACGTTGAGTGATACACCTATTCCATACTGTGGCTGTATTGTGCTCTTGCTAAAAGACCTATTTTGGTCAGAAAAAAAAAGGCACTTTATTGTGCTTTTGCTAAAAAGACCCATTTTTGGGCCCCAAAAAAAAAAAAAGGCACTTTATTGTGCTGTTGCAAAAAAAAAAAACGGCACTTTGTTGTGCGCAAAAAAGACCTATTTTTGGGCAAAAAAAATATTTTGCAGTGTATATCTCTAGTTGTGTGAAATAACCTATTTCTATATATTTTTCTTGTACTATGCTATACTAAAGAAAAAAAAAAACTTTGTTTTGAATAGCATTCTCTGCAGCTGTGCGATTCAGCGGTTATATACTGTGGTTGTGTTGTGCTCTTTCAAAAAACGCCATTTAGGGCCACAGAAAATATTTTGCAGTGTGAAATACACATGTGGAGGTGTGTAAAATAAACAATTTCTATATATTGTACAGTGCTATACTAAAAAAAACAACATTTTTTTTTAATAGCATTCTCTGCACTTCTATAGCTGTGCGATTCAGTGGTTAAATACTGTGGTTGTGTTGTGCTCTTTCAAAAAACGCCATTTAGGGCCACAGAAAATATTTTGCAGTGTGAAATACACATGTGGAGGTGTGTAAAATAAACAATTTCTATATATTGTACAGTGCTATACTAAAAAAAACAACATTTTTTTTTAATAGCATTCTCTGCACTTCTATAGCTGTGCGATTCAGTGGTTAAATACTGTGGTTGTGTTGTGCTCTTTCAAAAAACGCCATTTAGGGCCACAGAAAATATTTTGCAGTGTGAAATACACATGTGGAGGTGTGTAAAATAAACAATTTCTATATATTGTACAGTGCTATACTAAAAAAAACAAAATTTTTTTTGAATAGCATTCTCTGCACTTCTATAGCTGTGCGATTCAGTGGTTAAATACTGTGGTTGTGTTGTGCTCTTTCAAAAAACGCCATTTAGGGCCACAGAAAATATTTTGCAGTGTGAAATACACATGTGGAGGTGTGTATAATAAACAATTTCTATATATTGTACTGTGCTATACTAAAAAAAACAACCTTTTTTTTTTTAATAGCATTTTCTGCAATTCTGTAGCTGTGCGTTTCAGCCATTACGTACTGTGGGTGTGTTGTGGTCTTCCAAAAAACGCCATTTAGGGCAAGATCCTAAATTTGGAAAATATGAGGGGAAGGTCAAAGGGACGTGGTTGCCCCGGTCGTGGTGCTGCTGGTGGAGCTCCTGTTGCAGGGAGAGGACGTGGTGGATCTGTGCCAGCTACACGCACAAGTGAAACACCTTCCTCAGGTGCGAGTAGGCGACCGAGCCTGCGGCGGTATTTTGTCATGCCTAATGAGGCTGTACCAATGTTTAGGCCAGGACAAGTACAGGCGATAGTAGATTGGGTTGCTGACAGTGCCTCGGGTTCCTTCACATTGTCTCCCACCCACTCTTCTGCTGAAAGATCAGAGTTGGCACCTGAAGCCCATGTCCATCAGTCTTTCACCTCACCCCCTTGCAAATCAGCCAAGCAGTCTGAGCCCCAAATCATGCAGCAGTCTCTTCTGCTTTTCGATGACTCTGTTAGCAGGGTTTCCCAGGGCCATCCACCTAGCCCTGCCCCAGAAGTGGAAGAGATTGAGTGCACCGATGCCCAACCACTTATGTTTCATGATGGGTACATGGGAGGACCATCGCAGCACGTCTCGGATGATGACGAAACACAGGTGCCAACTGCTGCTGCTTTCGCAATTGTGCAGACAGACATGGAGGGCAGGGGTGAAGACTGGGTGGAAGATGATGTGGAGGACGATGAGGTCCTCGACCCCACATGGAATCAACGTTATGCAGGTGACCAGTGTAGTTCGGAGGAAGAGGCGGTGGTCGCACAGAGCCACCAGCACAGCAGAAGAGGGAGCAGGGTGCAAAAACGGAGCATTCGTCCCCTAGACAGTACATCTGCTACTGCCCAACGCAGCAAGGGACCGAGCACACCAAAGCCAGGTCCAAGGACTTCCCTAGCGTGGCAGTTCTTCACACAGTGTGTTGATGACAAGACACGAGTGGTTTGCACGCTGTGCAATCAGAGCCTGAAGCGAGGCATAAACGTTCTCAACCTGAGCACAAGCTGCATGACCAGGCATCTAAGTGCAAAGCACGAGCTGCAGTGGAGTAGACACCTCAGAAACCAAGAAAGGTCTCTGGCTCCTCCTGCTTCCTCTTCTGCTGCAGTCTCGGCCTCTTCATCCACCTCTGTAGTGACAGTGGCACCTGTCACCACGCAAACAGAGGATCTGCCAGCAACACTACCACCTGGGTCACCGACCATCTCCACAATGTCCCATGGAAGCGTTCAGCTCTCTATCTCCCAAACATTGGAGCGGAAGAGGAAGTACCCCCCTAGCCACCCGCGATCCCTGGCCCTGAATGCCAGCATTTCCAAATTCCTGGCCTTTGAAATGCTGTCATTCCGTCTGGTGGAGACGCAGAGTTTTAAAAGCCTGATGGCATTGGCTGTCCCGCAGTACGTCGTGCCCAGCCGCCACTACTTTTCCAGGCGAGCCATCCCTTCCCTGCACAACCAGGTGGGGGACAAAATCAGGTGTGCACTGCGCAACGCCCTCTGTGGCAAGGTCCACCTAACTACGGATGCGTGGACCAGTAAGCACGGTCAGGGACGTTATATCTCCCTAACAGCACACTGGGTAAATGCAGTGGCTGCTGGGCCTGAGGCAGATAGCGGTTTGGCGCATGTCCTTCCACCACCGAGGATTGCAGGGCGCTTCAGTTTGCCTCCTGTTGCTAACTCCTCCTTCTCCGCTTCCTCATCCTCTACCGCCTCCTCATCCATTCAGCGTAACACCTTCACCACCAACTTCAGCACAGCCAGGGGTAAACGACAGCAGGCAGTTTTAAAACTTTCCTGTTTGGGGGAAAATCCCCACACCGCGCAGGAGTTGTGGAGGGACATGGAACAACAGACCGATGAGTGGTTGCTGTCAGTGAGCCTCAAGCCCGGCCTGGTGGTGTGCGATAATGGGCGAAATCTCGTAGCAGCTCTGGGTCTAGCCGGTTTGACGCACATCCCTTGCCTGGCGCATGTGCTGAACTTGGTGGTCCAGAGGTTCCTTAAAAATTACCCCAATATGCCAGAGCTGCTGCAGAAAGTGCGGGCTGTGTGTGCGTACTTTCGGCGTTCTCACCCTGCTGCTGCTCGCCTGTCAGCGCTGCAGCGTAACTTCGGCCTTCCAGCTCACCGCCTCATATGTGACGTGCCCACAAGGTGGAACTCCACCTTGCACATGCTGGCCAGACTGTGCGAGCAGCAGCAGGCAATAGTGGAGTTTCAGCTGCAGCAATCACGCGTGAGTCGCTCTGCGGAACAGCATCACTTCACCACCAATAACTGGGCCTCCATGCGAGACCTGTGTGCCTTGTTGCGCTGTTTCGAGTAGACTTGTGCACAACGGAAAAATTCGTTCCGTTTCGGTTCGTTTCTTTCCGGTCCTGTTGATTCGTAATCATTCGTAATTTTGCTAGACGGGATTTTTCGTGTTCGGACTCACTCGTATTTTTGCAAGCGACATTTTTCGTTGAATTTTTTGTTGCTTTATAATTCGTACTTTCGGTAGAGTACGTTGTTTTTCGTTGATTCTGGACACAACTCCTACTTTCGTAACTTTTTTTGGGTTCGTTGATTCGTAATTTTCCGTGTCTCTCTCACAACGACGCTGCCTATTATGCCTAATGTGCTTCGAATGGATTTGTACTTTTCTAAATACATAGCGGTTATTTGTAACGATTCGAAATCTCGTATTTTACTTTCGTTTTTTACATGCGGCTATAGGCTCCGCCCCTGTACACCATTTTGAGAGGGTTCAGCACGGTGAGGGAGAAGCAGAGAGCAGAGCAGAGTGAGTGTTATTGTGCTTCGAATGGATTTGAAATCTCGTATTTTACTTTCGTTTTTTCATGCGGCTATAGCCTCCGCCCCTGTACACCATTTTGAGAGGGAGTTCAGCATGGTGAGGGAGAAGCAGAGAGCAGAGTGAGTGTTATTGTGCTTCGAATGGATTCGTACATTCGTAACTTTTTTCATAACGAATTATGCCGAAGACCTTCGGGCATTCGCTATTTTGCGGTATAATTTATTTCGGATTCGGTTTTATTCGTAATTGCTCTGTTCGGAAATTCGAATGCTTCCGAATGTCCGAAAGTTGCTAAATTCGGACGAATTTTGATTCGTTACGAAATGAATTGCACAAGCCTAGTTTCGAGTACTCCACCAACATGGCCAGTGCCAATGACGCCGTTCTCAGCGTTACTATCCCAGTTCTATGCCTCCTTGAAAAAACGCTTCGTGCGATGATGGAAGAGGATGTGGCACAGGAGGATGAGGAGGAGGAGGAGGAAGCGGGATCATTTCAAAGGCTTTCAGGGCAGTCTTTCACAAGTGGCTACGAGGGTGGGTTCCTGCACCAACAAACGCTAGGTACACAATTGTCCGGCAGAAAGGGCACAGTTCTGGAGGATGACGAGGTGGAGGAGGAGATGGAGGAGGAGGAGGAGGAGGAGGAGGAGGAGCCATGTTCACAGCAGGGTGGCACTCAGACCAGCTCGTGGCCATTACTGGTGCGTGGCTGGGGGGATACAGAGGACACAGACGATACACCTCCCACAGAGGACAGCTTTTCTTTGCCTCTGGGCAGCCTGGCACACATGAGCGATTACATGCTGCAGTGTTTCCGCAACGACAGCCGAGTTGCCCACATTTTAACTGGTGCTGATTACTGGGTGGCCACCCTGCTGGATCCCCGTTACAAGGACAACGTACCGTCCTTAATTCCCTCACTGGAGCGGGATCGTAAGATGCGCGAGTACAAGCGCACGCTGGTAGACGAGCTGCTGGTGGCATTCCCACCTGACAGCGGGCGTACGGTGGAAGCACAAGGCGAAGGCAGAGGAGGAGGAAGAGGTCGCCAACGCAGCCGGGGCACCGGCAGCACCTCAGAAGGCAGGGTTAGCATGGCCGAAATGTGGAAAAGCTTTGTCAGCACGCCACAACAACCAGCACCACCAGCTGAGATGGAACGTCTTAGCAGGAGGCAGCATTTCACCAACATGGTTGAGCAGTATGTGTCCACAGGCCTACACGTACTGGATGACGGGTCTGCCCCCTTTAACTTCTGGGTCTCCAAATTGGGCACATGGCCTGAGCTTGCCGTTTATGCCTTGGAGGTGCTGGCCTGCCCTGCAGCCAGTGTATTATCTGAACGTGTATTTAGCACGGCAGGGGGCGTTATCACAGACAAGCGCAGCCGCCTGTCCAGAGCCAATGTGGACAAGCTCACGTTCATTAAAATGAACCAGGCATGGATCCCACAGGACTTGTCTGTACCTTGTGCAGAATAGACATGTATACCGGTGTTGTGACAAAAACTGTCCGGCCATCGGATTGTGCCCGGCCCGTACTGCGCAGGCGCAGCGCTTGCGCAGTACAGAGGACAAGGAGATTCACAAAATCTCCGAAGATGAACGGCGCCTGCGCTGTGAGTGCAGGTTCAAGCCCCACCATCCAAGAGGACATACGGTAGCACATAGTAACAGGGCCCCTCACGGGCTCGCTTCGATCGCGGCCTTGCTTGGCTCGGCTTGAACCACGGATGGTGTGGCCTTCACCTGAACTCAACACGCAGGCGCCGTTAGTCTTGGGAGATTTTTGAAATCCCCTTGTCCTACATACTCAGCAAGCGCAGTACAGGGCGGACACTATTCGACAGGGGACAGAATTCGACACATCACCGGCCTTACCCAGCCATTGTTGTATTTTTGAACCAGTGTTGGCTACCTCGTCCTCCTCCACCGCCGCTTCCACCTACACAGCCACATCCACCGCCACCTCAACCTCCTACTCCATATGGACCTCGTCCTGCTAGGCCAAGATTAAAATTTTTATTTTATTTTTTTGTAGCGCACAGATCCTTTCCCCCTTACCTGCCTTTATGTTGTTGGCTCTTCGCAGGAGGGAGAAAGGCACACCGCACTACCAGCCCGTATCATCCTATATAAAGAGGTTGAGCGGTGTACTTGACGGGCCGTGTCCACAGCCGGAGTCAAAACTCCTCCAGAGGATGATTCTCCCCTCTACTGTAGGTAGAGGCAAGTCCTTTAATTGCCAGTAAAGTCAATGTCCTCACCAGCTGAAACTCCAACTCTTATTCTCTCATGGCAAAATAAACTGTACTCAGATAGAAAAGGTTAGAGCAAAGAAACAGGACAGCTTAAGGTGTGGAGGAGGTCCAGGCACAAACGTAGCACATTCACTTCACTGCTTAGGTTTCTCAAACAGTTTTTGGCGCACGGTCTCTGCCACAGACATTGAGGTTGGTCTCTGCCACAGACCGGGTGTACAAGGCCCCTGCCACGGGCCTGGAGAACTTTGGTCTCAGCCACAGACCAGGGTGTATAAGGCCCCTGCCACGGGCCGGTTGAATAAGGCCCCTGCCACGGGCCGGTTGAATAAGGCCTCTGATACAGTCAAGGTGACCTTGAGCTTCTCCTTCTACGAACCTAGCCCATATCAAGGGGAAGACATCTCTCCAGGGAGTCAACAGACCATTCCTTCACCGTGACTCCCGCATCGGTCCATCAGAATGATCCTCCCTTCCCTGGAACAGGGTCCCCTACACGAGGCGGCTCTGGACTCCAGGCTTTACTCCCGCCCCTAGGCCTCCATACCCAGGGCAGCAAGAACTCCAGGATAGTACCTCACCCCTGGCTAAAGGTGCCCGAGATGGAACAGGAACACATGCACCCAGGCCGAAGGCACCTGGGCGCGGACCCCACTGGACATCAGCCCCCAGGCCAAAGGTCTGCCCCTTTTATATGCTCTCCCGGCATGCACAGCAGGTTCCCCGCCCCGCTGTACTACTGCCAAGAGGGGACACAAAAGGCGCCACCTGTAGGCCGCAGGGAACTGCACACCAATACTGTCCCCCGAGGACAAAATGGTCCATGAATCCTACAGAATTAGGGTATTTGAGCCTATTTACCACTCAAACACTTTCCTTAAATTTAGCACCCCGCTACATTTTTATTTCAAAGTATTTTATATTCCCACTAGCTTATCCATTAAATTAAATAATTTATTCCAGAAAGGGCGTATTCTGGGGCATTCCCACCATATGTGTGGCATTGTGCCGTTGAGTTTCTGAGGTTCTTAATAACTTCCTGTACCTCTTCTGCTGAAAAGGGGGCCTCCAGCATATTTTTTTATTTTTTAATTTTTTTTATGTTCTTTTAAGTTATTTCCTATCCACATTTGTTTTCAGAGCACTTGCCATGTTCTTAACAACATTTTGCTGCCATTTGCAGCCCTCTAGCCCTTTCCATTACTTTTTTAGAGCCTTTTTAGTCGTCAGAAGTCCGGGTCCCCATTGACTTCAATGGGGTCCGGGTCCGGGTTCGGGTTAAAGTTCGGTCCCGAATCCGAACTTTTTTCCGAAGTTCGGCCGAACCCGCCGGACCCGAATATCCAGCTACCCGCTCAACACTATTTAAATATTGTACCTGGGGGGTGTCTAAAGTATGCCTGTGAAGTGCCACGTGCTTCCCGTGTTTAGAACTGTCCCTGCACAAAATTACATTTCTAAAGGAAAAAAAAGCCATTTAAAACTGCTTGCGGCTTTAATGTAATGTCTGGTCCCGGTAATATGGATGAAAATCTTTAAGAAAAATGGCATAGCTACCCCATCACCCCCCCCCCCCCTACCCCAGCCCATTACCAGCCCCTTTGGGTCTTGTATGGATATTAAGGGGAACCCCGCACATAAAATAAAAAAGGCCCTATATACTCTGAACAGCCGTATACAGGCGGTGCATACAAGACAGGGACTGTAGGTTTGTTCTTATGTTGAATCTGTTTGTAATTTTGAACAGCTACATTGTTTAAGTGTAGCTCCAGCCCAAATACCTATTTTTAAGCTTTTTGGAAAACATAGGGAAGGGTTATCACCCCTGTAACATTTGTTTTGCTGTCTGTGCCCCTGTTCAGAACATTTCACCTCACTTTGCGTCCCAATGACAACTGTTTTTGAAATGTGGTGTTTTTATTGAAACAAGGATTGCTGATAAAGCATCAGTACAGATGAGACCCCTTTCTCCCATATTAATTCTTACAGGAGAGAATTTTCCTTCCAAGGGGTAGATTTCCTCTCACTTCCTGTTGTCTTCTTCCGTTTGCAAGTAGTAGTCGTTTGTAAGTTGGATGTTTGAAAGTAGGGACCTGCCGTATATACTCTGCAGAAATTGGCCCCTTAGGTGTTGGTATTGGTACAACACTGTAAGCACTCACAGTTACTCTTGGTGGGTGCTGGAACGCCCTGCTGTCAACTATTATATCAGGAATTGTAATAACATATAATTGTTGAACAGTGGTAGTAAAAATTGGGCCTTTGATGGTGGTGCTGGTGCCACAACACTGTAAGGCCTGACAGTTACTCTTGGTGGGCGCAGCAATGGGCCCTGCTGTGAATTATTAGATCAATAATTATAATTGCATGCCCCTGTTGAACAGGGGCTGAAAAATTGGGCCTTTGGTGGTGGTGGTGGTGGTGGTGTTGACACAACACTGTAAGCCCTCAGAGTTACTCTTGGTGGGCGCAGCAATGGGCCCTGCTGTGAATTATTAGATCAATAATTATAATTGCATGCCCCTGTTGAACAGGGGCTGAAAAATTGGGCCTTAGGCACTGGTGGCACAACACTGCAACCCCTCACAGATACTGTACTTGGAGCACAGCAATGAGGCCTGTTGCAAAGTATTGCATCAAAAATTGTAATTACACGCCCCTGTTAAACAGGGGCTGAAAAATTGGGCCTTAGCCACTGGTGGCGGCACCCATAAACCAAAATGATCTTCCAAGCTATCATCATTAATCGGATCATTGAGGAGGAGGAGGAGGATAGCTAGTCAACATAACAGCACAGGAACTCAGCATCAGCATCAGTCTTGAAGGGATGTGACATTTTAAAATCAATTAGTCTGTTATATCAGCATCAGGTGTGTGGTAGCTGGTGGTGATCCAAGACTGGTTCATCTTGATGAAAGTCAGTCGATCAACCGAGTCGGTGGACAGGCGCACCCTGTGATCCATGACAAATCCTCCAGCAGCACTGAATGTGCGTTCTGAAAGAACGCTGGATGCAGGACAGGCCAGTAGCTCAATTGCATACTGTGCAAGCTCTGGCCAGTGATCCATCCTCAAGACCCAGTAAGCCAGAGGATTTTCGGTGGGGAAGGTGTCCAAGTCTGACCTTGCCCCTAGATATTCCTGCACCATGTATATCAGACGCTGGCGATGGTTGCTGGAAACGATCATACTTTGGGGCTGCGGACTAAAGAATTGTCTGAACGCATCGGTCAGACGGCCACCTTCCCCACCGCTCCTTCTTTGACTGCCCGAAGCCTCAGCAACTCGTTGTCCAGGACCAGGAGTTTGTAACCTCCCAGTCTCTGGGAACGCGTTGCACAGACCTTTCTGCAAGGCCTCCCGGAGTTGTCTCATCCTCTGCTCCCTCTGCGATGGTAACATAAGGTCCGCAACCTTACCCTTGTACCGTGGATCAAGGAGAGTGGCCAGCCAGTAATGGTCCCTCTCCTTGATCCGAAGAATACGAGGATCCTTCCGCAGACTTTGCAGGATCAGGGAGGCCATGCAGCGTAGGTTAGCTGAGGCATTCAGTCCGGAGTCCTCTGGGTCACTAAGGACGACATGATCCGCAGCCACCTCCTCCCAGTCACGTACAAGTCCACTGGTTTTTTGGGACTGTAAATCATCCCTAAAAGACTGCTGCTGATGATGTTGAGTGCCAGCCTCCACCTCCATGCTGACACAATCCTCCTCCTCTTCCTGTGCGATGGGTGGGACAGAAGGAACACTGTCAGGGTAAAGGGGGCCTTGAGAGGCAAGGAAGTCCTCCTCTTCCTGCCTCTGTTCTGCCTCAAGTGCCCTGTCCATTATTCCACGCAGCGTGTGCTCCAACAGGTGGACAAGAGGTACAGTGTCACTGATGCATGCACTGTCACTGCTCACCATCCTCGTGGCCTCCTCAAATGGTGCCAGGACAGTGCATGCATCCCTGATCATGCCCCACTGGCGTGGTGAAAAAAACCTGAGCTCCCCTGACCCTGCCCTGGTGCCGTAGTCGCACAGGTACTCATTGATGGCCCTCTGCTGCGTGTGCAGCCGCTGCAGCATGGCCAACGTTGAGTTCCACCTGGTGGGCATGTCACATATAAGGCGGTTCTTGGGCAGGTTCAACTCTTTTTGCAGCTCAGCCAGGCGAGCACTGGCATTATAAGATCTGCGGAAATGAACACAGACTTTCCTGGCCTACCTCAGGACATCCTGTAAGCCCGGGTACCTGCCCAAGAACCGCTGCACCACCAGGTTAAGGACGTGAGCCATACAGGGCACATGGGTCAGTTGTCCCTGTCGGAGGGCGGAGAGGAGGTTGGTGCCATTGTCGCAAACCACCATTCCTGGCTTAAGCTGGCGTGGCGTCAACCACCTCTCGGCCTGCCCCTGCAGAGCAGACAGGACCTCTGCCCCAGTGTGGCTCCTGTCCCCCAAACACACCAGCGCAAGCACGGCATGGCATCTTTTTGCCTGCGTACTTGCGTAGCCCCTTGAACGCCTACGGAGCACCGCTGGTTCCGAGGACAAACCACAGGAAGAGGCCATGGAGGAAGAAGAAGAGGAGGGGGTGGAGGAGAGAGGTGTGTCACAACCAGTAGTAGCATTTTGGAGGCGTGGCAGTGGAACAACCTCCAACACTACTGCACCTTGTCCTGCATCCTTCCCAGCTGCCAAAAGAGTGACCCAATGGGCCGTGAAAGAAAGGTAACGTCCCTGTCCATGCCTGCTGGACCATGAGTCAGCGGTAATATGCACCTTACCGCTGACCGCCCTGTCCAGCGAGGCCAAGACATTGCCTTCCACATGTGTGTAGAGAGCCGGAATCGCCTTCCGTGAGAAAAAGTGGCGTTTGGGAACCTGCCACTGAGGAACCGCACATTGCACAAACTCACGGAAGGGGGCCGAATCTACCAACTTAAAAGGCAGCAGTTGAAGCGCTAGCAATTTAGCCAAGCTAGCATTCAACCGCTGGGCATGTGGATGGCTGGGAGTGAACTTCTTTCGACGGTCCAGCAGCTGGGGCAGGGAAATTTGCCTGCTAGAATCGGACGTCGGTGTACTGCTAGCAGAGTGCCCGCAAGTACTTGGCTGTGACACACCTAATTCTACACCTTCATTCCTCTCAGAGCAGGTTTCAGAGAGGACTGAAGGTATAGTGGGGTTGGAGATCCCAGCTGATGCGGTGCAAGAAGAGGTCAGCTTTGTTCTTTGGTGTGGGTCTTTAAGGTAGGCTTGCCAACGAGCTGCATGGCAGGTCAACATATGTCTGATCAAGCATGTGGTGCCCAAGCGGCTGATGTTTTGGCCACGCGATATACGCTTGAGACATATGTTGCAAACAGCAGCTGTGCGATCTGATGCACTCGCCTCAAAAAAGGCCCACACCAAAGAACTTTTTGAATGACGGGCAGAGGCAGCGCCCTGCACAGGCGGAGCTCTGCGGTGTGATTCCGTCGGTGTGCTGCCCATACGCTGGCCACCCAAGGGCATCCTGCCTCGTTGGAGATGTGCCTCCTCCTCATCCTCCTCCTCCTCCTCTCTCCTATTAGGCACCCACGTGGAGTCAGTGACCTCATCATCCCCTCCCTCCTCATCACTGGAGCCAATCTGGCAGTATGCTGCAGCTGCTGGAGCATGACTGCCAGATTGGTGTCCTTCTTGAGCATCCCCTCTCTCTGCTCTCACGCTACTGCCTTCCTCTATCTGGGTATCATCATCAGATCCTTCGAAACGCTGGGCATCCTCCTGGAGCATGTACCCAACACTGTGCTCAAACAGTTCGGGGGACTCCTCAGGGGGAGGGCATGGTGGGTCTAGGGAAGGATTGACTAATGAAGATAATGATACCAGAGAAGAGGACGCTTTGGCAGCTGCTTTGCCAGTACCCTGAGCCTGGGTGAGAGAGGATGAGGAGGATGAGGTGGGCTTGGTCATCCGCTCTACCAAGTCTTCGGCATGATGTGGCTCAACATGTCCAGCTGCCGAAAAGAAGGACAAGCGTGTCCCATGGCCATGTGCTGATGACAATGCACCGCGTCCACGACCAGCACTGTTGCCCCCAGACACAGAGCCTGCTTGCCCTCTTTTTTTGCCTCCTGACTGTCTGCCTCTCCTTGTTTGCCTTCCAGACATTTTAATGGATGGCCTGCAGGGAGATGGGAAAAACAGCAATACGGGCTACCTTCAGGTGTATACTGTGCAGGAGGCTTAGCAACAATGACACTGACACTGTCCCCTGCCTATCCTTCTCTGTCCCTAAACACAAGGATTTGCAATATGCTTCAGCAAGATTGGTTTAGCACAGAATAGCACACTGTCAGTTTCACTCACTGTCCTACTCTGTCCCTACAAACAAGATTTAGCACAGAATAGCATACTGATAGTTTCCACGAGTGTCCTTCTCTGTCCCTAAACTCAAGGATTTCAAATATGGTTCAGCAAGATTGGTTTAGAACAGAATAGCACACTGTCAGTTTCACTCACTGTCCTACTCTGTCCCTACAAACAAGATTTAGCACAGAATAGCACACTGATAGTTTCCACGAGTGTCCTTCTCTGTCCCTAAACTCAAGGATTTCAAATATGGTTCAGCAAGATTGGTTTAGAACAGAATAGCACACTGACACTTTCCCTCACTGTACCTCTCTGTCCCTAAACTCAAGGATTTCAAATATGGTTCAGCAAGATAGATTTAGCACAGAATAGCACACTGATAGTTTGCACGAGTGTCCTTCTCTGTCCCTAAACTCAAGGATTTCAAATATGGTTCAGCAAGATTGGTTTAGAACAGAATAGCACACTGTCAGTTTCACTCACTGTCCTACTCTGTCCCTACAAACAAGATTTAGCACAGAATAGCACACTGATAGTTTCCACGAGTATCCTTCTCTGTCCCTAAACTCAAGGATTTCAAATATGGTTCAGCAAGATTGGTTTAGAACAGAATAGCACACTGTCAGTTTCACTCACTGTCCTACTCTGTCCCTACAAACTAGATTTAGCACAGAATAGCACACTGAGAGTTTCCATGAGTGTCCTTCTCTGTCCCTAAACTCAAGGATTTCAAATATGGTTCAGCAAGATTGCTTTAGAACAGAATAGCACACTGACACTTTCCCTCACTGTACCTCTCTGTCTCTAAACTCAAGGATTTCAAATATGGTTCAGCAAGATAGATTTAGCACAGAATAGCACACTGATAGTTTCCACGAGTGTCCTTCTCTGTCCCTAAACTCAAGGATTTCAAATATGGTTCAGCAAGATTGGTTTAGAACAGAATAGCACACTGTCAGTTTCACTCACTGTCCTACTCTGTCCCTACAAACTAGATTTAGCACAGAATAGCACACTGACACTTTCCCTCACTGTACCTCTCTGTCCCTAATCTCAAGGATTTTAAATATGGTTCAGCAAGATTGGTTTAGAACAGAATAGCACACTGACAGTTTCCCTCACTGTCCTTCTCTGTCCCTACAAACAAGGTTTAGCACAGAATAGCACACTGAGAGTTTCCACGAGTGTCCTTCTCTGTCCCTAAACTCAAGGATTTCAAATATGGTTCAGCAAGATTGGTTTAGAACAGAATAGCACACTGACACTTTCCCTCACTGTACCTCTCTGTCCCTAAACTCAAGGATTTCAAATATGGTTCAGCAAGATTGGTTTAGAACAGAATAGCACACTGACACTTTCCCTCACTGTACCTCTCTGTCCCTAAACTCAAGGATTTCAAATATGGTTCAGCAAGATAGATTTAGCACAGAATAGCACACTGATAGTTTCCACGAGTGTCCTTCTCTGTCCCTAAACTCAAGGATTTCAAATATGGTTCAGCAAGATTGGTTTAGAACAGAATAGCACACTGTCAGTTTCACTCACTGTCCTACTCTGTCCCTACAAACAAGATTTAGCACAGAATAGCACACTGATAGTTTCCACGAGTGTCCTTCTCTGTCCCTAAACTCAAGGATTTCAAATATGGTTCAGCAAGATTGGTTTAGAACAGAATAGCACACTGACACTTTCCCTCACTGTACCTCTCTGTCCCTAAACTCAAGGATTTCAAATATGGTTCAGCAAGATAAATTTAGCACAGAATAGCACACTGATAGTTTCCACGAGTGTCCTTCTCTGTCCCTAAACTCAAGGATTTCAAATATGGTTCAGCAAGATTGGTTTAGAACAGAATAGCACAATGTCAGTTTCACTCACTGTCCTACTCTGTCCCTACAAACAAGATTTAGCACAGAATAGCACACTGAGAGTTTCCACGAGTGTCCTTCTCTGTCCCTAAACTCAAGGATTTCAAATATGGTTCAGCAAGATTGGTTTAGAACAGAATAGCACACTGACACTTTCCCTCACTGTACCTCTCTGTCCCTAAACTCAAGGATTTCAAATATGGTTCAGCAAGATTGGTTTAGAACAGAATAGCACACTGTCAGTTTCACTCACTGTCCTACTCTGTCCCTACAAACAAGATTTAGCACAGAATAGCACACTGACACTTTCCCTCACTGTACCTCTCTGTCCCGAAACTCAAGGATTTCAAATATGGTTCAGCAAGATTGGTTTAGAACAGAATAGCACACTGACACTTTCCCTCACTGTACCTCTCTGTCCCTACAAACAAGGTTTAGCACAGAATAACACACTGACACTCTCCCTACCTATCCTTATTTGTCCCTTAACATAAGGAATCCAGGACTAGTAAAGGAAAAAAAATGACACTGTCCCTGCCTATGCTTCTCTTTCCCTGCTCTGGAACACACTACACAAGGCCGCCGCGCTGGCGGCCTTTTATAGTGTGGGGCGTGTACTAAACCCCCTCAAGAATAATTGGCCACAGGCATCCTGCCTGTGGCCAATCATTGCTCTCCTCGCTGCCGGCGCTGTGATTGGCCAAGCATGCGGGGTCACAGTGCATGCTTGGCCAATCACAGCGCCTGGATGACACTGCGATGGCGTAGTGCATTGTGGGCCGTTCGCGTCACTCGAATTTGGCGCGAACGGCCCAAATCGTTCGATCTTCGTCGAACGATCGAACAGCCGATGTTCGAGTCGAACGTATGTTCGACTCGAACACGAAGCTCATCCCTACTGAAGAAGACCCTGATGATGCAGAGCAGACCAGCCAATTAGTAGATGCAGCAGAATTTTCGCACATTTCTGAAACAGAAGCAGAAACAACTGAAGCAGCATTGCCCACCAACAGACAAAAACACAGAAAAAAAACTAAACAACAAATGTCAGAGGACTTCCTTGATGTGGTCAAAAAATTGTTTGACAAACAAGA